>CM064547.1:37835853-38306449 GCA_032716605.1 Paralithodes platypus
AGTAAAAGATGGAGGGGCTGGTCCTCCTTGCTATTTTTCTTGAGGTTTTTTGTTGATGATGCAGCCAGGTCTGGAAGGCAGAGCAGCAGTGCCACGTTTCTGGTGTTGGGAGTGTGGGAGAGGGGGCAGTTGATGTTGGTTGATGGGACAAGGCCAATGATGCTGAATTGGAGTTGTTAGTTATTTTGAGTTTATAAGTTGTTCAAAGTTTCTTCCCACTTTTCTTCAAAGGTTTGTTCAGGAAAAACTCTAGACCCTGATTTCCTTAGCATGTTCTGAGTTTTTTGGTTTAGTTAGATCTTCAGGTCGCATGGGATGGTTGTAGAGCTGGCAGTCACCAAGTCCCAAATCATCCTAGTCTGCCTCCTCCATCCCCAGCTCCTATTCGACATCTTCTCCCTATGGTTGGAGTCGGAGTTATTTCCATACGATGTAGAGGAGTTGGTTGCCACTGGGGATCTTGAAGGGTGGCAGGTGCGTGGAGTTGCGGCTGCTGCTGGTACCCCCCCGGGTGACGTTATGGCAGGCCTCGGTGTTGAAGTTGCTGCCTCCTGGGGACTCTAGGTGTTCGAGTCCTCTGAAGGGCAGAGTGGTCGAGGCAGAAGTTGAGTGTTGGAAGGCTTCTTTTTGTGCGGGCCTTCTCGGTTGTTCTTCGAGGCCAAGGAGATATGGAGGGATGATGATGGTAGGCAGGCCATTGGCAGCCAGAAGAGCAGGCAAAAGCACAGAAAAAGTGGGCCTTCGATCGGTCATCCAGCAAGCAAGAGGTCCAATGGGCTGTGGTTGGTTGACAATGGGCCTGTAATGGAACGTCAGTCTTGAGGCCAGACTCAATCCGACGGTGGTAGCGGTGTTTTGCTTCTGCCATCCTTGTGATAGTTTGGAGCCCCCTTTCAATGGTCTGCCAGGGGGTCCTGTACTCCTGTTTGACCTCCCTTGGCCCATTACTTCCCTCCTTGGTTTGTAAATTGCACTTTCTCTCCTTCACCTAGTGGACCGTTGTTTGTGCTATCGATGTTTAGGGCACAACATGCTTCCTGGGTATGAAGAAAATTCAATTTTGTCCCTGGTTTCCTGGTGATGAACCCAAAATCCCCTCTATTGGTGAAACCAACTTAACCACACCAGAACAAAGGCGGTGGGGTTTTATTCCTTGGGTGGGCCATGGTGAGAGAGGGTGAGAGGTGTTTGCTGCCAGGTGTGAGCAAGCTGAATGTGGTGGGCGATCATGTAATATACAGCATATTTGCCACCTCTGGGGGACTGTGGTACCTATCCTTATGTTGGAATGACACAGACTCGCCTTTCCCGTCTCGACTAAACCCTACACCTTCAATCGGGCACTATTTAAAAGATCACTATCCAAGCCCCCACCATTCTTGCCCTAACCTCGCGGCCGACTAGAACAAAACAAACCACAATTACTCGAACAAAGAATCAGACCCCAGAAAAGACTACAGCTATTTTTAGAAGCTCTATACATCCAAACACTCAAACCCCAGCATCAACAAACCACAAAACAAGACCTTCAAAATTCTTTACTTCAGGCAAGCGCTACAGGCAATGCTGCCCCCCTCCTCTCGCCCCGCGCACCCCTTCCTTACGCTTCCACGCTCAGCACCAAAACAAACTGACAACACCACACCAAACATCACAGCCACCCACAGCCAACAACCAACCACCGATAAGATTTAGTGCCCGTCCTCGCGAAATAGACTACCTTCCACCAATATGAAACAGCCACCACACACCCAGTAGCTCTGCCCACCTCCCTCTATTTGTATCCTCGAATTTTGTATGAAATAAGACTGCATCGTCACCTATTCTAACCATTACCTCTCCATTCCCTGAAGAGGCAAGATGTTTACTTGTGCAAACGTTGGATCCACCAGGAATTTGCTAACATGTTGTTACCTCATCTCTGAACCCCAGACGGAAAAGTGTTAGAAAAAAACTATTGAAAGCTGTAACAATACAAAATCCTGGAATGTTGAAACTGACTATTGCTTTTAACCTCGGTCTGTTTAAAAGAGAGATTAATATATATATATATTATAATATATTATAGGATTCACAATATTTAACTTTCACCGTCATAATCCTTATGTTAAACTGATCAAAACCCACTAATGTATATTTAGATTATTTATACTTTACACTTTGCAAACAACTTTCTGTAAACAACATTATCCCCCTTTAGGCACCACTGTAAGGTGTGTGTTGTTCTTTATATCAGTATACAAAACACAGTTCCACCCCAGATTTCATTCTTGAGGACTTGTCAAACTAACCCCTAGCGACACCCCACCCCCTAGCTCACACTAGGAGCTAGTGAGGACACCGCAACTCCAGCCAGGGCTCTTGATGCAAGGAAGGTTTACACCCACTTTGATTTGATCCTGCTCTCACCCCTCTCCCATCACTCTTAAAACTCATTTTGAAGCCAAGTCAATATTGTACTCTTAACCCTAACCCCATTAGACTTAAATTTTGGACAAGCCTTCATAACCTCTTATTAGACTAAATCTCCAGAATAACGGTTATAACCCACACCAAAACTAATTCATAACCAGGTTAGGAGTATATTCCCACCTTGAAAGGTCTTACGCGTTCAATCCCCGCTCAGATTGAAAAGTTTTTATGGGGAGTACAGCCGGCGGTTACCATCTCCCCCATGAGGCAAGGGGGATGGGGGTTTTTAATGGTCTATGGTAGACTAAAGAAAAAGCCAAGCGCTTGCGAATCCTCGAAGGAGGAGAGGACGGGGCGGATATATAAGTAACCAGGATAGATTATTATTATTATTATCTAAGCTGTGTTTTAAGTTACTGAAATAGAATATATAACTCAAATTTAGTTTTTCTTTTACGCCCTTCATTATACTGCTATATATGCACACTTATATATTTTTTTCCTTGGGTTACTTAAAGTTAAAAAGAAATGGCCACCGACACAGAAGGGGTTAAGGGAGGAATGGTTGTGTTTTCTGGCCCCCATTCCCACCCTCCATGTTTAGCACCACGTAGTTTTTAGATTTTGAAGACGTTCGGCTTGATTAGTTCGGGCGGTTTCATTGTCATACTTTTCGGACCAATTTACTTTGTTCAATATTAATACCTTTCGTGCCATTTGGGTGGGCGAGCGAACCCGCGAGAGCCTGTATAGGGACATCTTCGTACCGAAAAAATTTACAAAATTTATCAAGAAGAGGGATCTTGGGAAATGTCTTTTTAAACTTGAAACGAGGTCTAGGTAGGAAAAACTAAAAAAAAAACCAACAATGAATAAAATATATATATCCAACTCACCTCTTTACCTCTGCCAATCAACCCACTAAAACAGGGAAAGTCTCGATAATTGAACAAGAACCAGGTCAGGGAGCAATATTATTAGAGGAAGAGCAGAAAGGAATACTAAATATATACTGGAAAATACATCAGAATATTACTTTCCTATAGGTCGACCATTCATTATTCCGTAGGCCTAACAACACTGACCACTGACCTGTATAAACTCAATTAAACGACGGAGTAATAAAAGCTATATGGAGCCCCCAATTTAAAACCGCATATATTTTGTTCAATCATTACACCAATTGAGAAGAAGGTCACTATTGATTATAAGGTCAATGAGAAGGTTCTATTGATATAAGGTCACATAATATTGGAGATAATAATTATCTTACGGCATAAGAGCATTTGAAAACTTTTCATATTACCAAGTATAATTTTGTCTAGCTATTTTTGGAGATGGGTATTTTAAAACGATTTTTCCCCCTAAGATAGGCCTAACTTTAAACTCTTGAAGGTACCAATGGACCAAGGGGTTGTATTACGTGTAATGGGGAAAATATAGGTGGGTTTATTCCATAACAATTTCTTTTCCTAGCCTAATATAGTCCATGGGGGATTTAAAGTTAAAAATCAAAGACAAAAAAGAAAAACAAAAATTGACAGCTGACAAGGGCACAACATTGTTGTTCAAAAATATACAAAAATACGTTGGGAATCGCAAGGTTCCTCAAAAAATTCCAAATACACTGCTAAAAATGTGAAATTCCAAAATGACTAAAAATATTGCAACATGTCGCGAAGGCAGGATAACTCAGGACATTTGGATATAAATTTCCATGTTGAAAAAATAAAGTTACGTATAATCTTACTTCTCTTTAAACCTTCGAGTTAATTATTCTTAAAAAAATATTATGCATAGATAGATACAGAGTGATTGGATAGTGAATTGAAAAGAGGGCCAAATAGAATGAGGTACAGTTTATACAGCTAATTATAATTAATTAATTTTCACTCCCAACACCAAACACCTCCCAATGAAATTAATGGAAGAGGATGTGACAGTGATTCCTCCCGGGATTCGAACCCGGGATTACCACATACAGATCTTAACTCTAACCGAGAAAGAGCAACAGAGAGAGAAGAGGCGAGGAGAGGGTAAACACATGGACAAAAAATTAAATGCTCCATCGTCTACTCAAAAGAGCTTGTATTTGCGTGAAGGCAAGGGGCTCGTTCCGCTGCGTTTCTAACCACTTTGGAGTGAGAAATATTTACCCCCCCCGGGTTACACTGGACATTTTACGACCTGTGACCTGATATTGGTTGAGAGAGAGAGCTAGAGTGGAGGAGAGAGAGAGAGTAAGAAGAAGGGAGAAAAAAAATATATAATGAAAACAAGAGATGTTGAATTATAGGAAAAAGAGGTCAAATAGTCAACAAATGAGTCCAAATAACATAATCTTACAACGAGACAGTGGCTTAAACATTAAAGTATTTTATGGAATCTCCCTATGGAAAACGCCAAACATAAACAACAGATAAATTAACCCCTTTCAAGATCTAATTGACGCAATTTCTTTTTTGTTTTCTGGGTCTTAATTAGACGATTCTTTTTAGAGTAGGAAGGGTATATGGAAAGTCAGAGGGTGATTTGCGATAGTCTTTACCCCTTATACACTCCCACAAGATCCTTGCATAATGACTGTTTGAGATAATCGGCCTAATGATATAATCAAATCCCACTGTCTAATTCCTTTATCACTACAACCCCCAGAGCGAGGGACGACAGGGGTTTGCCATCAACTTTCTAAAACATATAAGATCTTACATGGCTTGTTTACTAATTTATATCAAAATTCATGGAAAACCAAAGCAAAAAACTGTGCAGTATTTCAACCATGATTTAAGGATGCTTTAGACAGGGACTATAATGGAAAGGGATTTTCATGATCAAATTGCTCTTTAAATATGCTTCCAAACCACGCGAAATGCTGTTTTCTGTTGCCTCAGGGGGTTTTTTTTTAATGTATACCACTAAACACAAGGACCTTACTTAACATATCTATGGACCAATCATCAAGAACCAGGGAAACCATACCTGCTGAGAGAAAAAGCCCCAGTGTTTCAAGTATATTTATAACATTATTATACACTTCATATATCAAAACAAGACGGATAACCCGTCATATTTCACTATTCTACTGCCTTTTGCCTTTTTCAGGCACTTATAGTATTCATGCTCGTTTTTTTTTTTACAACAACATGCTTTCCATTTGGTCTATCCACCCCCCCTACAAACCTGTTTTAGAGGTCCACTGACATACAACTATCAATCGAATATATATATATATATAGTAGTATCTACCGTGGTATATATATAAATAAGGGTATATATATATATATATCTATATATATATATATATATATATATAGATATACTGTATATATACTGTTATATATATATACATATATATATATATATATATATATACTATATATATATATATATATATATACACTGTTAATTATATATACGCGTATATCTCCTATTGCCTCGGTTGCGAAATGCTTCACTCCAATCTTCCGATACAGAATTAACCTGAAACTGCTGAAGGCCATTTTATTGGGCTCGATTGAGGTGGGCAGATTGGAAATTAAATCTATCTAGAACCTATACTCAACAACCACACACACACCACACACACAACACCAACCCACAACACACCACCACACACACCCCCACACACTCACCCCACACTTTTATAACAATTTTATTGGGCTCGATTGAGGTGGGCAGATTGGAATTAAAGTATCCTAGAACTATATAACACAAACAGAAAACACACGCACACACAAATACCATCCACAAAACACACACACACACACACAACAACACACACACACACACCAACACACACTCACACACTTTTATAACAATTAAAAACATGATTTACACATAAGTTTACAGTAAATTATATGTATGATTATTATCATCAATTTGAATATTTCCTATGTATTACTTCCGTCCTAATGGCTATCTCCGCTAAGTTAAGTTTGTGGATATTTTTTGGTTTTTGGGGGGGATTTTTTTTCGGTAGATGTTTGCATGTTTTGTTAGTTTTGGTCGTGCGTAAGCAGGATTTCCCAATTACGGTACGTTCAGTGGATGGAACCTTAGATGAAAATTTGTCGAGATTTAATTTGGTAACCCGAATAGCGATTAACGTTTGTTCAATATTCGAAGGATGGCCAACTATCACCCACCACCTTTAAAACCAAAAATATATATATTTTATATTAGAGAATTTATTTACCGGTATATATATATATATAACTATATATATAGATATATATTCTATATACTATTATATATATATTATTATATATATATATATATATATATATATATATATATATATACTATATATATATATATACCGGTATATTTAATTAATATAATATTAAATATATATCTATATATTATTATATCTAATAATATATATAGATATATATATATTACTGTAATATTATTATAAAGCTATACTATATATATATATATATATAATACTAAGAATTAATACAAATACTATTATATATAATTTATAAATAACATAACTAAACGTAACGTAAAATAAATGTGTTGTTTTTTTGGAGTTATTTATAATTTTATTGATCTATTTCTATAACTTTGTATGTTTATACTATATTTGTTGGCCAACCCAAATTATAAATAAACTCTCTCTATAAACCCTTTCAGTATAGGCTTTACTGTGGACGCATTCTTCATTTAATTTGCATAATTAGCCTCCATAATGTCTACATCACAAATAGTAAATGGAAGAAACGCTCGCTTAAAACCATCTCAAAACTGAAATAAGGTTATAAATACAAACAAAAATAGTGATGGTAACGGATCGTCTAAAATCTTCAAACTAATGGGACTAAAATCATAGGAGGGAGAAGGGGTGTACAGAAAAAGCCAAACATACCTCCCCCTTAAGAGGTCAGTCCACTTTACGTATTATAAGCTGACGATATAGGCCAAGTGGTCGGTGGGGTAGATTTGAGTTATTGGTATTTTTGTTTTCTTTCTTTTTGTTTTTGTTTCGGGGGAGGGGATAAATCCCTGAGCCCCCAAAGTTTGAAGTTGAAACATACGTCATAAATTCGTACCAGTGTTAGCAATAATAATATAAATTAGGATGCCCTTGGCTTTGAGAGGGAAAAAAAGAGAGACAGAGGGGTTACAAGGAAATGGGATAGTATACTTAAAAAGACCCTTGCAGTTCTGTTTAAGGGAGATAAGCCTAGGTCCATTGTTGATAAGAGAGATTGCATAATAGACACCATATAAAATTACAGTACTGTCCATACTATTCCCCCCAAACCTCTTAAGCTGCTCTGAAGAGAAAAAGACCAAAACATCATAATAATTATAAACCTCAGCATCTAAAAAGCTTCATTACCGTACGTCAGACCAAATATCTAAAGATGGCCCAGGCAAAGTTTGTCAGACAAAAAATATGAGAGGAGAGAGGAGAGAGGAGAGCAGAGAGAGAGAGAGAGAGAGAGAGAGAGAGAGAGAGAGAGAGAGAGAGAGAGAGAGAGAGAGAGCGAGAGAGAGAGAGAGAGAGAGCGAGAGAGTACAAAAGTGTAGATGTACGAAGATAATACGTTAACAAACCTTCTACTGGAATAGTACTCATAAATGCGACATGTTACTTCACTCATACAGTCAGTCACAACTCCAAGTGCACACGAAAACACATTCCCTAACATTCATTAACAGTAAATCCTGAGAGAGAGAGAGAGAGAGAGAGAGAGAGAGAGACTATATGAATTGATAAATTGAATAGAGAAATAACTGAACATGATAGAACGGATAGAAAGTGAGAGAGAGAGTGCGTAGATGTTCAAAGATAAGGAACAAAGAGAGCGTGGCGGAAACCTTGGAGAAACATTGAACTGCAGCAAAGCCAGGGGTGAATGGCAGTGCAGGAAAGGGTGTTGCAGGAGGAAAAAGAGAGAGAGAGCGAGATGGAGGATGAGACAGAGACAAATGAAATCAGACAAGCAAATGGACAGGCAGAAATTAAGGCATTCAACTCGAAATTCCGGGAGAGGAGGGCAGAGTGAGTGAACAACAGCGTGAGTGATTGTATGTGTTCATCTGAAGGTATATAACAGGTACAATGGCGAGCATAAAACCCTCTATCCCCTCCACAAATCCGACTGAAAATGATGCATGACTATATTTTCGAAAGCCCCTTAATTATTTCCGATAGAGAAGGTTGGTAAATTTCAAACAAAAAACACAAAAAATAGAAAAAAATAGTTCGCCGACGTAACGAGTTAATTAAGTTTTGATTACATTCGTTAACTGTGTCAGGGTCTTCCTAGTTGATTAGCATCATCGCATCTGATGGTACGAGAGAGAGAGAGAGAGAGAGAGAGAGAGAGATAGAGAGAGAGAGAGAGAGAGAGAGAGAGAGAGAGAGACATAAAGAGAGAGAGAGAGAGAGAGATTCATTAATTTCGGCCACCTCTTTGCTTGCTTGTCCACACACTATTTGCGTTGTCCGAGTTAGGGCAGATCTGATGTTAGCAGTTATTTTACTTTAACAAAATATAAACCGAGGTGTTCATATACATAGAAGAGAACTCGCAGGAGCACTCAAAACTTTCAGTACTCGGGAAATTTGGCAAAAGCAACTATCAGTAAAATATGGTAATGACGGCTAATTGAAAAGTAAATTATTTTGTTTTTTGTTTCGAGAAATATAAAAGATATTATAAGTGTGTGTTACTTTACAGAATATTTATAAAACTGTGTGTGTGTGTGTGTGTTAAATTATATTTTGGCAGGGTCAGATAACGATATGTTACCAACAATATTCTATTATTCCCGTTTCTGGCAAAGTCCGGGAATTTGAAACCATCAAAGATCACCTGGTAAGCTGATCTATCAAAGGACTTTTATTCTTGCCATTCTTGGAACTCCCTGGATATTCACTACCAGTACACCATTTTCAGTCTCATCCACTGTTGATTTCACTATAATCTGCATTTTTGTACAGCTGATAGTAAACTTAAATCCTTAGCAGTAAATTTCTAGATAAATAATGGAAAACTGTGAAACTATAAATACTTGGTTCCAAAATTTGTTGAGATGAACCCTGAACCAAACACCCAAGCAGTATGGTCCCTGAGCATCGAGCTTGCAACAGACAAAAAACCCCATTGTTCTTACAACCAGCAGAGTCATGTTTACAACTGCCAATTATCTCACTAACATAATAACAAGTGACCTGCAAGCTGTGTCTATATCTAGCACCCTAACAGACTCAGCGATGACGCTGTCGGGAATAGGGTAATGATCCCGACAGGTTTTGGTCCAATAGGACATTTGAATTTGGCGGTATCGTATCGCTTGTACGATTTCGGCTGGTTCTTTGTGTATTGTAGTTATTCTTAAGTTAGGTTAAATATTAACTGTAATGTATAAATATCTACATCAGCTCTAGATGTATTATGAAACCAAGTTATGGGTTATAATTATTATGATCGGACGCCGGCCCTTTAGTCTCTCAAGCAACACCATACAGCCAACATCTCCTCCCCCGGCTCTGACTCAACCCACAGTTCACCATGTGCTACAAATATTAATCTATAACAATATTAACAACAGTCCTACATCACCAGTCCTCTAAGCTAAGTTCATTGTATCGATATTGTATTATGTGAACATTCCTACATGTCATGCAATTGAATTAGCCGTGTGTGGGGGACTGGATTACACCCATCGAATACCTACCTCGTTGGTAATTATATTATAACTATTTGTTGGGATATTTCATGTACCAGTGATATGTAATTTAACCTCTCTATCTAAATTCCCGACAAATAATGGTCCTTCGTGCCCTTAGGCTTCCTTACCGTAGTACCGTTTTGTTTGCTTCCTTGACGCTTGTGGGCTTACAGATGGCTGCCGCCTCGTGCGTTGTTGGCCGACTGCCGTTCCCTAGTTTAGACCCAGCTTCTTCCCTCGTGTTTTTTTACCATTTAGGCGCCGTCCCTATCTTTTTTGGGGGCTAGTTTCCAGGTTTTTTTGGGCGTGTGATCCTTGGCGTTTTTTGGTGGGTTAGCTGGGCTGGAGATTGGGGTAGGGGTAGTTTAGTCGGGCACCGTTTCGCACTCTTAGGCTAGGCTAGGCTAGGCTAGGCAGTCTAGGCCTGCAGGTGTCTGTGGTGCCTGTTCATTTCGCTTTGGTGGTGTGCCTGTGGTGTTCATTGTGTTTTGTCATTGTGGGACTCATTATTAGTTTTGCTGGTGGGGAGGGTTCTCAAGTGACCTTTTATATTTAAATTTCATAATAGCCTAGGCCTAGTTGCTTAAAGTGGCGGTCATGAGTGTCGGTCTTTGTTAATTCCTAAGCGATTGACAGTTAATAGTCAGACCTCATGATTGTGGTTTAACCAACTAGGCTTACCTATAAAGGGCTTTCAACAATTAGTGCTTCACCTTACCCGTTCTTTTGATGGATTTAGTATTTAATTCTTTTGTCAATACATCACGGCTCAAAGGAACCATCCCACAGCTGCGTCAGGAAGTGGCATTGGGGTGAATTTTACACCAACCTCCTCATACAATCAGAGCCCGGGGAAAGTGGTGGGTATATTAGGCCACAGTTATGTTGGTCGCCTAGGGGTTTCCCGCCGAGAGTTTTATGACCCGGGTTTTGTAGTGAGGGTGTTTAGTGCCCCAGGAGCCACTCTCGATAATATCAGGTCCCAACCAGCCTGGGATGGTCTTTTGAGCCTAAGGCCCCGAGATCACTGTATTAGTGTTGGGCGGTAACGACATCGTCTCTGGGGTAGTCCCGCAGAAGCTAGCGGCTAAGATCAAGGAGTTGACCTTTGAGATTGAGGCATCCACGAATGGTCGCTGCCTTGTATTGGGATTAGAGCAGAGGGAGTCTCCTCGGGGTATACCGGCAGGTGAATACCACAAGGTGAAGAACTCCGTCAATGCTCTCCTCAAAAGGAAATATAGGCACCTTGGTGGTCGATTCTCCCCATATAGTTTCGGGAGCCAGTATATGTCTGAGGACGGCGTCCACCTCACCAATGAAGGCAGCGATCGTTTGTTGGCCCAGGTCATTAAGATGGTAAGGGACTATCTTGCGTCGCAGTAGTCGGTCTCCTCATTGATAGCCCCAGTGTACTTTATGTTGTTGTCTAGTCAGATAATTTCCTTTCGATATTTATGTTAAGGGGGATGTAAGTACTATGTAATTCTTTTTGAGTAAAATTCTTAAGTAATGGGGGTTTGCCGCTGTTGATTCCTAAGCGATTAACGGTTTGTAGTCTGACCTCATTATAGTTTAAGTTGCTGAAAATTAGACCTTAACGATGACAGATTTGAAGAAACTTAAGATTCTTAAGGGAGGGATGAAGGGAAGTTTAAATAGATGTTTAAGAGATCTTGATGAATTTTTATTAAGTGCCACGGCTGATCAAATAAAGGGCAAATTCGCTACTGTTACTAAATCGCTAGCTACTTATGATAGTTATGCTCAGCAGGTATATGGTTTATTGACAGTTACTGACGATGTGGAAGAAGAAATGTCGGCAGATCTTGATTACTTTGAGGATGTTAATACAGCCTTAGCCAGACTATCTTCCACCCAAGAATCAACCTCTGTTAAGGATACCGGTACACCAAAGGCGACTGGTTTTAACCTGCCGAAGCTTACTTTGCCTACCTTTTCCGGGGATTCGGCTACCTGGACTGGATTTTGGGATATCTTTGAGTGTTCCGTCCATCATAATAAAACACTCACATCCATCCAAAGGTTCACATATCTCCGTGGTCAATTGAAAGGGGAGGCATTGAAGTTAGTCGATGGGTACAAGCTAGAAGCTACCAGCTACGAGTCTGCAGTGGAGTTGCTGAAGAGAACTTACAGGAGAGTGGAAGTCATCAAGACCGCGTTAATTACTAAGCTCTTCACGCTAGATCCTCCGTCCTATGATGTGACGGCCCTAAAGGAGTACTATGCCTCCTTTGAGAGCCTGCTCCGATCTATGGAGATAATAGCCATCACCAAGGAGGAGATATTTAGTGTAAGTATCTTGAACAAGATACCCTCTCCCCTAAGGGAAATCGTAAGACGACAACTAAGCGACTCTCCACTCAACTTGGAAGCGTTGGTGCAGGTGTACCAGACTGAAGTCTTCAATATGGAGAGTACTGGACACTACCGACAAGTGGAGATGTCGCCATCTACTGCAGCTTTCCCGGTCCAGACTTCTCCTAAACAGAAAAGGCCAATATCATTAGGTTGTAAGTTGTGCAGTGTCCACGGTCATCTGTGGTACCAGTGTCCTAAGTATCCTAAGGCTACACAGAAGATTGGTCAGGCTAAATCGCTTAAGTTATGTACCAGCTGTCTGGCAAGAGACCACTTCAACAGTACTTGCACCAATTCCTTCATCAAACCTTGTAAGTATTGCAAGGGGAAACATTGGTTTTCCCTTTGCACCCAGTCTGATCGGCACGCCGGCAAAGAAAAGGGGAGAACCCCCAAAGAGTCACATGAGAAAAGTAAGAGCGAGGGTGATAAAGTATCTGCCATGTCCATTGCTTCTCGAGAATGTCAATTGCTTCCTACTATGATGCTGCCAGTAGTGGGGAGTAATAATAATACTATAATGACGCGCACCTTACTTGACCAGTGCTCACAGAGGTCATTCGTTCTGCGGTCATCATTACCCCAGCTCAAGTGTACCAGCAAGGGTCAAGAGAATTTGCATCTCCATGGTTTCACTGGTGAAATAGATACCAGTGACTATGATATCGTGGAGATTTCCTATGTTTGTAGAAGAAAGGTATGTCCCATCAAGGCTGTTGTGGTCGACACACTACCCAGTTTCTATATAGCATCAGAGATTCAACCACATTTGAAATATCTCAGAAGCAAGGGGTATAAACTGGCTGATGATCAACTCTCTGCTAACAATGGTATTATGCTACTGGTCGGAGCTGATTATTACTACGACCTGGTTCACCCTGGATATCGGCGGGTAGATAAGCTAATAATGCTCCCCACGATCCAAGGGTATGCCATTTCTGGATCCTATGCCACTTCCTCTCAAGACACACAGGTGGAGGTGGTTACGGTCCTCAAGGTAGCAGTAAGCCCCATAGATAAATATATTCGGCCAAATGTGCCTGATAATACCTGTACTGATATAGATAAGCTATGGGACTTGGACAGTATTGGAATTGACCCACATGAACTTGATCGTGAGTCCAAGCTAGCGTTAAGCTCGTATGAAGAGACTGTAACGTATGACTCTGGCAGAGGTCAGTATGTGGTAAGGCTCCCTTGGAATGATAACAAGAGTAAATTACCTACTAATTTCCCTCTAGCACTTGGTAGGTTACGTGGCCTTCAGAAGCAGTTTGTCAAGGATCCAAGTTATTGCGAGACTTATGCGGCAGTTTTAGCCGAGCAGGTACAACGTGGATTTGTGGAGCGAGTAGGTCTCAGTGAATATGGGGATAACATCCATTACCTTGCTCACCATGGGATTAAAAAGGACAGTTCCACCACTCCTGTTCGTATTGTGTATGACAGCTCTGCTAAATCCAGTGATCGCTCCTATAGCCTGAATGATTGTCTGTACACGGGTACATCCCTGGTCTCTGATCTAGCGCAAATTATGTTGCGCTTCAGATGTCATAAGTTTGCATGGGTCGCCGATATTGAGAAGGCCTTCCTGATGCTTCAACTCCATTGTGAAGACAGGGACTCGACAAGATTTTTATGGCCACGGGACCCAATGGATCTAGATTCAGAGTATCTGGTCTACAGGTTCAGAGTCGTCTTATTCGGGGCGACCTGTTCCCAGTTCCTTCTCAACGCTACTATCTTGCGTCATCTTGAGGAGGCTGGACTAGATCCTGACTTCAAGAATGAGATCAAGCAGGGGATCTATGTGGACAATCTTCAAGGCACTGGAGACAATGAAGATTTGTTGCTCAAGAGTTGCTGGGAGATCCGCGATATATTTGCCAAGGCTCATCTATACTTGAGAGAATGGGCCACTAATAGTGATCTTTTGAAAGGTCAATTTGCTTCTGACGGTGTAGCTACTGAGAATAGTGAGGTGAAGTTTTTAGGCCACAAATGGGACACTACCACAGATTGTATATCCTTCTGTCACACCCCATGCGGCAGTGAGCTTATGACCAAGCGAAACTGCTTAAGCTTGTCAGCGAGGTTGTTTGATCCCCTAGGTTTTTTGCTGCCTGTAACAATCCGTGCTCGTATGTTTTTACAGCAACTGTGGTGGCTAAAACTAGATTGGGACACGCCCCTCCAGATTGAGTTACAAGATACTTGGCGGTTGATTCGGTCGGACCTTTCCACATGTTGCAAGGTCCAACTTAATCGTCAGGTTATTAGTGGTCAACAGGTGGATCTACATGCCTTTTCTGATGCTAGTAATAGTGCGTACGGTACTGCCATATACATATGCAATGGTAGTGAAGCGACGCTGGCTATAACGAAGGCCAAAGTAGCCCCATAAGGAAGATTACAGTTCCTAAATTAGAACTTACTGCATTGCTGCCGTCTGCTCGTCGTCTAATAAAGTTTACACTGGATGCTTATACAGACATACTACAGATTAATAACGTCTATGTCTGGAGCGACAGTCAAATAGCGCTTTCATGGGTACACAGCCAGAAAGTGTTACCTGTTTATGTTTCTAATCGCACTGATGAGATTCATGACTTAGTTCCTACAGCTACATTTCGCTATGTGAGCACCAGGGATAACCCCAGTGACATAATTTCCCGGGGGATCTCGGCGCAACAGTTTATGTCGTCCTCTCTTTGGTGGCATGGACCTCCATGGCTTACATCTCCAACTGAATGGCCTCAGGATTTCAGGGAATGCATGTCTGATCCTTCAAGTCGGCCCCAAGATGATGTGTTAAGTAGTTCGAATGTGAGTACTACACATCAGGATAACAAGTTGGTAGAGTGGGAACGTTACGGCAGCTATGATGAAGTAATACGGGTATTTGCATGGATATACCGTTTCATTAACAACATGAGAAGTCGGGCTCATGGGTCTTTCCTTAGTGAAGATTCGAAGAATATCAGACTCCATGAATTGAGATCAGCAGAAGCAAAACTAATATGTTTAGTACAAAAGGAATCTTATCCTACTGAACATCAAATCCTGAGCAAGGAGTCAAAGGCCAAACCCTCAAACTTAATGAGGCAGCTAGGATTATATATGGAAGGAGGCATAATTAAGTGTAGAGGCAGGATACAAAAAGCGGACATTATTGATTCTGCGAAATATCCTGTCCTCCTTAGCTCCTCTCATTTGATTACCAAACTGTTGATTCGCCAATGCCATAGGACCTGCCTACATTTTGGCGTAAATTATGTTCTGGCATATATGCGACAACGTTGGTGGATCCCTAAGATGCGACAAGCAATTAAAGGGATCCACAATAGCTGTACTATCTGTAAAAGATTACAGGGTAAGTCTTACTCCCCAGTTGATCTACCTCCCTTGCCTGAGTTCAGGGTACAAAGGACTGAACCATTTCAGGTAACCGGGGTAGACTACACCGGAGCGATTCATGTTAGAGAATCGCCCGGTAATATCATAAAGGTATATGCCGTTCTATTCACATGTGCGGTAACCAGAGCGATTCATATTGAATTGATTGACGACCTATCCAGTGAGGGGTTTTTGCATACTCTAAGACGCTTTGCAGGCCGCAATGGTTTCCCACAAATTATTATGAGCGATAATGCGACTTGTTTTGTCGGGCTTCTAAATATCTCCAGAGTTTAATGGATGACCCGCAGGTTGTGGCTACCTTCACTGGAAAGGGTTGTCAGTGGAGATTTATACCAGCACGTGCACCATGGTTCGGGGCGATTTGGGAGAGAACTATCGGTATCGTCAAATCTGCCATGAAGAAGGTATTAGGAAGGGCACTGGTGACCAGACGGGAGTTGCAAACCATCTTAATAGAAATTGAGATGTCAGTCAACGACAGGCCCTTGACCTATACCTCGGCAGATGTTGATGACCTCTTACCCATTTCGCCTTCTATGCTAACACGTGGACGAACCCTTAATACCTTTCCTAGATCATCCTTAACCCTTAATTAGCGGCGAGCAACATAAGTCGAGTTAAATAAAGCTGGACTATGTGGCGGCGCTCGACATAACTCGAGTGGCAATTTCAGCACGTAATGTGGCTGAGAGAGAGAGACAAGTGGTGGCAGGAGACTAGCGAGCGTATGACTGCTCCAGACCACCGCGGCGAACTTACTGACACAAATCTCAGCTCCCTCCTCCCTCTCTCACTCGCTACATACTCAATTATGTACCGAAAGTACCGAATTACCTGCTTTTTGCACTCGCGTTGCACGGTTATTGCAAGAAAACTATCCATCATACAAGGATCGTTATGGTGTCATTCGAAAGCTCTGTTTATGCCCTTTCAGGGATAGGTACTTGTTTTACGTTCTGGGTCTTATTTAGGCATGAAAATGATCACGTAAACAGCCCTATTTTGGCTAAAAACACCCCGCTGGGCGGTACACATAAATAAACCGCATAGGCCGCTCGTAAGGTGTTAAAAGACGAAGATCTGCAAGACCCTACGTTCGGCAATGCTGACGCCACACGTCGTCGCTTCCAGTATGTAAACAAGGTGTCCGACGATCTATGGAAACAGTGGACCCAAGAATATTTGCTGTCTCTTCGTGAGCGTCACTCTCATAAGATCAAAGGGACGAATCAACGATGGCCTCGTATCGGGGATATCGTCCTGATTCATGATGAGCGTCCTAGGTTATTTTGGAAGCTTGGGAGGATTATCGATTTGTTCCAGGGCATTGATGGTCTTATAAGGGTTGATAGAATACGAACTTCGACTGGGGTTACTACTCGCCCAGTCGTAAGGTTATATCCCTTGGAGCAGGATGTAGAACTGCCGGATGATCCTGGCGTCTCTACTGATACCCCTCCGCGGGAGAGTGCTGGTGACAGTGCTCCTCAAGGTGGGGCAGCTGATGAGAAGGATGATCCTCCTCAGGCTTCAGGTGGCGCTCGTCCCAAAAGGAGGGCGGCTATGAGTTCCGTGGATCTTTGGAGATCAAAGATCAAACAAGGTGATCTTTGACTTCGATGTCCTTTTTTTTTTTTTCTCTGTATATAGCTCCTGTATATCATTTTTGGTGGGGGGCAATATGTCGGGAATAGGGTAATGATCCCGACAGGTTTTGGTCCAATAGGACATTTGAATTTGGCGGTATCGTATCGCTTGTACGATTTCGGCTGGTTCTTTGTGTATTGTAGTTTATTCTTAAGTTAGGTTAAATATTAACTGTAATGTATAAATATCTACATCAGCTCTAGATGTATTATGAAAACAAGTTATGGGTCATAATTATTATGAGCCGGCAGCCATATGTAATTTCGCGAAGCGATCGGACGCCGGCCCTTTAGTCTCTCAAACAACACCATACAGCCAACATCTCCTCCCCCGGCTCTGACTCAACCCCCAGTTCACCATGTGCTACAAATATTAATCTATAACAATATTAACAACAGTCCTACATCACCAGTCCTCTAAGCTAAGTTCATTGTATCGATATTGTATTATGTGAACATTCCTACATGTCATGCAATTGAATTAGCCGCGTGTGGGGGACTGGATTACACCCATCGAATACCTCGTTGGTAATTATATTATAACTATTTGTTGGGATATTTCATGTACCAGTGATATGTAATTTAACCTCTCTATCTAAATTCCCGACAGATGCCTTCCTCATCTCAATAGATACAGATAATATACAACCTGTGTTTACAACCACCGCCCTACCTGACATTTCACCTTCAAGCGATCCACAGTTAAACATCAGTTAAGGGGAGGCAGACCGTTTGTCTGGACCCCCTTCTCCCTAATGTTTAGCCCCACTAGTTTTGAGATTATAAGACGTTCGGCCCATTAGTTTGGCGATTTTAACACCTTTCACCCCATTTTGTTGTCAATTTTCTAATTACGCATGTCTTTTCTGTTTTCTGGGTATTATTAGACGATTATTTTTAGATTAGGAAAGGTATATGGAAGTCAGAGTTTTTTTTGCCATAGTCTTTACTCTTATAACTCCCACAGATCCTTCATAAACTGTATATAATCGCCTAATGATAGAACCAAATCCCGCGGTCTAATTCCTTTATCACTACAACAAGAGAGAGACGACAGGGTTTGCCATCAACTTTCTAAACATATAATATCTTACATGGCTTTGTTTACTAATTTATATCAAAATTCATGGCAAACCAAAGCAACTGTGCAGTATCAACCATGCTTTAAGATGCTTTAGACAGGGATATAATGGAAAGGGATTTTCATGAGCAATGCTCTTTAAATATGCTACAAACCACGTGAATGCTGTTCTGTGCCTCAGGGTTTTAATGTATACACTAAACACAAGACCTTACTTACATATCTATGACCAATCATCAAGACAGGAACATACCTGCTGAAGAAAAAGCAGTGTTTCAGTATATTTATACATTATTATACACTTCATATATCAAACAAGACGGATAACCCGTCATATTTCACTATTCTACTGCCTTTTGCCTTTCAGCACTTATAGTATTCATGCTCTTTTATTTTTACAACAAAGCTTTCCATTTGTCTATCCACCCCCTACATACCTGTTTTAGAGTACCCACTGACATCAACTATCAATCGAATATATATATATATGTATACCGGGTATATACTGTATATATATATATATATATATATATATATATATATATATATATATATACTGTATATATATATATATATATATATATATACAGTATATATATATATATACCGGTATATATATATATATATATATATATATATATATATATATATATATATATATATATACACTGTATATATATATATACGGTATATCTCCTATTGCCTAGGTTGCGTATGTTCACTCCAATCTTCCGATACAGAATAACCTAAACTGCTGAAGGCCATTTAGACCAGTCAAAGTAGGGCTGGACTTAGAACAAATTGCAATAGAAGGTTTTTTGGCTTTAACTTGTTTATTAGGTCCCTCTGATGAACATATAAAAAGTCTCCAACTTTTGGACACCGGGGAAGTGGTTAATTTGCATAAATTCAAGATGGCCGCCGTCCAAAGCTTCAATTTACAGATAACTTTTTTCTGGTTGCTCCTAGACCCTATAAATGTATTACAAACAACGTTTTTTGGCTTTAACTTGTTTATTAGGTCCCTCTGATGAACATATAAAAAGTCTCCAACTTTTGGACACCTGGAAAGTGGTTAATTTACAGCCAAAAAACCTTACAGCCAAAAAACCTTCTATTGCAATTTGTTCTAGGTCAAGCCCTACCTTTACTGCACATTATTGTCTATTACATTTTGCCTAGGCCTATACTAATCCCATCATCTTGTTTCTTGTTTCAACAGATTGGTGCGACATCTACCGAAGCCATGGAAGAAGAGGTGGTGCATAATCCCTGCGGCATTTGCTCAAACACGTTAGACGAAGGAGAAACAGTCAAGCTGAGGGCGAAGGGAGCAGATACTATCAACAAGGCCAGTACTGAACGTGGAACGCCATCAATTACCGTGTCCGAGGGCCAAACGGTGCACATTGATTGCCGAAAGAAGCATGTCAATACGAAGCCAAATAGAATTCCTGGGAAGCAGAAGAAACGTCCTGAAAAACCTGCTCTTCGTTCTCAGACACCAGACTTTTGTTTTACAGAGAACTGCTTTTTTTGTGGTACAAAAATCTATTTGGACACAAAGCATGATTCAGAAGAAGTGTATCCAGTACGCACCTTCAACTTTCAAAGGACAATACTTTCTGCATGTGATGCCAGGGCTGATGAGTGGGCTGACACTGTTAGAGGCCGAATTAACTTTGCACGCGATCTTCCAGCAGCTGACGCAATATATCACAAGCAGTGCAGCTCAAATTTCCAGACACATAGGCAGATCCCCTCCAAATATCGTGATTCCGCAGACAGTGAACCTCCTCGCAAAGGTCGCAAAGTAGATGCCTCACGAGAGGAAGCATTTCTACTCGCAATCGAGGACCTAGTCAGTGGCAATGATGATGAACAGACTACAGTGGTTGATCTCGTTGATAGAATGTCCCAGTTGTGCCCTGATGTTGAAGCGTATAGTGTAAAATACATGAAACAGAAACTTATTTCATATTTTGGGGATGAACTGGTTATTAGTATCGTGCATGGACGCAGCGATGTTGTAACTGTCAAAGAAAGTGCTGCAAAGATTTTGCAACAATTCAAAGACTCACCACAGACTGATGATGAGGAAGCAGAACAAAGAAAGATAGTCAGGGCTGCGGCACGGTTGATCAAAGCAGATATAAAGAACATTGATACTTGTAGAGATTTCTATCCAGATCCTTCTGAACTCCGGTCGCTGGAAAAGAATGTGGCGTACGTTCCGCAGTCCCTTCGTATATTGCTGCAAGAGACGTTCAGTGGCAAGTCATGTGATCTTGAAGTTGCATCAATTGGACAAAGTATCGTGCAACTTACCAGACCAAGGGCCATTGTAGCACCCATTCAGTATGGATTGGCGGTTCAAATGCACCAGCACTTTGGTTCCCGCTTTCTTGTGGACAGTTTACACAGCCACGGCTTCTGTCTGCCTTACGCAGAAGTTTTGAGGTTTTGGAAGTGTGCTGCCAATTTCAGGGGCACCAACATATCCACTGCAGGCAGGTTTGGACAGTTCGTTGCAGACAATGTTGATCACAACTTGCGTACGCTTGATGGGCGTACCCATACCATGGTATGGGTATAATTGTTGCTGTCACCCCTGAAGTAAGAGACACAACATCAATACCAAGATTGCAGTCACCTGAAAACAACTTCACGGCAGCTCAAATTGAAATCAAATACTACCGCAGTGTTCGCAAGAAGGGTGGGCCTCTCGAATTTAGAAAGCTTGACCCCATTTCAGCATCTGACAAGCTTGAAAATCTGGACATACTGTGGAAAACGTCATGGTTGCTTCGACCAAAACGACCAGGCTGGTCCGGCTTAATGCAGAGTGTGTGCCATGGACCATACCCAGGGAAATCATCCGTCCATTTCTTGCCCATGATTGACATGGACCCTACGGACATGAGTTGTATTTACTCAACACTTCACTTCGTTGCTGCGGAAAGCCATCGCCAGGGAACGACGCCAATGCTGACATTCGACCAACCGCTTTATTGGAAAGCGAAGACGATCATTGTTCATGAGAAGGAAGGAAGCGAACTGAAACCCATTGTTTTGAACCTTGGTGGCTTTCACTCTGTGATGAGCTTTTTGGGATGCATGGGCCATGTTATGGAAGCATCTGGGCTTAAGGAGGTTTTGGAACTTATATACGCTGAAAATGCTGTGACCCAAATGCTGAGTGGGAAAGCCTATGCACGAGCAATCAGAGGCCACTTCTTGGTTGACACAGCCTTGAGTTCGATTGTGTTAGGCAGGGCATACGGTGTCAACCTCTCAATGGTAGATGAGGAAAGTGACGCATGCAAGGACTTCCAGGAGGCTGCAGATCTTTTGGATAAGCTGTTGCGTGAAGACGTTTCACCGGATGAAGTCTGCAGTAAAGACGTTTTCAACAGAATTTCTGAAAAACTTAAAGCTGAGAAGAGCTCCTTAGCAGAGCATAAGATGGGAAAGCTATGGATTCAATACATGGACATGATTGACCTGCTGCGTCGCTTCCTGAGGGCACTGAGAATGGGCGATTTCCTACTGTACCGTACTGTGCCGTACTTTGCAGCGTGTGGTCATAACAATTATGCCAAGTCAGCCCATGTGTACATTCAAGACATGATTGAACTTGAGCAGCTCAACCCAGACATGTTCTGTCAATTGAACTCCGGTCTATTTGTGATCCGCCGAAGTGATCGGCTGTGGGCAGGACTGCCAAGCGACTTGGTTATAGAGCAGGTTTTGATGCGCTCTTTGAAAACGAATGGTGGATTGACACGTGGTAGGGGCATGGAGGAAACGCAACGCCTGCGCTGGTTACTTGCTATGCCAGCCTGCGCTGAGGTGAGTGAAGTTATGCAAGAACTGACAGGGAAGCATTTCCACACCTCTGAGCAGCACAAAGAAATGACTGAAGCAAGGCGTGAACGAGATAGGAAGGACACAGAGAAGGTTCTCGCATTCTTCAAGGATTATGATCCATTTCAAGAATCAAATGAACTCAGGAATATTGCCAACGGTGTGACAGGACCAGCCTCGGCCAATCCTCATTTACTGTATGAGGTTGGTATGAACATTGTGCAGAAGATGGAAGGTAGCAATGCTTTTGACTTTTCATTTAGGAAGAAAGATCAAGTTGAGTCGTTGGGTGCAAAGGTTACAATCAGTGCTGAAAAAGTACCAATCGACCCACAGCTCCTTTTCCAGAGGCTCCTCATCTTTGCTAATAACAGGGACTTAGGTGTTGAAGAGGTCTTTGCGTATGAGTTGTCTAGCTACCCTACTGCTCTGTTCGATAAGTGGGGGAGGCTCAGGGAAGCCAATAAACCACAGCTAGGAGATGAGATAGCTGCTGTTGTTCCCAAGTCGTCATTGGAATCATTTGAGGAAGAAAGGACTGTGACCCATGTTCTGGATGGTGGTTCCTTATTGCAAAGGATTCCATGGAAGAAGGGTGACACATTTGAGGACATTGCAAGCATGTACATGAAGCATGTTTCCAAAAAACTTTCTCAACCCGGTGGTTGTATTCGACGGTTATAAATCAGGACCTACTACCAAGGACATGACACACAATCGACGATCAAAAGGAGTCTTTGGTCAAAAGGTGATGTTCACTCCAACCATGCCCCTTCGGTCAAAAAAGGAAAACTTCTTGTCAAACTCGGACAATAAGCAAAACTTCATTGACTTATTGTGTGAAACATTCAAGGCAAATGGAATTGACTGTGTCAATGCGCCAGCAGATGCAGATGTCATGATTGCGAAGAAGGGAATTGAGCATGCAAGGGAAACCGTGACATATGTGATAGGTGAGGACACAGACTTGTTGGTGCTGTTGTGTCATTATGCGGAACGAGGGATGAATGATTTGTACTTCAAGTCGAGCAAGGAAGGTGGGAAATGTTGGCATATTAACTCAGTAGCAGAAGCTCTCGGTGAAAGCATCTGTCGTGTCCTGCCAGTTGTCCATGCACTCTGTGGATGTGACACAACCTCACGACTGTATGGTATTGGTAAAGGGGCTGCCTTGAGGAAAGTGAGGGAAGACAACGGTTTCTTGAAATGTATAGAAGCATTCTGTTGCCAAAGTGGAAGTAAAGACGCGATATCATCAGCTGGTGAAAAGGCCTTGGTTTATTTGTACGGGGGAAAAGGAAATGACACCCTTGACGGACTGCGAAAGACAAAGTTTTGCAACAAGGTGGCAAAAAGTTCAACTACCGTTGAAGTTCACAGCCTTCCCCCAACAACCGATGCAGCCAAATACCACTCGTTCCGAGTTTATTGTCAGGTCCAGGAATGGATGGGGAACTGTGTGGACCCCGAGAAATGGGGCTGGTGTCTGCGGAAGGGACAGCTTGAACCGAAGACGATGGATTCGCCAGTGGCTCCTGATTCACTACTGAAATTGGTCAGATGTCAGTGTAAGGGCAACTGTGACACTCAACGCTGTAGTTGCAAACGAAATGAGCTTGAATGTTCCAGTGCATGTGGTCAATGTAAAGGACTCTGTCAAAATAGCAACTTTGATGCAAGCACCGATGATCCAAGTGAATACGAACTCCTATCATGAATTACATAATTGGCTCTGAATGACGTCATACGACGTCATGGTTTTTTTTTTTTTTTTTTATAAAAAAAGAGGGACAACAGGTCAAAAAACCCATACAAGCACAAAGTGCCTGTGTCACCCCTTGTGAAAGAGACAGTTCAGCCTGTCTGTAAGGTTTTTCGGCTGTAAATTAACCACTTTCCAGGTGTCCAAAAGTTGGAGACTTTTTATATGTTCATCAGAGGGACCTAATAAACAAGTTAAAGCCAAAAAACGTTGTTTGTAATACATTTATAGGGTCTAGGAGCAACCAGAAAAAAGTTATCTGTAAATTGAAGCTTTGGACGGCGGCCATCTTGAATTTATGCAAATTAACCACTTTCCCAGTGTCCAAAAGTTGGAGACTTTTTATATGTTCATCAGAGGGACCTAATAAACAAGTTAAAGCCAAAAAACCTTCTATTGCAATTTGTTCTAGGTCCAGTTAAATGATTGCTAGATTTACTGGACTAATTGGGCTCGATTGAGGTGGGCAGATTGGAATTAATCTATCTAGAACTATATAACACAAACACAAACACACACACACACACACACACACATCCATCCACACACACACACACATCCATCCACACACACACACACACACACACACACACACACACACACACACACAAACACACCAACACAAACACTCACACACTTTATAACAATTAAAAACATGATTTACACATAAGTTTACAGTAAATTATATGTATGATTATTATCATCAATTTGAATATTTCCTATGTATACTTCCGTCCTATGGCTATCTCCGCTAAGTTAAGTTTGTGGATATTTTGTGATCGTAGATGTTTGCATGTTTTGTTAGTTTGTCTGTGCGTAAGCAGGATTTCCCAATACGGTACTCGTGGATGGACTTAGATGAAAATTTGTCGAGATTTAATTTGGTACCCGAATAGCGATTAACGTGTGTTCAATATCCGAAGATGCAACTATCACCCACACCCTTAAAAAAAAATATATATATATATATATATATATATATACAGTATTATATTAAAAATATATATATAATACTAAGAATAAATACAAATACTATTATATATATTATACTGTATATATATTATATAAATTATATATAAATAATAAATAACATAACTAAACGTAACGTAAAATAAATGTGTTGTTTTTTTGGAGTTATTTATATTTATTTATCTATTTATATAACTTTGTATTTTATACTATTTTTGTTGCCCAACCCAAATTATAATAAACTCTCTCTATAAACCCTTTCAGTATAGGCTTACTGTGACGCATTCTTTCATTTAATTTGACATAATTAGCCTCCATAATGTCTACATACAAATAGTAATGGAACGATCGCTTAACATCTCAAAACTACATAATGTATACATACAAACAAATAGTGATGGAACGATCGCTTAACATCTCAAGACTACATAATGTATACATACAAACAAATAGTGATGGAACGATCGTCTAAAATCTCAAACTAATGGGACTAAAACATGAGGGAGAAGGGTGTACAGAGAAAGCAAATACCTCCCCCTTAAGAGTCCTTCACTTTAGTATTATAAGCTGACGATATAGGCCAAGTGGTCGGTGGGGTAGATTTGAGTTATTGGTATTTTTTTTCTTTCTTTTTTTTGGGGGGGAGGGGAAGGGGTAAATCCCTGAGCCCCCAAAGTTTGAAGTTGAACATCGTATAAATTCGTCCAGTGTTAGCAATAATAATATAAATAGGATGCCCTTGCTTTGAGAGGGGAAAAGAGAGACAGAGGGGTTAAAAGGAATGGCTAGTATCTTAAAGACCTTGCAGTCTGTTTAAGGGAGATAGCCTAGTCATTGTGATAAGGGAGATTGCATAATAGACCATATAAAATACAGTACTGTCATACTATTCCCCCACATCTTAAGCTGCTCTGAAGAAAAGAAAAAATCATAATAATTATAACCTCAGCATCTAAAAGCTTCTTTACCGTACCTCAGACAAATATATAAAGATGGCCAGGCAAAGTTGTCAGACAAAAATATGATAGAGAGAGAGAGAGAGAGAGAGAGAGAGAGAGAGTACAAAGTGTAGATGTACGAAGATAATACGTTAACAAACCTTCTACTGGAATAGTACTCATAAATGCGACATGTTACTTCACTCATACAGTCAGTCACAACTCCAAGTGCACACGAAAACACATTCCCTAACATTCATTAACAGTAAATCCTGAGAGAGAGAGAGAGAGAGAGAGAAACTATATGAAATGATAAATTGAATAGAGAAATAACTGAACATGATAGAACGGATAGAAAGTGAGAGAGAGAGAGAGAGTGCGTAGATGTTCAAAGATAAGGAACAAAGAGAGCGTGGCGGAAACCTTGGAGAAACATTGAACTGCAGCAAACCCAGGGGTGAATGGTAGTGCAGGAAAGGGTGTTGCAGGAGGAAAAAGAGAGAGAGAGAGCGAGATGGAGGATAGAGACAAATGAAATCAGACAAGCAAATGGACAGGCAGAAATTAAGGCATTCAACTCGAAATTCCGGGAGAGGAGGGCAGAGTGAGTGAACAACAGCGTGAGTGATTGTATGTGTTCATCTGAAGGTATATAACAGGTACAATGGCGAGCATAAATCCCTCTATCCCCTCCACAAATCCGACTGAAAATGATGCATGACTATATTTTCGAAAGCCCCTTAACTATTTCCAATAGAGAAGTTTGGTAAATTTCAAAACAAAAAATAGAAAAAAATAGTTCGCCAACGTAACGAGTTAATTAACAGTTTTGATTACATTCGTTAACTGTGTCAGGGTCTTCCTAGTTGATTAGCATCATCTCATCTGATGGTACGAGAGAGAGAGAGAGCGAGATAGAGAGAGAAAGACAGAGAGAGAGAGAGAGAGAGAGAGACATAAAGAGAGAGAGAGAGAGATTCATTAATTTCGGCCAGCTCTTTCCTTGCTTGTCCACACACTATTTGCGTTGTCCGAGTTAGGGCAGATGTTAGCAGTTATTTTACTTTAACAAAATATAAACCGAGGTGTTCATATACATAGAAGAGAACTCGCAGGAGCACTCAAAACTTTCAGTACTCGGGAAATTTGGCAAAAGCAAATATCAGTAAAATATGGTAATGACGGCTAATTGAAAAGTAAATGATTTGTTTTTTCGAGAAATATAAAAGATATTATAAGTGTGTGTTACTTTACAGAATATTTATAAAACTGTGTGTGTGTGGGTGTGTTAAATTATCTTTTGGCAGGGTCAGATAACGATATGTTACCAACAATATTCTATTATTCCCGTTTCTGGCAAAGTCCGGGAATTTGAAACCATCAAAGATCACCTGGTAAGCTGATCTATCAAAGGACTTTTATTCTTGCCATTCTTGGAACTCCCTGGATATTCACTACCAGTATACCATTTTCAGTCTCATCCACTGTTGATTTCACTATAACCTGCATTTTTGTACAGCTGATAGTAAATTTAAATCCTTAGCAGTAAATTTCTAGATAAATAATGGAAAACTGTGAAACTATAAATAATTGGTTCCAAGATTTGTTGAGATGAACCCTGAACCAAACACCCAAGCAGTATGGTCCCTGAGCATCGAGCTTGCAACAGACAAAAACCCCCATTGTTCTTACAACCAGCAAAGTCATGTTTACAACTGCCAATTATCTCACTAACATAATAACAAGTGACCTGCAAGCTGTGTCTATATCTAGCACCCTAACAGAATCAGCGATGACGCCTTCCTCATCTCAATAGATATATAATATACAAGCTGTGTTTACAACCACCGCCCTACCTGACATTTCACCTTCAAGCGATCCACAGTTAAACATCAGTTAAGGGGAGGCAGACCGCTTTTCTGGACCACCTTCTCCCTAATGTTTAGCCCCACTAGTTTAGAGATTATAAGACGTTCGGCCCATTAGTTTGGCCAATCGGCTGCAGACCCCCGTTCTGGTGAGGTTGATCCTCATGGTATTAGTGGGTTGGGCCTATAATTAGGCCTTGTACTTGGGGTTGGGTGTGACAGGGTTCTGCCTTGTATGGGCCAATCGCCTTTCTGCATACTCTCATTTTCTTATGTTCTTATGTTTTAGGAGAGTATAAATCTCGAAAGGTTTAGTCTGTACTTTTTAAGTAACCGTCCTAGTGGTGTAATGCTTAAGGTGTCAAAAATCTGTGTGTGATAACCCAGGTTCGAATCCCGGTGGATCACATATATATTTTAATTAATTTCATTGGTGGTGTTTGGTGTTGTGGCGAAATTAATGAAATATAGATTATACGTTTATCTCACTTGTATCGAATTATATGCCTAAATAAACCATTTCAATTTCGATTCATCTCTCTATATTATTCTGTAGAGCTTTTTAACTAATAGTTTTTCCCATCACATTTAGCTTCAACCATTTATTCAATCCATCCTCCTTTTGTATTGGTTCTTCCATCTCTCCCCTCCTCCTGCTCCATATATCATTACGAGGACATTCAATCTTTCTTCTCACCAAATGTATGTACGTTTTCTTCCTCCTCCATTGACCAATTTAAAAAAAAAAAATCTCTCTCTGCATTGTGCACCGGTATATATATATATATATATATATATATAAAATACCTTGACTGTTTCCAATATGCATTAGCAATGTATAAATATTCCCATATTCAAAATATGTGATGAAGAACAGTGCTTAGTGAGTGATAAACTCAATAGGTGGCGTTTGAAAAAGGCATTGTCCAAGACTGAGATGAGACAGCAAAACAGTGGCGATGTGGCTTTGAGACGTCAAAGCTATAATGGGCCAATAAGACAACCAGACACTGTAGGTCAATAAAGGTAACACTACGAACAAGCCGTTTGTAACACTCACCTGTCTTGTTGCTTCACTCGCAATGTGGGCTCATTATGCTGAGTAATTGAATCTACAGGCTATACGACCATATATATTGTGACATCTGGAAGATAACTAAGATGTGATGTGTGACCAGCCCAACCTGTTGAACGTGACTTTACAACTACAACCTCGAGGCAAGACAATCTCTCTTTCTTTCTTCAACACCGGCACGCGAGAGAGAGAGAAAGAGAGAGAGAGAGAGAGCAGGGGGACGATAGGGCTAGGGGGGAGAGAGCATGGGAGCGGGGGCTGAGGTGGCGTGATAACTGCCCCCTTTCCACCCCCCCCCCCCCCCCACCCCCCCTACTTCACGCCTCATTGGACCACCACACCTGCTTCTCACCTGTAATTGGTCGACGTGAGCTGCCTGGCCTCTATTGGATTAGGCACGTGTTTCCTGACTTCTGATTGGATTTGCTTGGTCAGGGAAAGATATATATAAGCCTGAGATTTGATAATTCCAACCAGTACATTCTTAGCTGGGAGGTGGACAGCTGCATGGAGAGAACAGGCTTGTATAGATAGGTTTCTCTTTTAATTCAGTGAGTTCCCGTACCACTTGTGATCTCGTGATCATTAATTAACCAGAGGCATGTCGAAAACATACACTCCTTTGATTTAGGATTTTGTGATTGGAGAATCATATAATTATGTTGGATAATTTTGGTGATTAGAATTAATGTTTGATTTTGAGATAATTTGTGATTGAATATTGAATACTTTACCTGTTAATACTTAACTGACTTGATGTAAAGCTATTGTCATAATTAATAATTAAGCATTGTAGAAGTTTAATACTTACCGGTACCTGACTTTATGTAAAGCTATTTGTTATTCGTAATAGGCATTGTAAAAGTCTACTTAAGTCTACTAAGCTTTAATTTTTACTTTAGTGAAATCAAAACGATCCTGAAATCTATATCTTTCATTGATTATTATTTTGATTAATTGTAAATACCTTATTTACGTTTATAAATACAATTCCATTTTATATGTGACTGTAATATTTCCTTACCATCTTTTATTATGTCAATGACTTTCAGTAAAAAGAATGAATGAAATAAACTATTAACCCGGCAAGTACTGAAACCCTAATAAGAGTTTTACCGCTGTGCTGCGGAACCCCTTATATAATCCCCGTTTTTGAACGCGTACCAAAACCGCGGTCTTACAGCCAGGTGGCTACAAATTGGTGTGGGTGCAGTACAACTTGGCAACTTTGGATACCACCACGCCACATGCTCGCCCTGCACCCACTCAAGCAGTACACAAGCACTTGTCATGGAGCGAATCAAAGTAAAACAAACCCGAAAGAATTCTATAGTTATATCAGAAAGAAAAAAGTAGTTACTTCAACTGTTGGACCGTTAGTCGATGAAAATGGAGAATACACCAAAGACGAAGTACAAATGAGTAATGCCCTCAATACCTTCTTTGCATCAGTTTTTACAACAGAAGACCTCAGTGATATCCCTACACCATCGCCGATTCAGATTGATAATTCAGATGTTCTAAGCAATATCACCGTTACAGAGAGAGAAGTATTGAATTGTTTAGATAAACTCAAGGTAAATAAAACGCCTGGACCTGATACAATCTCGCCTAGAGTTCTAAAGGAAGCTAAGGATGAGCTCTCCAACCCACTGACATTACTATTCAATAAATCCTTGCAGTCTGGAACTATGCCCGATCAGTGGAAGCTAGCCAACGTAACACCGATATTCAAAAAAAGGCAGCAAATCCCTACCCAGTAACTATCGTCCAATTAGCTTAACCTCAGTTGTATGTAAAATGCTAGAAACGGTCATACGAGACCGACTCGTAAATCACTTAGAGGAAAATAACATACTTAAAGATACTCAACACGGCTTTCGTAAAAAACGTTCCTGTTTAACAAACCTCTTAGACTTCTTCCACGATATCCTCAACCTCTATGATGAGAGTAAAGCTGTAGATATTATATACCTTGATTTTCAAAAGGCCTTTGACAAAGTTCCCCACAAACGTTTACTGCTAAAACTAAAAGCGCATGGAATACAAGACGGTGTGTTGAAATGGATAGAAAATTGGCTCAGCGACAGAAAGCAAAGAGTAGTCATAAACGGTAAGGCATCTAAATGGACCAATGTAAGTAGCGGGGTACCCCAGGGATCGGTACTAGGACCAATTCTCTTTCTAATTTACATCAACGACATAGATGAGGGTCTCACCTGTACAATCTCAAAATTTGCCGACGATACAAAAATTGCAAATAGCGTACTCTCAAAAGAACAAGTTGACGATATGCAACACAATCTAGATAAATTGTCATGTTGGGCCCAAATTTGGCAAATGAGTTTCAATGCGGATAAATGTAAAGTACTACATATCGGATACCTAAATGAGGAAAGCAAACTATTCGATGAATGGCACTCAGCTTAAGAATGTAAACAGAGAAACCGATCTGGGAGTAACAATATCGAGTAACCTAAAACCGAGTCAACAATGTTCAGAAGTTGTTAAGAAGGCAAACAAAATAATTGGCTTTATAGGCAGGTCATTTGAGCATAAATCCAAAGAAGTTATCCTAACCATTTACAATTCCTTAGTCCGCCCTCTTCTGGAATACTGCGTTCAATCCTGGTGCCCTTATTACCAAAAAGATATAAACAAGCTAGAACGAGTTCAACGTAGAGTTCCCAAAATGATACCTAGCCTAAAGAACAAACCATACGAAGAGCGTCTTAGAGAATTAAATCTATTTCCTTTAACCCAGCGCAGATTAAGAGGTGACTTAATTCAAGTGTTCAAAATCATCAAAGGCATCGACAATATGAACTCTAGTAAGTACTTCACTATCGACCAATCTAATTACACGCGGGGAAACGGTTGCAAAATTATTGGTAAATCTTTTAACTCACACGAATCTAAGAATTTCTTCTTCAATCGAGTTGTCAACTTGTGGAATGGGCTTCCCCGAAACGTTATAGACTGCATCACCGTTGATTCATTTAAACTCCGCCTAGACAAATATCTCGCATCAAACCCGCGACTGACTGCGTTTGTAAATGAATAACTTTATTTTATCCCCCCTCAGTTACTAACCCATCTGTCCCCTACTAACTTCCTAATCCTGCCACGGACATTAGTTCCAGGGCAGTAATTCCCTTTCCAATGTTCCCTTACCCACTCTAAACCACTGTTTGGACACTTGATCCTCAGTGTTTTGGAGGACAAGCAACCTAGAAGGGTCACTAGAACTGTTGTTGCTTGATTTCCTTTGTACTCCTTTGTACTCCTTTGAGCCTACACGTCCCTCATGCTCTCGCCCTGATGACACAACCAGCCCTCCTTCTGGTGGTGTCAGCGGCCGTGGAAGGCAGAGAGTGGCTGCTAAAGACCCGGATTTCCATTACTACAGCACGAGTGGCTCCGAGGACGAGGAACCTGCACGTAAAGCACGTAAAACACGTGCAAGCAGGAGCAGTGCACAGAGGTCATTGTCTTTCAGGGACACTGCCACGACCACCCAGGCAACTGCTACCACCACTACCACCACCACTGCCACCACTACCACCGACGCAGGAGGCCGCCCTGGGGCTGCAGGATCTGCGGGGGCCACTGGGAAGACAGGGAAGGGCATGGGTAAGAAAACTTGTACCTCTGCCACTACCACCGTACCACCACCACCACCACCACCAGCCGCCCCTGCCGCCTCTGCCCCTGCCAAAGAAAAGAAAGGGATGAAGGGCAAGGCGACAACGGCGACAGGGACAACCATAATATTGCATTCCAGGACCTCTGCTGGCCCTGCCAACGGTGCCCTACCATACAGCTGACTGCTGTGGCTGGCCTTGGACAGCAACACACAGACTTCCCTCCTTCCCACCCTCCCTCTCACCCACTCACTCACTCCAACTCTCCCCTAAACACATTCATAAGGGTTAGTTATCGCATAATTGGTCTATATGCGGTATATTCATTGTTATATGGGTCACCTACATACGTACACGTACTTTATAATAGCATGGCAGTGCTGAAAATACGATATATACGTGATATTACAGCCAACAGACCCTGTACAACTTGGCAACTCTCGATACCACCCCGCACTCACTCAAGCGGTACACAAGCACTTGTCTCCCGCATAAACTCTCTCACCTCAGTTCCCGCCTCTAAACTCTCTCATAATTTGCTTATATGTCGCATGTTTGATCTATATGCGGCATATTCCTTGGTATATAGGTGGCCCACATACGTACACGTACTTTATATATAGCATGACAGTGCTGAAAATACGATATATACGTGATATTACAGCCAACAGACCCTGTACAACTTGGCAACTCTCGATACCACCCCGCCACGCGCTAAATCCGCACTCACTCAAGCGGTACACAAGCACTTGTATCCCACATAAACTCTTTCACCTCAGTTCCCGCCTCTAAACTCTCTCATAATTCGCTTATATGTCGCATATTTGGTCTATTTGTGGCATATTCCTTGGTATATGGGTGGCCTACATATGTACACATACCTGCACATACCTACACATACTCCACATAGCATAGAACTGATGAAAATAGGATAAATACGCGAGATTATGCCCTAACCCTCCGTCTCCTCCCTCTCATTCTACACCCTGGGCGTGCGAATATTCACCTGGGAAATCTTGCCGCGCGATGCCATTCGCTCCACTTTCTTCAACTACGGACCCCCCCCCCCCAGAAATTTTTTGTGGGGTCAAATATATATGGCTCGATGCGCGTGAACATTCCCTACACGTTGATGTACTTTTCATCGATATTTGCAAGGGTCGCCCAAATCGTCATACCTCCGCACAGGGGTGCCTGTATACTATAGGGGGTGCGCAGCAGTGAGGCTAAAGAGAATAACAATACACTAAGAGAATCAAGAGATAATAGAAAGAGTAAAACAATCTTTAAAGGGTTAACAAACTTAAATTAATCATATAAAGATCTTAATACTTTACTGATAATCAAGATTAATTGCTTTATTCTATAATTATTTAGTGACGTAAAAACACCTGCTTACATTCCAAGCTTTGTATACTCTTACTTAATAGCCTACTTCATATTAACCTAACAAGTGCACATGGGGGTAATTGGAAACGTCCCCCTGTGCTGACGTATTTGAGGTGTTTCCGTCACTAAAATATTCATTGTACCATTAATAGCATTAATACTTATCCATATGCGCCTATTATGGGTTGATTATAAAGGTATTAACCTGAAACAACAATAAAACGAGTGAAAACAGCGTTTGGATGGTCAAAATCGGAGATATAGCCCGCGAGTTGTATAATGTATGGGTGAGGCAAGCTGCTTTACCGCCAATTTCCCCCAAGGCCACTGAGACACAGTCGATCGATACTCTCTCTCTCTCTCTTGCATTTGCTTGCTATCAGTGATGACCACACCCTGTAACCGGATTTCTAATGTTAGCACGAAAATATACCTCAGAATAAGGGAATAACAGGGAAAATAGGTGATAACTGAAGGAGAGGAGGAAAGTGGGGATGGAGGGGAGGTAGAGGACTGAGATTTTGCATGGCCCAGGGGCCAAAAAAAAAAAAAAAAAAATCGATGTCAAAAGTTGATTTTTTTTTCTCTGACTCTTAAGAGTCTCCCCGCAGTCCGCCGGGGGAACTCTTAAGAGTCTCCCCGCAGTTCCCGGGTTAAGCATTCAATGTAACTTTAAATAGTTTCCCGATTAAATATAAATGAAGTGTATCAGAGTATAAAGGATAACTGTCCCAACCGCTAAAGGAAAGCAAGTAACAACAGAACAAACTTTAATATTTTACGTTCTATTGGCCTTCAGCTGTTTGCTACACTTTCATATTAATTGTTCTATCTTTATTTATTTAGTTAACCACTTCTAAATCAAGAAATGTAACAATATATATATATATATATATATATATATATATATATATATATATATATATTTATATATATATACAGTATATATACATAGTATATATATATATATATATATATATATACTGTATAGTACCGGTACAGTACAGTATAATACCTAAATAATACCAAGACTAGTGAATTCCTTTCAAAGAATTGGAACTTGTGAAACGCAAAAGACCAGATTATTATTATTATTATTATTATTATTATTATTATTATTATAATTACCATCAGTCTGATTTTCGATACCAGTACCAAAGATCCCAGAAATGTTGCTTGCAAAATGTTGGCTATCAAAAGTTGATCATCAATTTTCCCAACTGTACAGACAAGCGAAATAACCGACTACTGAAGATATATAGAGAGCATTATTCTGTGCCCTGATTATGATCCCTCCTTCAATATAATTTTATATTGTCCCTCCTTTCATTCAGGCATTTTTGGAAGTTCAATTCCTCTTCATCCTGCTCATCCCTCCTCTTCATTTCCCGCTCTCGCTCGCTCTCTCTCTCTCTCTCTCTCTGAGTGTGTGTGTGAGCCAGTCAGTCTGTGCATCTGCCAATCTAAGTTTATCTACTGTATCTATCTATATTGGTATATATCTTTATATTCCTGACTATATTTATATACAGTATATTATTATGTTTTGGAGGACAAGCAGCCTAGTTCAAACCCTCCCGCCAAGCGAATGTATTTGGTTCTATTCTGACGAAAATCGACATACAGTCCATCCTCCAAAGATGCGAGTTTGAAATATGCGATCCTCCACGTTTGCGAGGGACGGGGGTCAAAATTGGAAAAAATCCAATATTCCACATTTGCGAGGTCGATTCCACATGTGCGAACCAGCCCGTAGAATTATAAGGGAAACCCGCCATTTCCTCTAAATTTGCGACCCCCTAATCCACATTTGCGAGGAAGAAGCGGCGGATGATAGGCGAGGCGGCTGTGTTGACTGAACGGGGTGGGGGAGAGAGAGGCGGTGAGGCCCAGTCTGGCCTCGCCTCGGAACCCAAACGTCAAGCCAATTAAGCCAACAAACACTTTATTTAAGGTAACTGACACATCCTTTTAATGTTTTCTTATCATTTACAACTATTTATATTTATATTTATATTTCTAATATATTTCGGGTTTAAGCTGCCGCTCGAGTGGGCTCGAAGAAAATCGATAATGGTGGCACTTTAGTAAACCGGCAGTAAACAAAACCACACGCGTATCGGTTTGGCCAAGATTACTCGGTTTATATAAGTTTATTATGAAATATAATTTAGTATTATGGTAAGTTGGCTACCGTACCTACTATTTTGTTTCTAAGATATAATAAGTACTGTAATGACAAGTAAATGATTGTAGGCCTATATCGGCGATTTCGGTCACTCAGAATCTTGGCGCTTCAAATCGAAATGCTTTGAAAGTCATAAACAACTTTACTTTATTTATTTATATATCCCATGGCCTGTCCGGGAATTGGCGAGGTTCGGATAATGACAGGTCTTATATGGGGGAGATTACTGTACAGTAAACCCTCGCTAACTCGGACTAATTGGGGGGAGACCACTTCCGAGAAGCCCGATTTTCCGAGATGTCCGAAGACCGACTTATGTCCGACTTAAGAGAGGAAACATTCCGAATTAGAAGAGGAAAGTCCGCGTCAGAGAAAATTGAGATTTTTTTTTTTTTTTTTTTTACATGTGAAATTAATCATATTAAACCCGTCCAACTCTGAAATTTCCGAGATATACAGGGAAATTTCCGAGAGGCCGATGCCATTCCGAGAAGTGCGGGTTTCCAACTAAAAAGAGTCCGAGTTAGCGGGGGTTTACTTGTATAAATGTGTCCCACAACCGATATAAATGTACTAATTAATACGGAAATTCGGCGGGTGCCACCCATAAGTAATTATTCCCATAAACTATGTTCTTTGAAATTTGCGAGATCGCATGTCGCCCATAATCTCGCAAATTTGGAGGATGGAATGTAGTACCATATAAATAATTATTAGGCCTACTTATCCATATGCACCTATTTTGCTTTTAATATGAACATATGAACATTTAACACCTTACGAGCGGCCTATGCGGTTTATTTATGTGTACCGCACAGCGGGGTGTTTTTAGCCAAAATAGGGCTGTTTACGTGATCATTTTCATGCCTAAATAAGACCCAGAACGTAAAACAAGTACCTATCCCTGAAAGGGCATAAACAGAGCTTTCGAATGACACCATAACGATCCTTGTATGATGGATAGTTTTCTTGCAATAACCGTGCAACGCGAGTGCAAAAAGCAGGTAATTCGGTACTTTCGGTACATAATTGAGTATGTAGCGAGTGAGAGAGGGAGGAGGGAGCTGAGATTTGTGTGTCAGTTTCGCCGCGGTGGTCTGGAGCAGTCATACGCTCGCTAGTCTCCTGCCACCACTTGTCTCTCTCTCTCAGCCACATTACGTGCTGAAATTGCCACTCGACCTATGTCGAGCGCCGCCACATAGTCCAGCTTTATTTAACTCGACTTATGTTGCTCGCCGCTAATTAAGGGTTAAGAGCAATAAAAGAAGTGGGAATAGCATTTGGGAGGTGAAAAAGACTTCTTATTGCTACAAGGTCGTATCATGAGGCGAGAGCTGGGGGGACGTATATCCTCCCTCTCCCAGCTCTCAAGTGACACTGAGGCCTTACAGTAGAAGTCTCTGTGTTGCAAGGATCTCTAGCTACCTCGCCCGTGTTAAAGAGACCGGGTGAGGTAAGTTCGCGCCGAAAATTACCCGATAAAAGAGGGAATAAGAGGAAATATAGCTGATAATTGAGGAGGGAAGAAAAGGCGGGAAAGGAGGGGGGGTTGGGACACATATGTAGGAGTGGTAACAAGTAATGGAGGGGAATTATCTCACCTAATCACAAATTGCTTTGTTTTGAATGCCACTGGGGTGTTTTCTATTTTTTTTGTTATGCTCTGGATCTATTGTGGACGGTCGCAGTGCACCAGAAAAACTTCTATTGAGGACGGTTGCCGTTTATGGGTTAACCCGGCAGCTGCCGGAAAACTCAAAAGATGTTCTACTGGGGGCCTGCGGGAAGACTCATAAGAACCTAGGCCTATAAAAAACATTAAAAATACCCAAGTGGCACTAAAATAAAAAGCAATCTGAGTGTAGGTGAGATAATTTCCCTCCATTACTTGCTACCACTACTACACATGTGTCCCCCCACCCGACTTCTCCCCCCCCCCCCCTTTCCCCCCTCCTCAATTATCAGGTATTTTCTCTATTTTTCCCGATATTTATCGATTATTTTCGTGGGATGACAAGTGGGAGAGAGGAAGGAGGGTGGAGGAGTGTAACTCCGACCCTCCAAGCCAGTCTGAAAGGTCCCCTGGTCTCTTAGTGCCATGCGAGACACGGAGAGGGAGGGTGTGCCTGTCTCGCTGGTCTGGGCCAGATTACGACCGCGGGGCAAAAATATACAATTTTCACCAGCCAATTGCTGCTACCATTTGTTTTATTACTTTCCCATGTTCATATGTTCATATTAAAAGTAAAATAGGTGCATATGGATAAGTATTAATTATATATATTGTAAATTAACGATTTTAGTGAGGAATGAATCAGAATACCTTCACACAGGGGTATGGTGTATACTACAGGGGCTTCGCGCTTGCAGAGATAATGAGAATAGAATATCTTACCCACTTCATACAGTTATTAATATAGAAGGGTAAACTCCTATGCTTACTGTCACACTATTATAAACTTGTGAGAACATTTAAATCCTGTCACTCATTCACAGCTGGAAAGTGCATTGCGTTAGTGACCAGTTACACTTTCCAGCATCAAGTCAAGGTGGATGGCAATATAGCCTGGGGCACTAGTAAGGATATACAGTCCAGTAGTTGGGAGCAATGTGCTGTTCCCAGCGATCTCATACGATCCCTGGGGGTAGTACCGGTAATGTGGTGCTGGAACCGGAGACTCCCACATACTGCTGTGTCGCAGTTGGTAAAGATCCTCTCGTTTCCACAACCACCATTGGGTGACTAAGGTGCAAATGTGCACGCACGTTTGTCATCCTTGCATGTATCTAAACCTTTTAAAATAAATTAACATGTTTTTTTTCTTATGGATATTGAGCAGATGTGAGCATTACATTTGTAGCTGGTAACTGTCTTGATAGCGTAATGCATAGTGCGCGGAATTTTGATGTGAGTATCCTGGGTTCGAGTCCTCGGAGTGCCACATGTATTTGTTGTTTTCACTAATTGAGTTTAGATGTGAAGTTAGTTGGTATAAAAAACATAATAATTGTATCAAGGCTGTCAGAGTTGATTAATTAATTTAATAAACAATATGTATGTATCTACAGTATTTACTCATTCACAACAAATAACCTACAGTACAAAAATCATCACAGATATGCTGCAACATCAAATACATTATATACCAGTATAATAGCATGTTATAGAATCTGGACAAGAAGTGGCATCATGACAGCTGAAGGCATAGACTAGTTGGCAAATTGGTGAACTGCGAATAAAATGACTGAAGTTTAGTCGCCAAAGGAACAAGCTTAGTAATGTATGGCACCGGTAAGTGATTTCTAGCCTAATGATACAGTACCATACCTGTATGTCTTGCAGCTCTACGGTATATGATCATTTTTTTCTCTCTACGTGAAAGAAGTAGACACAAGGTAAGACTGCCTGTAGTTACTGCAATATTACATACAATCTTCAGGCCACTTCCCTAGCATTCTTGAGAACATAAAATATAGGCCTCCGGCAAATTCACTTCTCTTAAAATACCGGTATGCAATAAATTACCGTATTGATAAATATATCTTAATCAAATTACAGTGACAAGATACTCACCTGGTCCCAGAAATAGAAAAACCTATATTTTCCAATCCTTAATAATCCATTCAGACTAAAACTATGTTACTGAAGATGTCGTAAACCTTCTGGAGACGGAATTGCATCTAGAACTATGCGTAGAGATAGGTCATAGCCTACATGTTTAGAATAAGCTGCTACAAGACATTACTGATGCGAGACTGTATTGTCTTTCAAAATATGTTTAGATAAATTTATGAAATCCCCTCCCCCCTCCCCTTGCCTAGTTAAGTATAATTAATTGAGTTATGCATATATGCCATGGTAGAATTAATATACATACATACAAACATACATTATATTCAAGTTTAAAGACCGCTTCGTCCACAGAGTGTGGTTACAGTCTCACATCATATATGGCGGCGCCGGCATTCCAAGCGACCCTGTCATGGGCTGCCTCTGTTGTCACGTTCTTTGTTTTGTTTTTAGATTGGACCGGAGCACCTATAATCCCACGTCTTTCTAGGTCTATCGCTATATAAAGCTCCACCCCCGTTCGAATTCCAGCATTTCTTCACCTAGTTCTGATCATCCATTCTCTCCACGTGTCCATACCAACCAAGCCGGCTTGTACATATCACATCACAAATACTCATAATGCTCAGACACCTTCTTAATTCCTCACTCAATACCCCGTGCTTGAGGTTAACCTCAGATATCCATCTCACCATTCTCATTCCATTTTATTATTCTCATTCCATTCTATTAATATCCTCCTCGTTAACCGACCACGTCTCCGAGACATAGGTCATCGCACTCTTAGCACACAACATATACACCTTCCTTTTACGGTGAAATAATTATACCATGACATATTATACTATACATACGACTTCAACTTTTACTAAAAAACAAACAGCCTCATAAGAACCAATTGGTCTGTTGCTGTTAGCAATCCTGACTACATTAACTCACAATTGAATGGCGATGAAAATAACTTCAATTAATGTTCTTCTCAAACCTGTGTCAGCAGTCTCAAAATGGAAGTAGCTAAGTGAAAGAAATTACAAGATATCCTGCAGTTACACATACTCTAATAGCTACTGGTATCTATTTGTTACTTCGGACACTCTAGCAAACATACAGTTTTCTTACAGTAGATCCTCTGGAAAAAGGCAAACTATGCCTGTGTATCCAGCTCAGTACCAGTACTTGCACTGCTGCGGTCGTTCACGGTGTTGGCGGCGGCGGTAGCAGACGCAACATTTTTACTATTCTGTATTTTTGTTTTATAATCAAACTTCAAATCTTGTCTTCCCCATGCTTTATCAAGATTACTTTCAAACTCCCTTATTGATTCGGAATCGACTACATACTGGGGCAGTGCGTTCCACTCATTTACCACTCTATCACAAAATGAGTTCTTCGCCTTCTCAAGCCTATTTCTTTCTTTGTAAATTTTCTTAGAGTGTCCTCTCGTTCTTGTTCCCTCCCGCATCAAGAAGATACCTTCACACACATCCTCATCGTACTTTCCTGACACTATCTTAAAAGTCTCTATCATATCCCCTCTCTTTCTCCTATATGCCAGTGTCGGAAGTCCCAGTGTCCTCAACCTCTGCTCATAGCCCGCGTTCTTCAACGTTGGTACCAGCTTGCTAGCTCTTCTCTGCACTTTCTCCACTGCTTCTATATCCTTTACCATATATGGAGCCCACACCTGGTTTGCATATTCCAGGTGTGGCCTAACCAGCGCTGTATATAGATTCCTGAAGATTTCTTCGTCAAGTGACACAAATGTCCTCCTTATCAGCCCTACAATTCTATTGGCTTTGTTTATCTTTTCCGCTAAATGTTCTGAGAAATTTAACTTATTATCTATCACTACTCCTATATCCTTTTCTGCACTCACTTCCTCCATCGCTTCATACATACTGTATCCTACCTTGTCTATCTTGCTGGTCCCAATCCGCATGTACTTGCATTTTTTTGGATGAAAAGGCATTAACCAATGCTCAGACCATCCCTTCATGCCCTCCACATCTCCTTGAAGCAAACCCATATCTTCCTTACTCCTCACTCTTCTATACAGTTTAGTGTCATCCGCATACAGGTATACCTCACTTCCATTAGTTATAACTTCAGGCAAGTCATTGATAAATATAACGAACAGCAGTGGTCCCAACACAGATCCCTGAGGTACCCCACTTGTAATTTCCCTCCACCCCGAGCCTATTCCATTCACCAATACCCTCTGTCTCCGATCTTTCAGGAAGGCTTCTATCCATTTCACACATTTCTCCCCTATATTATAGCTTCTAACTTTCTCTATTAACCTTTACATATACAATGAACCACAGTTATGGGATAAATACATGATGTTATGAGAAAACAAGTATGTCTGCGGTGTTCTTCCATAATGCAGTCATTTTTCCATAACTGTAGCTTACATACTGTTATCCAGAAGTGTCCAAAGTATAGCTCGCGTCCAAAGCTAGGGCATTTCACGGTACGTTATATAGCTACCGTACTTTGTTATTATAAACTCCTTGCTTTGTAATTATTATTGGTCAATATTATTATTTAATATACAAAGTTAGTTATGCTCCATAATTCTCATTATGCCCCTTGAAGTAATTAAATTGCCAACTCATTGCAACGTCATGCAAATTTTACTGTGTTCTCATTCACGCTTAACTTGGTCCCTAAACAACACTGCCCCGGTTTGCCACCCTGATTTGCAAGGGTGATATATTGTACATTTACCACATACATTTGTACCAGCTCTGGAATTTCATGTATGGAATCAAAGATAGTATGATTAATTTACAGTAAATGTGAATTAACTACAGTACGGTGCTGCATGTTGATGCAGTATTTAATGCCGTACACTCCCTTGATTGACAGGGCTAGGGCGTGCCCTACTGCCCTTATTACAGGGACTTAACTGAATAACAAACTACATTTGCAATTCAGTCTTATCAGTTTGCATTCTGTTCAGCAAATCAATGAGTAGGTATGAAGTCATGTGGGTAAATGTACAAGTGCTTCCAGTTCCAGATAATTGTGTCTTTGCTAAGATACAGTACCGTACATGATGTAGTTGACTATAGTAAATGGTATCTAGGCCTGGGTAGATAAGCCAATTCTTATTGCTGTGTTCTAATTATATGTGCAGTACAGGTATGCAAAACTTATTTTTAAAATTATGGTACCCGCAAAAAATTACTTCAGTTAGATAAATGAAGGATGTGTCGAATTGTACGATAAATACAGTATACAGTACAGTACAGTATTTTGATACCATTTTTATTTATCTAACTCTTGATATATTTTTGTGGGTATGTGATAATCAATATCGCACACATATTTAACCCGTCCAATACCAGCGACGACTGGGAGCCGTCAGTAATGTACTTTCCTTGTACCGGTAACTGCCTGTATCAGGCTGTGCCTGGTACTACGACCGTTTGAGCACTGCTCTCGATATAGCAACACTTATCAGCTTATATACAACACTCTGAAGGCTGAGAGACCCGGTATTCCTTCATCTCTTGAGGTGGAAGGTTGTTCTATCTTGCCATTTCGGCCACATTGCTTGGGACTAGGGGGGGGGGGGGGAAGGGGGGACTTTTATTACTGTATCCTCCGGTACAGTAGGGGTTAACCACTGCATACAATATAATTGACTGCACACCAGCCACATTTCAGATATTTTTCGGCCGATTCGTTTGACTGATGGATAGATATGGGCTGTACCAGGCAATCCAATATTCTTTCCAGGGCCCATGAATCTCATTCAAAAATGTATACTGATACTGTTTCTACCTGTAATCTTGGATAGCATTGTTGAGCAAATATAAGCTTTTGAATAATCTCCACAAGCATTAGATTGTCATTTAAATAACTTATCACATGTTTGGAAAAAAAATCGGGATTGCGAATTATGGCAGGTACCAGTACTACAAATGTCCGGTTCAACCACAGCCAGAGCAATGTTGTTTTTTCTGGCATGTGAAGTTATTGAGCTCTCATTGCCAGAGTTGTAGCAAAGGTACCGGTACCGTACCGCTACTTCTGTGGTATGGTACCGGTACCTTTGCTACAACTCTGGCAAAGCTAACCTTCTTGCGGATATTTTCTCCACCAACTCAACCTTAGATGAAATAAATCAAGATGTCCCTGTACTTAATTTTAATTCGCCTGAAATTCCCTCACTTAAGATTCACACCAGACATGTCAAAACTATTTTGTAGAATCTCTCAGTATATAAGGCTCCTGGTCCAGATGAAATTCCTCCAATAGTACTTAAGAATTGCTCCTTGGTGCTCGCTCCTGTATTGGCAAAAATTTTCCGTCTGTGTACTCATACCTCATGTTTCCCAGTACCCTGGAAAGAAGCAAACATCCATCCAGTTCCTAAAAAAAGGTGCCTCTTCAGATCCATCAAACTACAGACCAATAGCTATAACTTCCACTCTTGGTAAAGTCTTTGAAATTATATTAAATAATCACATAATTAAGCATCTTGAGAATAATAAATTAATCAGTGATAGGCAATATGGTTTTAGACGATGTCGATCAACTGCAGACATGCTTTGCCTTCTTACGCATCAAATCAACCAAGCTACAGACCAACGTGGTGAAACACATACAATAGCACTGGATATATCAAAGGCATTTGATAGAGTCTGGCATCAATCCTTATTGTCGAAGATGTCACACTACGGCCTTGCATCATTAGTTCCACTAATTTCTTCTTATCTTCATAACAGAAAAATATGTGTAATGGAAGATGGCCTTTATTCTCAATTTCACTCAATAAATGCTGGTGTTCCCCAGGGATCAGTTTTGGCCCCAATTCTGTTCCTCATTCATATCAATGATCTCATATCTACCACTCATAATCCAATACATTCCTACGCAGATGACTCAACACTCCACAGTTCCTTCACATTTACCAATTCTTTCACCCAACCCGATCTTACAAATTCAAAAATAAACACTGCAATTTATCTGAACCAGGACCTTTCTAGAATTGATGGATGGGGACAAAAGAATCTAGTTTCCTTTAATGCACAGAAAACCAAGTACATTCAATTTTCTAACCGACAGAATCTCACTGACTCCCTTATATTTTTTAATGATGTAAATATTCCCACTTCCCCTAGTATTGACATTCTCGGTGTAACATTAACTACTAACTTGAGCTGGACACATTATGTTAGAAGCATTGCTAAGAATGCCTCTAAAAAACTGGGACTCCTGTACAGAGTTCGAGAATTCTTCACTGACGAGCAGTTGGCCGTAATATAAAAGTCATGTGCGTTCTCAGATGGATTACTGTTCACCTCTGTGGGGTGGAAGTGGAGTGGTTGCATTGAGGCAGTTGGACAAAATTCAAAATAAAGCTATTAGATTAATCAATAACCCTGCAATCACACAGGACCTTCCTACATTATCCATACGAAGAAACGTTGCATCCCTTGCATTATTCTACAGATATTTTCACAGCAATTGTTCCGAGGAACTTGCTTCAATTGTGCCGCCTCTCCACATCTTTCCCCGTAGAACTAGGGCAGCTGAGAGCGCCCATGAATTTACACTTTCTCCTCCACAATGCAGAACTTCTGCATATCAGAATTCATTTATCCCCAGAGCTACTACTCTTTGGAATTCACTTCCCTCGAATTGCTTTCCACAAACTTACAATCTACAAATGTTTAAATCCAGTTGTTGCAAACATTTTATGAATGGAGGATGCCTTTAGGCACATGGACCTTTTTGTTTTATCTGTGTTTTTCCTTCCTCCGTTCATTGTCTCTTAAAAAAAAAAAAAAAAAAAAAAAAAAAAAAATTAGAGCTCAATAACTTCACCTGCCAGAAAAACAACATTGCTCTGGCTGTGGTTGAACTGGACATTTGTAGTACTGGTACCTGCCATAGCTGTGCTCATAGGGTAGACTAGCCAAAAGGTGAATAATTCGCAATCCCAATTTTTTACTTCAAACATGTGATACGTTATTTAAATGACAATCTAATGCTTCTGGAGATTATTCAAAAGCTTATATTTGCTCAACAATGCTATCCAAGCTTACAGGTAGAAACAGTATCAGTATACATTTTTGAATGAGATACATGGGCTCTGGCAAGAATGTTGGATTGTCTGGTTCAGCCCATATCTAGCCATCAGTCAAACGAATCGGCCGAAAAATATCTGAAATGTGGCTGGTGTGCAGTCAATTATATTGTATGCAGTGGTTAACGCCTACTGTACTGGAGGATACAGTAATAAAAGTCCCCCCCCCCCCCCCCCCAGTCCCAAGCAATGTGGCCAAAATGGCAAGATAGAACAACCTTCCACCTCAAGAGATGAAGGAATACTGGCTCTCCCAGCCTTTAGAGGGTTGGATATAAGCTGAGAAGTGTTGCCATATCGAGAGTAGTGCTCAAACGGTCGTGGTACCAGGCACAGCCTGATACAGGCAGTTACTGGTACAAGTAAAGTACATTACTGACGGCTCCCAGTCGTCGCTGGTATTGGACGGGTTAAGTATGTGTGCGATATTAATTATCACATACCCACAAAAATATATCAAGAGTTCGATAAATAAAAATGGTATCAAAATACTGTACTGTACTGTATACTGTATTTATCATACAATTCGACACATCCTTCATTTATCTAACTGAAGTAATTTTTTGCGGGTACCATATTTTTAAAAATAAGTTTTGCATCCTAGTACTGCACATATAATTGGAAAACAGCAATAAGAATTGGCTTATCTACCCAGGCCTTGTATTGAGTATTGTTCACATGTGTGGGGAGGTTCCTCTCACACCTCTCTCCTAGATAAAGTTGAAAGGAAGGCCTTTCGTATCATTAACTCCCGTCCACTCACCAACTCTCTGCAATCTCTCTCTCTCCGCCGCAATATTGCATCTCTCTCGCTATTCTATCGCTACTATAATAATCAGTGTTCCTCAGAGCTATCCCAGTGCATACCACCTCCTTTACGTAGGGCACGTGGTACCCGTCTTGCAACTCAATCCCACCCTACTCTGTGCAACTCCAACCAAGAGTGAAACGTTACTCTCAAACTTTCTTCTACTCAACATCTGAGCTCTGGAACTCTCTCCCAGAATCAGTCTTTCCCTCTTCCTATGACTTAAATTGCTTCAAACTCCGTGTGTCCAGGCATTTTGGCTCGAACGTCCCTTGATTTTGGCCCTGTCACTCATTCAACTATGGGGGAGGCACTCGCTATAGGCAGTTATGCCTTTTGCCTCCTTCAATCACATAGAAAAAAAAAAAAAAAAAAAAAAAAAAAAAAGGCCTAGATACTATTTACTGTAGTCAACTACACAATCATTTACGGTACTGTATCTTAGCAAAGACACAAATATCTGGAACTGGAAGCACTTGTACATTTACCCACATGACTTCATACCTACTCATTGATTTGCTGCACAGGATGAAAACTGATAAGACTGAATTACAAATGAAGTTTGTTATTCAGTTAAGTCCCTGTGTTATAAGGGCAGTAGGGCACGCCCTAGCCCTGTCAATCAAGGGAGTGTACGGCATTAAATACTGCATCAACATGCAGCACCGTACTGTAGTTAATTCACATTTACTGTAAATTAATCATACTATCTTTGATTCCATACATGAAATTCCAGAGCTGGTACAAATGTATGTGGGTAAATGTACAATATATATATCCCTTGCAATCAGGGTGGCAAACCGGGGCAGTGTTGTTTAGGGACCAAGTTAAGCGTGAACGAGAACACAGTAAAATTTGCATGACGTTGCAATGAGTTGGCAATTTAATTACTTCAAGGGGCATAATGAGAATTATGGATAATAAATAACTTTGTATATTAAATAATAATATTGACCAATAATAATTACAAAGCAAGGAGTTTATAATATCAAAGTACGGTAGCTATATAACGAACCGTGAAATGCCCTAGCTTCGGACGGGGGCTATACTTCGGACCCTTCTGGATAACAGTATGTAAGCTACAGTTATGGAAAAATGACTCTGCATTATGGAAGAACACCGCAGACATACTTGTTTTCCCATAACACCATGTATTTATCCCATAACTGTGGTTCATTGCATATGTTTTCTAGAGTGTCCGAAGCTACCTCCCCGTCCGAAGTTACGTCATGTTACCGGTACTGTAAGCTTTGTACCATCAATTGTCCAGTTTCTGTTCCCTGAAGAATCTACAATATTACAAACCAAAATTGTATCTAGGATTAACCCTTTCAGTACACTAAGATGCACTAAAACACTTTACTTCGGCTTATTAGACTGGTTTGTTAAATTGAGGGAAAGAAATGTGGGAGCCAATGGGTTTATTGAGATCAAGTTCATCCCTTTCTAAAAAAGTAACTGGTGTTACCAAGAATGAGAGGGAGAAGACGTCATGTTACTGAAAGTTAATTAACCTCTCAGCTGCGCAGCCCGTGTAGTATACACCATACCCCTGTGCGTAGGTATTTAGATGCTTTCCTCACTAAAATCGTTAATTTACCATAAATATAATTAATACTTAGGGTAAGACAGGGTAATTTCGCCGAAAATCACGTTTTTTGACGAACAGAAACTGCCACAAGTGGAATTTTTATTTCTTTTATTTTTTATCTATACGTTCAGTGTTTCTTCTATAGATGCCCCAAAATAAAAAATAAATATATATATATAATGTTTTGGTCATGCTGCCGATTTTATTTTTTTAAAGTTACTCTCACGGCGAAATTTCGCCGCGACCTATTTTACGCATCATATTGCTAGTAAACTAGATAAAATGATATGATTAATGGCCAGACAAAACACTAGCGCGCAGGTAAAACCAATGAAAAAATGCACAAACCCAAACTGCCACTAAACATGCCAATAGAAAAACATCGCACACACACACACACACACACACAACTGAACAGGGCGGGCAGAAATGCAGGTGTGCCACACGTGTAGGCCTAGGCGCCACTGTATCTAGTGCGGGTGTGGATGTGTATAGTGCGGGTGTGGAGTTGTGGGCATGTAGTGCGGGAGTGGACATGTCTAGTGTGGTAGTGGACGTATTTATTAGGTCTTCAGGTGTGGACGTATTTAGTGAGGGTGTGGACGTGTCTTGTGTGGGTGCGGCATGTAGAGTGCTAGTGCAAAGTACCAGGCAGCAGCTGACGGCAACTGCCAACACTGTGTCACACACACCACCATAGTGGACGCACCCACATACAAACACACCCACAAATACCCCCACACACACCCGACCATACCGTCAGACGCGCCGCTAGCCCCGGCGCCAGGCCCCGCGAAACTGCAACACAACCTAAGCCAAACTAGCTCTACAACCTAAGCCATACTAGCTCTACAACCTAAGCCAAAACTGATCTACAACCTAAGCCAAACTGCAGCCGAATCCATGCAATAGTTTCGGAGATATCGGCGTTTGAATGCAAATTATTAGCGTCGCGGCGAAATTACCCCGTTTTACCCTATCCATATGCGCTTATTTTACGTTTAATATGAAGATAGTAACATGTTACAACAATAAAACAAGTGGGAATATCATTTGTATGGTCAAAATCGCGAATTGTTAGCGAGTGGTTCATTCAACAATTGTGAGCCAGCCGGCCTCACACCCTCCTCTCTCGAAGCCTGGAGAGTGACTGAGGCCTGTACCTCTCTCTCTCTCTCTCCCTCTCTTCCCCACGCCTAGACACACACATGACCACAGCCTAGGATCGGTTTGGAGATGCTTACAAGAAAATATACCAATGAATAAGGTAATAACAGGGAAAATAGGTGATAATTGAAGGGGGGGGGGGGGAAAGGAGGGGATGAGGAGGAGTGCTATGAAGTATGGAAAGAAAAAAATAAACTGCTACTGGGGCCTTTTAAAAGTTTTTTTTTTAGGCCCAGGATCTTAAGAGTCTCCCCGCAGTCGCCCAGTAAAACCTCTTAAGAGTCTCCTGGTACCTGCCGGGTTAATTCATATATACTGTACCACTGATTACCCACTTTAACCCTCTCACGACCATAGGACGCAGAGGTTGCCAGATTAGCAATAAGAAATAGATTACTCCCACTGTTATAATTACCTCTCCAAAATTAGTTTTCTGCCCACAGCTAACTCAAAGACAACTGCAGAGGTTGAAGTAAACAAACTAAAGGTTTATAGATACCCCTGACGGTAACAAAGGCTTTAAAGTATCCCTAATAGGCTCAAACATCGCGTCAGGATGTGAGAGGGTTAAATGCATTGATCAAAGAAGTTTTGATATCTTGAATACTGGTACCGGTACCCAAATAACACACACACACACACACACCATGGTCATTATATTTATATGGTCATATGCACATATGTATGTAAATATACGTACATATGAGCGAGAACATATTGCTCACTAGCGCAACTTCTGATTATAAAACTATGCAAAAGCATTATCTATTATTAAGTGTTCGCGTATCTTCATCCATGTATTTCCACCCTTAACAATAGAACGCCCAGCTCTTCCATATTTCGCCTTCTGTCACACACACACACACACACACACACACACACACACACACACACACACACACACACACACACACAACACACACACACACACACACACACACACACACACAAACACACACACACACACACACACACACACACACACACACACACACACACACACACACACACACACACACACACACACACACACACACACACACACACCTACACTACCGAGGATTAACCTCCCATTGTAGTACCCGCACCCTCTCTACCTGACCTTACCAAAACAGTTTCTGTATGTATGTTTGTGTGCATACGTGAGCGTTTGTGTATACTGACATGTGCACACTTACTGCATGTTCTTATGTTCCTATATATGTATGTATATGTATGTGCGCACGTACGTGTATATACGTATGTTCTGTATATGAGTAAGTAAATAAATGTGTATATGTACTGTATATCACTTACTCTCATGGTTATTTTATGATAATTTGTATTCTGCACATGCATCATTATTGTATTTATTTATTTTGTTTGTAAACTAAGCTTACCATCCTCATATCTGTACATCTCATGTTCATCCACTAAATTGTAAAATGTGTATTTTCAGCTCATGAGGCTGCCATTCTTTAATAAACCGTTTATTATTATTATTATTATTACACCATAGTGAGCAGTGGACATGAACACTTCTTTTTGGCTATTCTTTTGCCAAACCTTGGGGGAGGCGACAGCACAGTAGATAATGTGGCTGACTGAGGACCAAATGTACCTCATATCGAGTCCATGCCAAATGTCAGGGTGTTTCCGAGGTGATCTGATCGCTCCTGCTGTTCTACAAATATCATACATACACATACACAAATTCAAAGACCGAGTATTACACACAAAGCGAGGTTCACATCCTAATGGCGGCGTTCCAGACAACCCTGTTAAGAGCTGCTTCACTTGTCAAGTTCTTTGATTTAAAATCAGACTGCAAAGTCCGATCCCACGTCTTTCTTGGTCTTCTAATGGTGAGTAGTGGCAAAAGTTCTCTAAACATTCCCCAGCTGCATCTTATTCTGGTGATAGTGGTGGCCTCAGCCCCACTACCGACAGAGATGATATCACCCAAGAAGCAAAACTTGTCCACCATCTCCAGTGCCTCATTGCCAAAGTTAACACTCCCAAGCCGGTAATTGAATACAAGCTCCCTTTTCATCTAGTGCAACATACCGGTACCATAAACTTTCTCAACATACCGGTACCATTTATTTTATTAAAATAATGGTGCAGTTCCCTGCACTGCAGCCTTACACAGGATCAAAGCTTTAGTGACATTAGCAGTGCTTGGGTTTCATATTGGTATTTAGTATTATATGATATAATGGAGCTATTTGTGTTGGTATTATGTAGTTGGTGGATGTAGTACGAATGAGAAGCGAGAGGATATTGGAAGGTTATTTGAAAGAAGAAAGTATGATGTACATGCACTGAATGAAACAAAGATGAAAGGAGAGGGAGAAGTGGATTTTGGAAACGTGATAGGTAGAAAGTCTGGAGTAGACGAGGGAGTCAGGGGGAAAGAAGGAGTGGCTATTATTGTGAAGGAGGAGTTGAGAGAGTTTATAAAAGAGTGGAAAGAGGTGTCATCAAGGCTAATGTGGGTGCGAATGCGGTTTAAGGGTGAAAGGTGGGTTTTTGTAAGTGCGTATGGACCAGGAAGTGAAAGAGAGTTAGACGAGGTAGAGGGTTTCTGGGAGGATTTGAGAGATTGTCTGCAAGGGTTTGATGAAAATGAAAATGTTATAGTTTTAGGGGACCTAAATGCTAGGGTAGGAAATGACCCTGTTGAGGGAGTCATCGGTATTTTTGGTGTGGATGGTGTAACCGAGAGTGGAGAAAGACTGAAAAATGTATGTGAAGAGTGCAGATTGAGTGTAGGTAATACGTTCTTCAAAAAAAGGAGTATACACAAGTACACCTGCCACAGACTTGTGAGGGGAGAGATTGTAGAGAGGGCATTGATGGATTATGTGCTGGTGACAAGGGAAAGATTGTGTAGACTGCTGGATGTGAATGTGATGAGAGGTGAGGCGGAGGGTATGTCAGATCAATACCTGGTGAAGGGAAAGCTAAGAGTTAAGAGTTACAGGAGAATAAGAGACAAGCGTGAAGTAAGAGAGGTAATAAAAGTTAGTGAGTTAGAGAAGAGTGAAAAAGAGAGGGAGTACAAGGAAAGACTAAATGAAAAGTGGATGGAAGTGAGAGAGATGGAAGAGAGAGAAATAGAGGTTGAATGGCACCAGTTTAAGGAAGGAGTGAAAGCAAGTGCAGAGGTAGTATGCGGCAAAAGGAAAGTAGGAGGCAGAGGTATCAGGAAGGGAAGCGAGTGGTGGAATGATACGGTGAGAAAGGCAGTTGAGGAGAAGAGACAGTCTTTTGAGAGGGTTTTACAGGATGGTAGTGTTGAGGTATGGGAGAGGTACAAGGAGAAAAAGAGAGAGGCAAAACGGAACATTAGAGAAGCGAAAAAAGATGCAAACGAAAGGTGGGGTCTAAGGTTGAGTGAGAATTTTGAAGAACGAAAGAAGATGTTCTGGAAGGAGGTAAATAAAGTAAGTAAAGGAGGAAAAAAGAGGGAAGAGTCAGTGAAAGATGCAAATGAAGAATTACTAGTGGAACCAGTTGAAGTGAGGAAAAGATATGCCGAGTATTTTGAATCTTTGTTAAATACAAGAGATGGAAGAGAAGCAGTGATTGAAGCAGAGGTGGATGGAGATAGGTTACCCAGGCCACCCAGGTGGCAGGGAATGAATGAAAGGATTGAGGAAAATGAGGTGAAAGAAGCAGTGAAACAAATGAGAGCGGGAAAAACAGAAGGTTTGGATGGTATTGCTGTGGAGTGTATAAAGAAGGGTGGAGATGTGATAATAGATTGGTTGGTGAGACTTTTCAATGTGTGCTTTGCTGTGTCAATGGTACCAATAGACTGGAAGAGTGCATGTATTGTGCCGTTGTACAAGGGGAAGGGAGATCGGCAGGAGTGTTCAAGTTATAGAGGTATTAGTTTATTGTCAGTAGTGGGAAAGCTGTATGGCAGGGTGTTGATAGAGAGGATAATAAAGTGTACGGAAGTTGCAATAGGAGAAGAACATTGCGGTTTTAGGAGGGGAAGAGGGTGCGTGGATCAGATGTTTGCAGTAAGACAGTTATGCGAGAAGTATTTAGAGAAGCATAAGGAGATATTTTGGGCTTTTATGGACTTGGAAAAAGCGTATGATCGTGTGGACCGTGATGCAATGTGGAAGGTGTTAAGGATTTATGAAATAGGAGGAAATTTGTTAGAAGCAGTTAAGAGGTTTTTTTGAAGGGAGCAGAGCATGTGTGAGAGTAGGAAATGGTGAGTTGGGTGAATAGTTTTAGGTAAAGGTAGGTTTGCGACAGGGTTGTGTAATGTCACCATGGCTGTTTAATATGTTTATGGATGGTGTGGTGAGGGAGGTGAAAAGGAGAACTATGGGAGGAGGATTGGGTTTAGTAGGAAAGAATGGTAGAGATTGGGAGTTGAATCAGTTGCTGTTCGCTGATGACACAGCATTGGTGGCGGATTCTGATGAGAAACTGCAGCGGGTAGTCAAAGAGTTTGGTGTGGTTTGTGGAAGGAGGAAACTGAAGGTGAACGTCAATAAAAGTAAAGTAATGGTGTGTAATAGGGGAGAGCATAGGGTGAATCTAGATGTGAGGCTGGATGGGGAAATATTGGAACAAGTCGAGTGTTTTAAATATCTAGGAGGAACGATAAGCAGGAGTGGAGGTAGGGAAATGGAGGTATAACAGAGAGTGTGTGAAGGAAGGAAGGTTTTCGGAGCAATGGGAAGTATGTGGAAGACGAGGAATCTCGGAGTGAAAGTAAAAAGTGCACTGTATCAAGGAATTGTTGTGCCAACAGTGATGTATGGGGCTGAGACATGGGCTCTGAAGAAAAAGGAGAGAAGAGGGCTGGATGTGATGGAGATGAGCTGCTTGAGGAGTATGTGTGGAGTTACTCGTAGAGACAGATTGAGGAATGAAGAGATACGTAGGAGAGTGGGGCAGCAGGAACATTTGTCAGCCAGAGTGGACAGAAGGGTGCTGAGCTGGTATGGTCATGTTGAACGAATGGGAGATGAAAGGCTTACAAAGAGAATATGTGAGTCAGGTACAAGGGGAGATAGAAGGGCAGGAAGACCCCCATTGAGATGGAGAGACTGTGTAAGAAAAGCTTTGGATGATAGAGGAATGACTATAGATCAGGCAGGGGAAATGGTGGTGGACAGGAGTGAATGGAGAATGCTTGTGAATAGTTGAGTGAACACGTGGTCATTTGGAGTAAGGGGTCAGGCGGAAGTTGGACTAGATAATAGTCCATCAGGCGCCTGGCCCGGGGAGACGATTAATAGGAAGGGTGCACCTGGAAGTGTGGTGGGAGGGCGTGTGGCTTTGGCTCCGCTGCATGTCTGCCTGCCGAGATCGGAACCTCTCCGGGTGGTCGGGGGCCGGGGGAGTGCTGGAGCGACCTTGGTGACCCTGGTCTCTGGGTCTTCTCCTGGGTGACCTGGATGTGTGTGAGTTTGTGCTTTTTATCTGTGTTTATTCGTTGTTTTATGTTGTTTTTGTGTTTTCCCTGTTCTTGCGCTATCTTGAGTCGGCTACCCCCAAAATGGGGATTGGGCCTGAGCATATAGATAGATAGATAGATAGATTATGTAGTCAAATTAAACAAAATGTCCACACAACCAAAATGGCAACGGTGCCAGTAACATATAATTTCTTACCACACTGGTACGGTACCACACAATTTCTTAACATACCGGTACAACACAATTTCTTAACATACTGTTACCATATAATTTCTTAACCTACCGGTACCATATAAGTTCTTAACATACCGGTACAACACAATTTCTTAACATACCGGTACAACACAATTTCTAAACATACCGGTACAACACAATTTCTTAACATACCGGTATCATATGAGTTCTTAGCTTACCAGTACCATATATTTTCTTCACATACTGGTACCATATAATTTCTTAACAAACCGGTACCTTACAATTACTTAAAATGCCGATATCATATCATTTCTTAACATACCGCCACAGTACCATATAATTTCTCAACAAACTGGTAACATATAATTTCTTAACATACTGGTAACATATAATTTCTTAAAATACCGGTACGGTACCATATATTCTTTCTTAACATACTGGTACGGTACCATACAATTTCTAAAACACCGGTAGTAGAGTAGTGGATGTTGTTGTATCGCTGATAAGGGAGGGAAATGAGTGGAAGCTACTTGTATTGCTGTTTGCTGATGATACAGATCTGATAAGCGATAATGAATGGGAGTTACAGGGTCTGGTAAATAATTTATGTTTGGGACAGTGTGCGAAAAACGGAATCTGAAGGCAAATGCGGGGAAGAACAGAGTTATGGTCTTCGAAATGGGTGAAGCCACGGAGTGTGAGGTGAAGTTGAACGGTCAGGCTATGGAGATTGTCAGCTCATTTAAGTATCTGGGTAGTGTGTTGAGTAAAGATGAGACTATGGATGAAGAAGTGCGGGAGAGGGTGCAACAGGGGAAGAGGGTTGTAGGAATGCTGAAAGCAGTACCGGTAACAAGAAATAGGGTGGTCAGTATGGAAGTGAAAAAGTCCTTGCATGAAAGTGTGGTAATCCCGACACTGACTTACGGAAGCAAAGCATGGACGTTGGTGGAGAGACTCAGACCAAGAGTGAGAGGGGTGGAAATGAGTTACTTTAGAAGTACGTGCGGAGTTACATGGAGGGATAGACAGACGAATGAGGAAGTAAGGAGGTGTGGTGTGGAGGTAGATGTGCTGAATAGTGTGAAAAGGAACACCTTGAGATGGTTCGGCCATAATTATGGAATGTATGGGAAGCGAGAGAATGACTAAGAGGGTGTACGAGAGCGAGGTGGAAGGACAGAGAGGGAGAGGTAAACCGAAAGAGGGGTGGAAGGATGGAGTGAAGAAGTATATGGATGAAGGCGGTGCTAGTTGGGAGGAGGGGCGTTGAGTGACTGGGAACAGAGGTGCTTGGGGGTGTTTCGTTCGTGGCCACCCCTTCGGGAATCACAGCGTCAGGCAATAGATAGATAGATAGAATAATAATCATTACTGTGCAGCAGTGTGCACAAATAATCACAATAAAATGTGATTATAATCATGACAAGTTGATCATTAGTTAACAAAGTAATGGCAGAGGGCATTATAGTAGACTGAATATCCTCGATAAAAGAGCTCATGAATTAGTATCAACATGCCTGACATAGCGGGGCGGCGTCTGTGGGAAACACTGGACAAACATCATTACTGGTTACATGTTACAGGTTCGTGCATCTCCCATAATATATTTTTTCACTTAAATTTATCATGGCGTACAGGTTATATGGCATCCAAAATGAACTTTTAAACATCTGTGCACATTCTTGGGTTGTTTATATAATAGAAGTTGCTGTGGGACACACAATATGTTGCGGGAAGGGCTCTGCCCCCACATAAGCCCCTCGTAACGTATGTCATTACCTGTACTATTTAATAGGGGCCCAATTAAGGAGAAATTTAATTACCAGACAAAATACTGTACCAGTAGGCCTATGCTCCCAAATTACAATAACATAGCGCTGATAACGGCCTGCCGTTTATGGGCGACTTTTTACGTCATATTAAATGTTAATTTTCCCCCTTAGCCTAATAGATTTTTCCAAAGGATCAAACTTACATTAAAATTAAGTACAGTTAGTAGGTATTCCAACATGTATTTCATAATTTTAATGAAAATTGGTTGGTGGCCTGCTTAATAAATACAAATAGCCCTCCCCTGGAAACACGGCTCCTACCGAGTTCCGTGTTTTGGAATCAATATTCGATAAATAAGCCCAATGAGTTTTTAGCCTATGGATTTCTATCAGGATAGACATATTGAAACACATAGGCCTAAATATTTTTTTTTTAAATCAAATTATTATAGCCTAGGCCTAATTAGTCTAAATCTAAAAACAGCACCTGGTATAGGCCTAGCCTATAGCCTAACTCTTACATTTACCAAGATCCCGTGTAGTCCTATTCCAAGCACTGGCATTGTTCTTGTTCTACAGTGCCTTCCGTGAGGCTTGCCGCAGTCCGTTAACAGAGCCTCAAGTGAGGCTTGCTGCAGTTTATGAGTTAATAAGGAAGAAAGTAATAACAATCTAGCAGCCATTGATCGAAACACAACCTCCTGGATAGGAGAAGGCACAATTGAAGTGATTTTGGCAAGAATGTAGTGTTCGGGCGTACCGCCCGCCTCTTTACACTATGCGAGGCGGCGGCGGCGGACGCTTGCGATCATGTTCCCGTCTATTTTGACTGCACTTGGATACAATAATATGTTGAGGGGATGTTGAGCCTCACCCCCCCCCCCATGACATATTATCAACATCATAATTATATATTGCCAGCAGGGGGCAAATAACTGAAAAAAATTACCGTCAAAATAGAAGCGAACTTAACCGCAGCGATCGACCTATGTAAACATGACGGACCCTACATCCTTCCCGTGATTTTTCATACATACAGTACCAGACTTATTGACACTACAGTGACTACCTACCCTCCACACTGGCTCTCCAGTGACCTCTCATATAGCTGTCTACACCGTATCAGTCTAGAACTGTTGGTGCCGATTTATCACCTCCATACTTTCGTCATGAACGCAATTTCCGTTACTCTTACCCTTGAAAGTGAGCACAACGTACATCCTTGGCCCTAGTCCATAACTTACCAAAATGTGCATACGCTAACACTTCCTAATAGAGGCACCTGTAAGAGTAAAGTCTGTGATAGGTTAGATCCGCCACTTAATGTGTTCGTCTCCCCGGTTTGTTGACTACCTGGCCGGTGGTGGTCCTGGTGTGATGTGCTAGAGTGACAGGTTATAACAGCTCATATTCATATGCGTTATATATAACCAAAATCAGTTAAATCACGACTGTATTTTGATATATCGTTAGAGAGAATAACCTACCACTACTTACAATAATACTAATACATAAAATACAATAACTATATATAACAATAATTTAGTGGGATAAAGTATAGAATCTACACTCGACCCTCGATTTAACGGACCCCGATACAACGGATTTCGATACAACGGACTCTGTCCGTAGGCGGACAATCCATCTGGACCGGACGAAATGTCCGTTGCTGGATAGATTTGTCCGCTAGGTGGCAGAGCGAGCGGCGAGTCTCCCGCCAAAACACGAGCGGCACTCAGTCAGTCTTCGCCTCTCGACCTAGCCATTTTGTCCGTTCGTGAGTTGTGACTGCTTATTATTGCCATAGATACTCCTTATTACCTTCGAAATGGGTCCCAAAGAGCAGAAAAGGAAGCGTGTGAACCTTAGTGTGATGCAAAAGCTGGACATAATACAGAAATTAGAAGCTGGAACAAGTGTAAAGAGAATAGAGGAGGAGTATGGTATCAAAAAGCAGATGGTATCCGACATCGGCAAGGCCAAAGAGAAGTTGAACAAATATGCTACCAGTTATTGTGTAGACGCATCGGCATCCAAAAGTGGTAAAGGTGCCCCACGGAAGCATATGAAGACTGGGAAAGACAATTCACTGGACGCTGCCGTTATGAAGTGGTATACACAACAACGTTCTAGTGGCCTAAATGTACGTGGGGTGGAAATTCTTGCCGCTGCCACTAAACTTGCTAATCACCTAGGTGTAGCCAATTGAGCAAGGAGAGACTCTTGGCACTCGTCTGTGCAAATGATAACAGCTCCCACCGCCTGCGTATAGCTGCTGTGGGAAAGGCTAAGCGCCCTAGAGCTTTCAAGGGTATTAACATAGAGTTGGACCTGCCGCTTTTCTACTACAATTCAAAAAAGGCCTGGTTCACTTCTGCTATATTTGAACATTGGTTTTTCCACCATTTCATGCCAGCAGTTCGGAAATTCCAGGAAGAAGTCCTCAAGATATCTCCTGAGGATGTGAAAGCTATCCTACTTTTGGATAATGCCCCAGCCCACCCCAGTGCCGATAAACTAGTGAGTGCCGACGGACGTATCCAAGTGTTATATCTCCCGCCAAACACTACCTCCGTGATACAACCCATGGACCAGGGGGTTATCAGTGCCTTGAAGCGTCGGTACATCAAATGCTACCTGGACGAGGTGCTTGTCGTCTTAGAGGACGAAAGTGACGCCCTTCAAGACACACGTGGTGCGAGGACAAAGGCAAATATAAAAGGTTACAACATCCGTGATGCCCTGTACAACATGGCTTACTCGTGGGCAGATATGAAAGTTTCAGCTTTAGCCAACTCGTGGAAAAAAATGCTCATCGGTGAGGACAGCGAGGCTGACTTTGATGGTTTTGAGGCGCCCGACTTTCATCGACTTCTGCGCAATGCTGGGGAAACTGAGACAACAATTGGTGATATTGGTGACTGGATCGACGAAATCGATGCTACCGAAGGGTACCAGGTCCTATCTGAGGCAGAGTTAGCCGCCTCAGTGGTGGAAGGTGATCAAGATGAGAGCAGCGATGATGACGACGAAATGTCATGCCCTAAAGTTAAGCTTGGTACCCTTCGTACATATGTTGACGCACTCCTTGACTACACCACCTACAGCACCCTAAAGGCAACGGGGGCTCATTATGCCAACCTAAGGATTCTGCGAGAGTTGATCATACAAGAGCAGCACACAGGAGGACGTCAACAAAAAATCAGCACCTTCTTCGCTCCCAGACGTCCCAACCTCCCCGCCGACCCAGATGACCCCATGCCAGGCCCTAGTGGTGCAGCCGACCCCATGCCAGGCCCTAGTGGTGCAGCCGACCCCGATGAACCTGTGGCAGGCCCTAGTGGTGTGCCAAGGCCCAGTCGGGCACCCATGGAGCTTGGCAGCTCCTCGGACTCGGATTAACCATTGTGAGTCCTATACCCCTGTAAATAGCTGTACATATTAGTTTAGGTAAGCAAAACAGTAATTTATTTCAAGTTTATTGTAAAATTATATTTAAATAGCTAAAAACATGATATGTAAGTGAAACTACCATTGCATTTCTTATTTTATTGTGATTTTATGTGTTCCGTATGAAAAATACAGTACCGTACGGACAGGATATCAAGCAACGGACTTTTTCAGGTAACGGACTAGTAACGGTCCCATTTAGTCCGTTAAATCGAGGGTCGAGTGTACTTATAGAAGGCAACGGCTCCCGGGGCGCTAACCACGATTCTCTTTTGGTTGATTTTTACTTAATGTTATTGCATTTACTAGCTTAACATAACCGACCTAACCGAATATAATGACATTAAGTAAAATATATCGAAATACAGTCGTGATTTAACTGATTTTGGTTATATATAAGGCATATGGGCTGTTTTAACCTGTCATTCTGACACGGTGTCACTCTAGCACCTCACACCGGCGCACATGCAGGGTCCGTTCATACCAACTCGCGCGCGGGATTTTCACGTCTCACTTTTGGTAATGCCCCCTACTAGGCTTAACACTCAACGAGCGGCCTAGGCGGTAACTTCTACTACCTGCCAATTGGGTAGTTTTACCCTAAACGAGCTTATTTCCGTGCTCTTTTTCATGCATAAACAAGAGCCAGAGCGTAATACAATTATGTATCCGTGAAAGGGCGATAATTAAGCTTTCCAATGACACCTGAACCATCCTTCTACGACCACTGATTGTCTTGCAACGATCGTGCAACACGAAGGAAAAATCCCTAAAATACAGCAATTTCTTCAGTTTTTACCCTGTATGGCGGGACCAGGGATGTGGTGGGATGTGATGTTACCCTCAGTGGTGGGACTGGGTCCATGCCGAACGGTCAGAGCCAACCCGCGCTCCTCCCACTGGTCGGACTCTCTCTAAAAGCCGACAGTGTGCTCAACATTGCATGCTACTATAGCCGGGCCCTGCCACATAGTCCTTGGTTCTCTTGTCCGACTATAGCCGGGTGCCGCCAAAGAAGGGTTAAGGTGGATAGCCTAAGTGAAAAATATTAGTTCTCCACTGAGCCAAGATGGCCATCATTTTTCGTTCCACCCTTATTTAATAATTTAATTAACCTACAAAGTATGGTGATGGGCTGGTCTATCAGAATGAGAGTTGAGCGTTCTCTGCCATACCCATAGCTTACTCTGACTGTTCCTTTTACTTATATATTTTCTAGATCTCAAGTGACGGAGTCTTTTCCGTGGATTGACCTCCCTACTGCCAACCCTGGCAGATTGGGAGCCAAAGCGTCACTTTTTTCCTTTGTCCTTCAACTTTCCCTTCATAATTGCTGAGGGGCACAGGGCCTTGGGTGGGGCTTTTGTTTCCCGGGCGTTTCCTCACCCTCCTCAGCTCCCCGCCTTTGGGTGGCTTCGGTCACCTGGGCATTATTAGTGGTAAGCAGGGAGGGTTCTGTGGGGACGCTCGGTTATGGCCTTGGCCTTGCTCGGGACCTTGGGGCTGCTCGGCCAGACAGCCTGAGGAACAGCAACAACAACAGAACCTACAAAGTCTAAGGAAAAATAATGTAATTTGCAGCGGTAAAGACATATTATATTGCGGTGACTATGCTAATACTGTAAGAGAAAGCTACAGGCTAGAAAACACTTAGGCCTAGCCTACAGAATTATATCCCATAGCCTACGTGGCCTAAAATGCATATTATCCGAAAGATATTAACTAAGAAAACAGATGAATAGGCCTAAAGAAAAAGAGCACGACACAATGACACAGTAAATATAACATAAAATATAGGCTAACTGCCTAGGGAAGTGCCAATGGAAAGGCATTAAGGGTAGAATGTAGAGTTCGGGCGTACCGCCAGCCTTGTGTACACTACGCGGACCAGCGTTGTTCCCGTCTATTTTGACTGCCTTTGGATACAATAATATGTTAAGGCGGGGCTTGCCCCCCCCCCCCCCTCCATGACATATTGTCCTAGTATTATGGGTGGGGGCTGCCCCCCCCCCTGCTGATTATGTATTAAAACTATAAAAAAGCGATTGGATAAAATCTATGGTGTTTACTCTGCAATCTTCAGCTTTGGCTGTTGATAACAGGAAAGTAGCATTAAAACTGTACCGACTTCTTGTAGGTTAAGCTCCACTCTGATTGGCTACTAAACATCGAGGAGGAGCCTCCAAGGAGGCTAGAATGTAAACAAAGTGTCCTGGACTTGCTGTACAAAAATAACTCTGATAAGCCTAATGTTATAGGGGAGTGAAAATCAAATTGACAAAATAAGAAAAGTAGCACTTATCTGCACATCAGTAAGGTCCCCTGAGTATGGTAAGAGCAAAAATAAATAATTCCATGACAGGAATCCCGTAATCGAGGAGTTGTTGTTCTGCAGAATTGCCCAGTTTTTCAGAGGCTTGTAGCCTAGTTACTTCCAAACACTAGCCTATATATTGATGAAAATTAACATAGAAAACTATATAAATCTATGGAAAAATTAGTGACATTAGCCTAGTATAAAACATTCCGGGTTTTTTTTTCAGCTTCCGCGTCTGCTGAACCATCCAAAAACGCTAAAAGGCGTGTTTTGAAGGGGGGGGGGGGGAATGGGGGAGGGGTAGTATAACTGTAGATTTACCATTGTTTCTAATAGCGCTGCAGTAGCGTTGTTGAAGAATATGGTAAGATCCTGTGTAGCGGGAGAAACCGTTTTTCAGATGCCTATTTACGGGGTCGAGACGTTTCGCAGCAAGTGACGTTTCGCCTCAGGTTTGGTCAGAATCGGTTATGCCTGTTCGCAGCAGATTCGTTTAACTGCAATGAGACAGTTCGCAGCAGCTTAGGGAACAACTACAATAGGATAGGCCTATAAACTCCAGCTTTTGTCACTTGCCTTACAGCAGTGTTCCCTACCAATACAGCTGACTTTTAAAATATGGACCGGTACCGGTAAGCAGGCTTTTTAGTTCACCATCCAAAATACGATTATGCATTCAGTTCTTCCACACCTTTTATTCTGAATAATTTTTTGTTTTAACTTTCTTAGTAGGCTAAATATATTTATCATATTTTGTATTCCAATACAAAAGGTATTAAGCGATATTTTGTGTATAGGCCTAGTGTAATTATGCAGGTATTACCGTACCGGTACTATCTAGGATACATTCTAGCGTATTCCTTAAGGCTATCCCTCAACACCATCGCATCGCATTCCTAATGTCAGTGTAGAGTATATTTGTCTCTACCATAATTGTACACAAGATTTCCTAATTGGTGTAGTGTACTGGATTTAGTGGTAATTATAATTATATCATATAATTAAATTGTTCTCTGTTCTTGCTCTGTCTTGAGTCCAGTGTGCCAAAATTCGCCCATTTTCTTCGTGATCCCGAACCTAACATTGACAAAATATTGATACTGAAATAGGCTAAGAGCCTGTGACTGTCCCGGGGCGGCCGGGAGCCCCGCTAAACCTGCCATTCTATGTCTACATTACACTCATCAAACGATAGTTGCTTTGCTCTACACTGTACTCTACATTGGCTATGATCTTAGAACTATTATATATCACCTGTATTGAAGTCCAAATGCAGCTAATGTAAATATAGACGGATAAATCCAGAGCTCGAGTCATGAGAGCGATTTGTTTACACTGTGAAAACACAACTTGTTCGGTTCGGATGAGGTGACTGACTTTAGCACCAATATAACAAATATATATTACAATAAGGAAACAGCCATCGTTCATAGAACGAACTCCTGGATGGGAGAGTCCGCTAAAACAAACAAACAAACAAACAACCAATGTACCCCTACACTCCGATGTTATATTGCGCCGAAGGCTGAGTCAAGACGAACACAACTACCGTAATTTTATTGGCACTCGAATGCTCAATAATATGTAGATTAAAGGATAATAATAGGTATTTATCTAAAACTATGTATATATTAACTAAACTACTCCATGTGTTTAATATATTGACTAAATTTCACTGAAATGAATAATGTAAAATATTAATTTAAGTTTGAATGTTAGTTTTCTGATCTGATCTGATCTTAATTAAACTCCCACATAATACACGATATTTTTTCGTATGTGCTAATTTTATGGGGTCTCTAATTTCTTAAAAATAGTGAATGAATATAAATTTTATGTGTTTGACAAAGAGCGCAAGACCTTGAGGCATAAGGTAAGCTATAAATTAGTACGATTTTATGATGAATTATTGGTTTTTCAGGGGTATATATGTGGTTGGATCAATGGAAAACAATGAACGAATATCAGCAATGTTTTCCATTGTGGTGTTTCCGAGAATAATCCAATGATGACGTCAAATTAGCTTGCCGCCAATCAACTGTGGAACACTTGGAAATGTGTTAGCTGTTATTTACCGATATATTTGTGGAAAAATAGAGTGAATTAAGGGGCTGGAATATAACATTGACTTCATGTGAAATGCGAGTGCCCTACACATTCTAAAATTGTGCATATTAATCTTGGGGAACTCATTATATATAAGGTATAAGTTCAAGGTGATACTTTGGATAAACCTGACTTCTAGCAAGCACCAAACAGCTTTTGTAAGTAGCCAAGCATATTATTTTTTTCAGATAAGCCTAGGCCTACTTGTATTAGCCTAGGCCTATGATGATAATGATAATTTGAAGCAGAAATGAGTAGCCTAGGCTGAGGCTAGGCATATTAGGCTTAGGATAACCCATTATCCAACAATCTTAGGACTGCCCCCACTAGTGGGGCTATGTATAATGTATTGATAGGCTAATGAAGATCAAGGAAGATTTGAGGTTAAAGACAGTAAAAAATAAGGTTAGCTGGGAATCTGGTTCTGGTAGGCTAAGACTCAGAGCCCACTCTTAACCCGGGAATGGCGAAGGTCCTCAATTATGGTAATTATTTAGAAGATGACCTTTTTTTCTAGTTATTAAAAACTTACTCTATGGTGTATTATATGATATATAGAAGCAATAGAACTGTTAAAATGACCTGGGAAGTGTATATTAAACTTAGCCTAGACCAACATTCCTGTTTTTTTTTTTTTTTTTTTTTTGTAAGGCTAGGCTAGGCTAACCTAGCATAGGCTACTCTTGAGTTTTGGAACACAGTAGGCCTAAGCCTAGGCCTATTTTAGATGTCTAACTTTTAAAATAATAATATAAAAATACGTAGGCTAGGCCTAGGCTAGGATTATTTTTTTTTATCATTATACAGAAAGTTGTATCACTCAAAAAAACAGCGTCATTCGACACCCTGGCTAGGCTATAGCCTATGACAATAACAGTTTGCCGTCATGCCGTGGGATTATAGGGGTAGACCTGTCACTGAAGAATACTTTCGCAGTCTTACCGTTTGTTTTTGTTTTCAAGGTATAGGCTATAGGCAGAATAGGCTACAGTAGTATGGTATCTTATTTTATTGTAGTTTATATTATGAGTGGAAGATTTGCAATAACTTACCCTAACCAAAGTCCAAACTTAGTGTCCAAAGTGGGATCTGCACCCTGCCTCTTTGTTCTCATTTTGTATACCGGTAACTTTTTAGCCAGATTACCGGTACAATTTAATAAGTGTACAGCCAGCAGCTAGGCCTACCGCCTACAGTGCATTTATAGATTTCCCGGAATCCCGGCCATGACTTGGGTATCACTAAAGAATCTTTCCGCATCCTTATGTACAATTGTTTGTTTTTATTTCTTCAAGGAATATAGTACAGTAGTTTATTGTTCAATTGTTTATCATGTTATGAGTAGATAATTTGCATTACCTTACCCTAACCTAACTTTACTTAGTCTTAGTGTCCAAAGTGGGGGCTGCCACTATCCCCACAGTCCACACACCCGCTAACTAACATATATTATTGGTATGTCTTGTCATTACTATAACCTGACTTCATGGGGGAAACGGAGACTTGATTGAATATTTTCGGAATTAGCCTCGCAGAATCTTGAGTCTTTTAAAGTTGTGAAAATTAAAGTAAGTTTCTACGTTCCTACTGATTGTACTTAACCCGAGATGGGAATAGCCTACCCAGGTATTTTTTACTCGGCCCAGGGAAAATAATAGACAAACAAATGTTCTAATCAAAGTTTATTCTTGAAACTTGGTACCGGTATGTATTTTAACCAGTACTCTATAGTAACTCATGTATCATATGAAAGGATATAAATTAAGTATGTAATAGTTCTTGGAATGCAACAACAAATATACATGAAATCTTTATTGGACAAAAGTTACAAAACTAAAACAGGGACTGCTAAGAATAATTTAAAAACCTGTTTTCAATGCCTATATTAGTGGACCTGAAGTGCATCTCTTTGAGACTGAAGTACAGGCAGCCAGCTCCCCTAGTATCCTGATTAAACACCAGTAAACATACATAACATCCCTTTTACTTACAATATTATTCATTCCTTTTAATAAATTTTGAGCATGTATTGTGCATATATTTACCTTCACATCTCAAAATTTCTCCGGCGGCCGGGGGGCTACGCACCCCGGACCCCCTATTATGAAGCGGGGGGCAGCGCCCCCCGCACCTCCCGCAGACACCGCGCAAAGTTGATCCTTGTAAGCTTAGAAAAAAGATCCAGAACTGGATAATTTCTGTTTTGGCACCCTGCCTGCAGTAGTCTCCTTGAATGCTACCCCAGGTTTTTACTGGGGCTGATTGGTTTGAATAGGCCTAAGTGGATTCTTCCTAACTGGAGAAGTAGAAATCTTTTGACCACAGACACAGAAAGTAGGCTAATAGGGGTATATCTTAATAAACTGAATACAATTGTCTAATAGTTGCCAGAACATAATATACTAACGGGTTAAATATATATTTGTTATATTGGTGCTAAAGTCAGTCACCTCATCCGAACCGAACAAGTTGTGTTTTCACAGTGTAAACAAATCGCTCTCATGACTCGAGCTCTGGATTTATCCGTCTATATTTACATTAGTAGCTGCATTTGGACTTCAATACAGGTGATATATAATAGTTCTAAGATCATAGCCAATGTAGAGTACAGTGTAGAGCAAAGCAACTATCGTTTGATGAGTGTAATGTAGAAATAGAATGGCAGGTTTAGCGGGGCTCCCGGCCGCCCCGGGACAGTCACAGGCTCTTAGCCTATTTCAGTATCAATATTTTTTCAATGTTAGGTTCGGGATCACGAAGAAAATGGGCGAATTTTGGCACACTGACTGCAGGACTCTTCTTCTTCTTACCTCTGACTGGGTAGGCTATAGGCTATCCTAGTGTTTACTAGCCTATACTAAAATTCTAGTTTCACGTACACAGCGACAAAAGGGAGGCGCCGTTGTAAAGGCATAGCTTCCCGACCAACTATGAAGATCAGGGAAATTGCTGGGTAAAAGACGTAATATAATGATAATAAACTACATTAACGATATTAGCCTAACCTAACAACCTTACCTAACCTAACCTAGTACTATGTAATAGCTATGGTGCCGCATATGGGGAGAATTGTTTTTTTTTTTTTTTTACAGTAGCCTAGGTATAATTCCTTATAATGCATTTCCACCGCTTTGGACATATATAGGAATTAAGTATGGTATATGACAACTCTAAAGTAGCCATAGAAATGTATGAGTATGCTGTGAAAGCGAAACTAGAATTAAACCCCCCTTTGAAAGGACATTAGCCTAACCTAACAACCTTACCTAACCTATCCTAGTATTATAGGTGGGGGCTGCCGCCCCCACACCCCCGCTTTGACTTAGATTTCTGGTGTATTTGTCTGTGAAGTGTGTATTTTTCAATTTGTTGATAACGAAAATCCTCCATGCGGACTAGGCCTATATGGTGAAAAATATGGCGAATCTATTGGTGCCTATTTTCCCTAATAAATTGTTTCTCATAACGTCGCACTAGTGTCCTTGAATATTATCAAACCTGGCATAACAATATTAGGCCTAATACAAAAATAATAATAATAAACCTGTGTTGGTCAGTGTCAATTTAGCTACTTTCCCACGACACTAGCGGTATTAACCCATAATTAGCGGCGAGCAACATAAGTCGAGTTAAATAAAGCTGGACTATGTGGCGGCGCTCGACATAACTCGAGTGGCAATTTCAGCACGTAATGTGGCTGAGAGAGAGAGACAAGTGGTGGCAGGAGACTAGCGAGCGTATGACTGCTCCAGACCACCGCGGCGAACCTACTGACACAAATCTCAGCTCCCTCCTCCCTCTCTCACTCGCTACATACTCAATTATGTACCGAAAGTACCGAATTACCTGCTTTTTGCACTCGAGTTGCACGGTTATTGCAAGAAAACTATCCATCATACAAGGATCGTTATGGTGTCATTCGAAAGCTCTGTTTATGCCCTTTCAGGGATAGGTACTTGTTTTACGTTCTGGGTCTTATTTAGGCATGAAAATGATCACGTAAACAGCCCTATTTTGGCTAAAAACACCCCGCTGTGCGGTACACATAAATAAACCGCATAGGCCGCTCGTAAGGTGTTAAATTTAAGCATCTTGATTTGGTAGCTGGTGTGGGACGGTTCGCCTCGGTTCCAATTATCGTCCGGGCTCGTTCGCCGCGGCAAGGCGAACCGTCACGTCTTACTGCGAAACGTCTTGCTCCTCCTATTTACTAAGAAACATTGAACAATATTTTTAACCTAACCTAACCAAAACCTAACCTAACCTAACCTAGTATATTAGTGGACTAGGCTATTTATTATGCTCCTCCTATTTACTAAGAAACATTGAACAATATTTGGAAAAATGTTATTTTAATACCACGAATTTTCCGAGTGTTTTTTATAAACAAAATTGGTCATTTGCATCAATATATAGTGTTTGTAATTAATTAGAAATCTCGGGAAAACCTATTTTCCCCATTAGGCCTATCGATCGATGTTGAGACACCTCGCTCCCCGATAGTGATTTGAAAAGACATTAGCCTAACCTAACAACCTTACCTAACCTAACCTAGTATTATGGGTGGGGGCTGCCGCCCCCACACCCCCGCTGATTGAGTACCCTTAATAAAAAAATAAAAAAATTGGCTGGCGATTATACGAAGGTGAAAGAAAAGTCGATGAAGTCTATGGTGTTTACTCTGCAATCTTCAGCTTTATTGTACATTGATAACGGGAAAGTACCGTATTGACAACCTTGTTACGAAAATTATATTTTAGTACCATACTTTTATATTAGTTTTTCCGAGGGTTTAACACATTTTCATATGATCTTTAGAGCTATCGATAACTGGAAGTACCGTATTGACAACCTTGTTACGAAAAAGAAATTTTAGTACCATACTTTGTTATTAGGTTTTGCCGAGGGTTAAAACAAATTTTCTTAGGATCTTTAAAGCATATAGATTAAATATCTATCTTCAAATATATCAACAAAATAACATTGAACCCAATATTTTTAACCTAACCTAACCAAAACCTAACCTAACCTAACCTAGTATATTAGTGGACTAGGCTATTTATTAATGTAAAATGTAAAAATATATTGTAACATTACCATATTATTGAGATATAGGCTATGTACAGGTCCACTCGCTACACAGGATTATACCAAGAATATCATGCATACCATTATGCCTATGCACACTAACCATTTAGACTGTACCGTAGGCTAGAGCGAAGACTGAAGAGAAGAGAAGTCTTCTTCTTCTTCTTCTTCTTATTGTTTAAATGTGCAGTTTGCTTGGAGGGTTGTGGTGTCTCCAGATTACTGCACAGGCGTTTTAGGAGGGGTGAAAAGAACAATTGTTAGTATAATAGGGGTTAGGAGAGATAGTAAAGGTGGATTTTATACTACTGTACTGTATATGAGGGGTAAGTTTGTCGTTGTCTTTTGAGGTCAGGGTGATTTAAGTCTAGGTGAGGGTGAGGTCAGAGATGATGATGATGATCAGTTGCAGTACAGTACAGTACTGTACTGCTCTATGTGTACTGTGTGATTCAAGTCAAGGTGAGGGTGAGGTCAGAGATGATGATGATGATCAGTGGTGGTATAGTACAGATTCAGTTGGATGGTAATTTTATATGCTTGTGATTTTGTTTGTTGTTCTGATGTAGGTTCCTAGGGCTGATGCGATGACATGTTTACTGTGCTGTGGTAGGTCTCCTCCACCTAGGATATGCTTGATGTTGAATGTTCCTCCTTGTTGGGTTACTACACTTCTGAGGTGGGTGCGGGCACCGTAATGTCTGTGGCAGTGGAGTAGATAATGCTCCACTGTCTCAGGTGTGAGGCAGTACGGGCAATTTTCATTTGCTTGCAGTCCCATCCTGTACATATGCCCTCCCAGTCTGGTGTGTCCTGTTCTGAGGCGGAGAGCCGCGGTGTTTAAGGCTTTGTTCTTGTAGATGGAGTGTTTCCACACTGACCACTCTGACTTGATGTTACTGTATTGTGTGCCAGCTATGGTTATTTTCCACTCTTCCTTGAAGTCTTGGAGGACGTCTTCTCTGAGGATGTTTGTCCGGTCGGTTGTGGTGTAGGGTATGACTGTTGTTAGGTGGAAGGAGTGCATCCCTTTGGCTAGTCCATCCACTATTTCATTATGGAGGATGTCAATGTGGCTGGGTACCCATTGGAGGGATATTGTATATCCTTGAGAGTGGAGGGTGGTGAGGAGTTGGATCATAGGGTATACTATTTCCTTGTTTGTCTTGGTGTTATAGTTGATGGCTTGTATGGCACTTTTGGAGTCACAGCAAATGGTGTAGGCACTTACTGGGAGGGTGTTGATGATCTCAAGTGCACGGAGGAGTCCATAGAGCTCTGCTGTAAACACTGTGGTTTGTTTGGGTAGCTTCCATCCCATGGTAAGGTGAAATTTTGGGATCCATAATGCTGAAGACACAGATTTGCTGTTGTTATTACTGGTACTGATGCGTGATCCATCTGTGTATACGTGGGTGGAATTTTGGTGCTGGGTGTGGAGGACTTCGAGGAACTCTTGCTTGAGCTCAGCCGAGTTGTTTTTCTTGGTTGTTGAGTTGATGAGGTCTGTCTGGACTGTGGGTGGGATGTATTCCCATGGTGGGACTGGTGGTACCATGGGGGTTGAGTGGCAACCAAGGAATATGCGTGATTTTCTATGTATAATTTGCCCTACGCGCTCTCGGAAGGGTGCTTTATGGATGGGAGCTCCTTGAGGCTGTACTGGTACATTGCGGAGAGATGCAGAGAATGGGTGGGAAGGTGGGGCAGCATAGATTTTTGAGAAGTAGGTGGCACACTGTATATCCCTTCTGGTGTGGAGTGGGATTAGATTTGCTTCACACTGAAGGCTGGCCACCGGGGTTGATTTAAGGGCCCCCATTATGATCCTCATTGCTGAATTCTGTACCACCTCCAGTTTATGAAGATGGGTCGGTGCGGCTGAGGCGAATGCTTGGGCACAGTAGTCAAGTTTACTTCTGATGTATGCTATGTAGAATGTTCGGAGGGTTGTGGCGTCTGCACCCCATGTTGTGCCTGCGATTGCTTTCATGATGTTCAGTCTTTGGTTGGTGTTGTATATCAGGTAGTCTATGTGGTCTTTCCAAGTGAGGAGTGGAGCATCAAAAATTACTCCGAGATATCTGTGGCTCTGTGTAGGAAGCAAATCTTCTCCATTAAGCGTGAATCTTGGAGGTCTGTAGTTTTTCTTTCTCGTGAAGATCTGGTATAGCGATTTGGTTGGGTTGATACTTAGTTTTGATTCATTAGTCCAGTTCCCTAGGATGTTGAGGGCGTCCTGAATCCTTTGTTCGGCTATTTGGGGATTATGGTCTGAGGCGTATATTGTTATGTCGTCGGCGTATTGTATTGTTTTTGCTGGGTTTATGTTTGGCATGTCCGACAGGTACGCGTCGAATAAGGGGGGGCTGAGTGAGGATCCTTGTGGTAATCCTTTTTTTGTTGTTATGGTCTTAGACATCTGGCCTTGGATGAATACTTGGTTTGTTCTGTTGGAGAGGGAAGACTTTAACCATTGCAGCATGTGTCCTTTTATTCCCATTCTGGATAGTTTCAGCAGTAAGAGATCGTGGGGAACGGTGTCGAAAGCAGAGGAGAGATCTAAATATACTACGATACAGGTCTTTTGGCTTGAAAGGGCTGATAGTATTACCTGTTCCAGGTTAAGTACCTGGTCTAATGTAGAACAGGTAGGTCTGAAGCCGGCTTGTGAGGAGGGGATGAGGTTATTGTTTTCAAGGTGCCAGGAGAGTCTTGTCTGGACCATTCTTTCTGCCAGCTTGCTTATGCTAGGCAGGAGGCTGATTGGTCGGTACGATGATGACAGGCAGGGGTCCTTTCCTGGTTTAATGAAGGGCAGGATGATACCGTTTTTCCAGTCCTTGGGGACGTTGCCTTGTGTCCATGTTGTGTTGATAAGGTGAAGCAGTTGGGTGTGCATTGTTGGTGGTAGGTATTTGATAAACTCGTATGGTATGCGGTCATGTCCTGCTGTTTTGCCTGTTGGGAGGTGGGCTATTGCGGTTTGCATTTCAGAAGTGGTGAAGGGCTTGTTCATTTGTGTAGGACGATGTATAGCTATGGTGATCTCATTACTGATCCTGTTGGCTTCTTCTTGGTCATCTGGGGGTTCCTGGTGTTGGTTATTTTGTATGCGGGTAGCTATTGCATCGGCTCTGTCTTTGGGTAAAAGGCACATCTCTCCATCTATTGTGAAGGGGAATGATGGGAAGGAGGGTCGTCCTGTGATGCTGCGGAATCTATTCCAGACTTCTGAAATTGGGGTGTCATGGTTTATGTTGCTACAGTATTCTCTCCAGGAGGATTTGCAGGTTGATCGGATTGTTTTTGTGGCAAAAGCTGTAGTTTTTTTAACTTGGATCCAATTCAGCAGTGATTTAGACCTTCGTTGTTTTTGGATAGCCCTTCTTCGTGTCGCTACAGCTCTGGAGCATTCCTCGGTCCACCAGGGTCTCAGAATTTTGTTGGATGGGAGTCCTGACGTGAGTTTGAAGTGTTGTGAGGCTGCTGTATCTATTGCTTCGGTCATTTTTGTATGCATGACGTTGGGGTCTGTATGGTTGCCATCTGGATTTTGTACAGTATTTTCCCAGGTCTTCCAGTTGAACTTTGGGGGGATACGCCATTTGGGTAGGGTAATGGGGTATATAGGTGGGCTGAAGTTTGTGAACTCTATGTGTAGGGGCCGGTGGTCCGTGCCCAGGTCTGGCCCTACTTTGGATCTTACCTCTGGGGAAAGGATTCCCGAGCCAAGGCATATGTCGATGGTGGAGCTGTAGTTCGTTTGTAGGTTGAAGTATGTTGGGATGAAAGGTTCTGATAGTAGGCTATAGTTGCTGTTTTGGATGTAGCTAAATATGTCGTTCCCTGCTGTATTGGCTGTGCCTCTGCTCCAGGAGGGGTGGTTGGCATTTAGGTCGCCTATCACCATGAAGGGTGTGGGTACTTGTTGGATATAATGAGTCAACTCCTGATGTGATATAGAACCCCCTGGATTATATGTTCCAATGATGGATAGTTGTGTTTTTTTATATGGGAATGAGACAGCTAGGATTTCTAGTGTTCCATTAGGGAATGGCCTGAGTTTTATTTCTTTTGCGGAGAGTTCGTGTTTGGTTAGCAGCAAGATTCCTCCTCCTGGTCTCCCTACTCTGTCTTTCCTTATGCTGATGTAGGGTTTAAGGTTGGGTTTATACTTGTCACTTAGCCAGGTTTCTGTTATAATTGCTACATGTGGGGATTTTGTTCTTAAGTAGTTTTTTAGTTCTGACAATGATGTTTTAAGGCACTTGGTGTTCCATGTCATTACTTGGAGGGGAGCCATAGTTACTAACGTTTTTTGTTGGTGTTTCTGAGGTTTCTGTGGCGGTTATCCTGAGGTGGTGATGATGGATGTTTGATCTGGGTATGGGTGGTGTTGTTTTGGGGTTTTTTGGGGTGCTGAAAATCTGCCGTTTTGATGGTGGGGTTTGGTTGGCCTTGGCTTTTACTGTCGCTTGTAATTGTTTGTGTTTTGTTACTTTCATTTAGGCTATTTTCGGTTGGGATGCTCTTGAGTTGGCTGGTATTCCCAGTACTGGTACCAGTATCAGTTATTATTTGTTGTTGTTGTTCCGTGGGCTGTTGCTCTGTTGAGTTGACTTGGGTCATCGTGCACTCTGGTGACTCTGGTGATGGTTGTGGGGTGGGTGAAGCTGTATGGGCTGATGTATTTGGTGCCAGTACTGGTGGTGCTGTGGTATCGGTAGTTGTATCTACCGGTACTGGAGGTGTTGTGCAACTTGTGCTAGTTGCATCTACCGTTACTGGTGGTGTTGTGGCTGTTGCAGTTGTAGCCTCCAGTATTGATGGTGCTGTGACTGTTGTAGCTACTGGTACTGTAGGTGTTGTGATAGTTGTGGTTGCAGGTGGTGTCGGTGTTGATGATGTTGTTATAGTTATGGCTGTAGTATGTGATGAGTGTGGTAGGGGGGGTTTTGGGCCTGGTGGAGGGACTTGGCAAGGCATTTGTGGGGGGTCTGGTTGTTGTGAGGGTGGCGGTATGGTTATGTTGGTGGAAGATGGTCCACCATCTGTATCAGTGCGATTATTTTTGTTTGTACAGCATGTTGGAGGTTGCTGATGATGGAGGCCATTATGTGTAGCTGCTCCTCCATTGGCAATGATGTTATGGTGTTAATTATGTGTATGTGCTTGCCTTGGTCTTTGGGGTTTGGTGCTTGTGGCCTAGTGTTTGAGTTGTGTTGTGGGTGGGTGGGAAAGTTTGTTAGATAATTGTGGGATGTCCTAGTTGTGGGGTTCTGATTCTGTAAGACATGGGAGTATGATGTGCTGGGGTGAGGGCTAGGCTTGTTTCCCACTAGCGGACGGTATTCTGGTTGCACGGTTTGCACTGATGCACCTTGTTCCCTTGCTAGTGGTACCGGTACTGATGCAACATGTTCCTGGATTTTATTCGTAGTACTGGCTTCTTGAGGGTTATTTTGGTGTTTTGCCTTTACAAATTCTGGGCAGATGCTTGAGGTGGATGGGTGGTCTCCGCCGCAGTTTGGACATCTGAATTCTGTGCTCGTGCATTCACTGGTTGGATGTAGTTGAGCGCATTTGGCGCAACGGATCGATGTTGCTCGGCAGTTTTTGGTCATGTGGCCCCATCTTTTGCACTTCCTGCAGCTGAGGGGCGGTAGGGTGTAGGGGGTGACAGTGCGCTGGAAAGTGGCAACTTTGATCATTGTGGGGAGGGGGGATCGAGAAGTGATCCGCACTCTTTTTGAGGGGCACAGCTCCCCAGTAGTATAATTTTTATCTGTAAATCTAATGACATTGACTATATTGCTATCTAGGCCTATTTCTGTTTCTAGTAGACTGCTGATTTCGTCTACAGTTATGTAGGTGGGGATGCTTATGATACTGTGGGAAAGTTGCTGGTTATCCCTAGGTAAGGACACTGTAACTTCCCATTGTCCGATGTTGGTGGTTTGTAAAGCATTGTCTATTACTGAGGTGCTAAGTTCAGTGTCAGTGTCCACTGCCAGTATGCCCTTATCTTTGTTTAATCGTACGTTCAGGGCAGTAATGTGGAGATGTTGTTCAATGTTTTTGAAGAACTCGAGGTACTTTGTGTCCTTGGAGAAGAATGCTGCATCTTTGGGTTTGACTAGTATGGTATGAAAAGTTCGTGAGGGGTACTTACCAGCGATGTTTGGGCTTACCGCTGGGGTTTGTTGTTCACCATGCCGCCTATGTATTTTGGATGATTTTGCGTTATTACGAGAATGGAAGGCACTATCTAACCATTGATCGTTGTCTGTGGGGCAGTCAGAGTTTGTGGGGTCATTTGGGGGGGTTACATGCATGATAGGTGAGGTAGAAGAGGTGTTAGTAGTGGGAGAAGCTAGTGGGACCTCCCCTCCAGACGCCATCTTCCCGAGCCTCCGAAGAGAAGTCACAAAGTTGGTAAAATGTTGTATCTTGAATAGAATATGAAAGTTTTTGTGAAGAGAGGCGCATTTTCCACCAGAAAAAGTCAACATTGTTGACTAACTCAACAACATTGAAGGACGTTCACTACTATGAACCGTACACCAGATGAGATGAAAAACAAATACTAATAATATTAATAATAATAATTAAAGTTGCAAGCAACGTTGTGCGGGGTTCGAGCGAGGTTGCACGCAGGGTATTGTGTTGGATACAAGGGCTGTGCCACATATATCAAAATATCATGTTTCTTATTGGGCAGGGAGAAAGTACAGAAGGAATATAGTGTAGCCATTTTGGCTATGGCCACTTAGACCATAAAGGAGTGTGACCATTTTGGTTCAAGCTATTAATCCTGTACGAGTTGTTGTTGTTGTTGTTCCCTAAGCTGCCTGGCCGAACAGCCCCAAGTCCCTGAGGAAGGCCATGGCCATGATCGGGCTTTCCCACAGAGCTCTCATTGAGTGTAGATTGTGTTGTTGGCATAAGTGGTTGTGTGAAATGCAGTCTTCTATGATGTGTTTAACCCCTTATTGGCAGCGCTCGACTTAAGCCGTGCACCAATTTGCAGCAAGTTAGGAGCATTATTAAGGCTTTTAGAGGGTTAAAATCGAGTGCAAATGGCCGGGAGCGCAGCGGGCCAGACAGCCGACTCCCAGGGCTTACCGCCGCCCATTAACTCATGTTCCCTGTGTTTTTGAGAGGCCGGCAGTGTAGCCAGTAGTGAGCATAGCTGGGAAAAATATACCGCTATACGCTAAACTCCCATGTTCGTGGCACCACTGCAAGAGAACCACGAGTGCTACGTAGCTCGTTCTGGTCTCATTTTGAAGCTTTTAGTGCCTAGTTTTTTGCTGAATACATTTCTTTTCATGCAGATACTTGATTGATCATTCAGGAGGGCCTGAAGGACAGTAATTGTGTGTGATACCGTGTGCTGGGTGTTGTTTTGATATTTCTTGGTGTCTGTGGGTGTGTTGCCATGTAGTTTAGTGGGTGGTCTTGGTTCATGGAGGCTGCTGCCAGGAATTGAGTGCCTCTCATGTCCAGATGATCTTTGACTTTGAGGATTTTGGTTTCTTGATGTAGGTGATCTGTGGGTGCAGTAGCTGTGCAGCCTGTAATGATCTTCAGGGCTTTGTTTTGAATAGTCTGTAAGGTCTTATGATGTGCTTCAGCTAGGTTAGAAGCCCAGGCTGGGCTTGCGTATTCCATCACTGATCTTATGTATTGTTTATATACTGTGGTGGTAGTTTCTTTGTTGTGTCCAAATTTTGTATGAGGAAGTGACCTGAGGGCGTTAAGTCTGGGTGTCAGTTTCTTTTTAATGTTTGTGGTGTGCTGTTTGAATGTCATATGAGTATCATATGTTACTCCTAGGATTTTGGGTGTGTGTGTATGTGTTAGGGGTGTGTTGTTTATGGTGAGTTGATGGATGTATTCGTGTTCTCCTGTCCAGCTTGTGTGCAGGGTTGCGGTGGATTTGGCTGGGGCTAGATTAAGTCTGTTTGTAGTGCACCAGCCATGTACTGTGTTGAGATAGGGTTGAAGGAGATCTGTTGCTCTTTTTGGGTCATGGTGTGTGCATGTGAGTGTTATGTCATCTGCATAGGAGGCTAAGTTTATTTGGGGCGTATTGGGTGTAGTTATATCGTGCATGTACAGATTGAAGAGTGCGGGCGATAGGACGGATCCTTGTGGGACTCCGTTTGGAAAGTTTCTGATTTTAGATGACTGACTGGCAAAAGATATGTGTGCACCTCTGCCTGCTAGGAAGTTGGCCAGCCACCTTTTTGTGTTGTTGTGCATGTTTGTGTTGTAGATTTTGTTTGTTAGGTTGTGGCGGGGGATGGCATTGAAGGCTTTACTAATGTCGAGTGTGGCTAATAGTGATCTGTGTGGTGGTCTAGCTGAGTTGATGCCGTCAAAAGCTCTTTGTGTAAGGTCTGTGAGAAGAGTGTTTGTGGAGTGCAGTGGCCTAAAGCCATGTTGTGTTGGAGCTAGGGGTAGGTCGGGTGTAATTAGTTGTAATACTAGGCGTTCCATGACTTTGGAGGGGGAGCAAAGGAGTGTGATGGGGCGGTGCGAGGAGGGTAGCGTGGGGTCTTTGTTGGGTTTGGGGAATGTGGTGATGAGACCATGCTTCCAAATGTCTGGTATTGTGTTGTGTGAATAACTGTAGTTTGATATGTTAGTGAGTGCTTGGTATGCCTTGTGGTCCCAGGTGTCTGAGGTGTATGTTGCTTATGTTGTCTAGGCCACAAGCGGGTGAGTGCTTGAGATTGTTGATGATATGCTTTGTCTAGTGATTGGTGAAGGGTGTATAGTCAGGATCTGTGGGGAATTGTCTCTTACGTCGGATGACACGTCGGTCATCTTTGTGAGGTTTTAGGTGGCTGACATGTGAGAAGTGATTGATGAGAGTGTTTGCTTGTTGTTTACATGAAGGAGTAGAGTCTGTTGTTGTGATTGCAGCATGTGATTGTGTTGTGTTGCTGTTGGCAAGTGTGATGCTGTTTAGTGTTTTGTAGAGTTTTTTGGGGTTTGTTTTGTGATCAAGTGTTTGTAGGAAGTTATTCCAATTTAGTTTTTGTTGTTCTTGTATTTTGTTGTTAGTTTGGGTGTTGAGTGCTTGGATTTGTTGTGTGATGTCTTGTGTGTGGGGTGCTGGGGAGTGTTTCAGTATGTCGCGTTGTCTGATGAGGTTTTGAATTTCTGGTGTGAAGTTGGGGTAGAGTCTTTTTCTGCTACCTCTTGGAATGTGTTTCTTGTCAGCGTTTTGGATAGTTTTATTAAGTATGTGTACAGCATTGTTGATGTTAGTGATGGGTGTACTGTTTAGAGTTGTGAAGTGTTGTGCTCTCTCATTAATTTTGTGAATGCTTCCCAGTTAGCTCTTTTATAATTGGTGTATGTGTGTTTGTGGCTAGCTGGGGTGAGTCTGGTTTTGGTGGTGATAATGATCGGGAGGTGGTCTGAGCCTAAGGTTCTGACCACCCTCCAGGATGTTGTGGGGGCGAGTTCTGGGGAGCAAAAGGTGATGTCTGGAGATGATGGGTTATAGAGGGCTTGGTGAGGAATATGGGTATGTTGATGGATGTCGTTAAGGATGATGAGGTTATCAGTTTGGTTTTGTAGTACCAGCCCTCTGTCTGTGTCGGGGTTGTCGACAAACCAGGCCGACGTCTTGGCGTTGAAGTCACCACCCAGGATGATGTGTGGGGTGTTTGTGATGTGTTGTAAGTGTGGTCTGTATTCATTTGGTACTGTAGGGATGTATGTGTTTATGATGGTTATGTTGGAGTTGTTGCCAGTGCGTATTATAATTGATTGTATTTCTGTTGTGTTATCATTTGGGGGGAGGAGGGATTTGGTTTGTACACTGGTAACTATGTATGATATTTCTTTGTGTACCAGGGTGATGAGTCCACTGCCTCCGCCGACAGCCCGGTCTTGTCTGATGGTGGTGAAATCATGAAATGTGGGTGTTTTTTGTGTTGTGCGGAGTTTTGTTTCTTGTAAGATGGCAATGTGTATGTTGTGTTGTTTGATGAAGTGTGAGAGTTCGTGTTTCTTTGTGTTGATGCCATCTATGTTCTATTGGAGAATGTTAATGTTATGTAACACGTGAAGAACTCCAAGCAGTTGCAAACATACGAGTAAATAGCAAATTTTTCTAGGCATACGCAAAAAGGAAACTCAGGAACGCCTCAACAATAGGACCACTTGCAAAACCTACGGGCGAACTTGAGAGTGACCCAACCGAAATGGCCAAGATACTCAAACAGCAATACGAAAGTGTCTTCAGCCCACCAAATGAAGACAAGAAAATCGATAATGCAACGACCTTCTTTGACAACGTTCCTGGGACACCACATCAACTCTCCTTGGTAACAGTATCAACAGAGGACATAATAGCAGCCATCGACAAGATTGGACCAAACTCTGCAACAGGACCAGACGGCTTTCATGCCCAACTGCTGAAAAACTGCAAACATCAGCTAGCCTTGCCTCTAAAACTGCTGTGGAGCAAGTCCATCCAAACTGTATATGTACCACAATCCCTAAAAGAAGGTACCATCACACCAATCCACAAAGGGGGTAGTAAAGGCATAGCCAAAAATTACAGACCAGTGGTGCTGATGTCACATCTTATTAAAATCATAGAAAGAACAATACGAGTTAAGATGGTCAGATACCTGGAAGATAACGAGGCATTCAACGAGGCTCAACATGGCTTTAGACAAGGCCGCTCCTGCCTTTCACAACTACTATCACACTACGACAAAATCCTACAGGATATTCAAGACGGAGAAAATGTAGACGTCATTATACCTAGATTTTGCCAAAGCTTTTGACAAGGTGGACCATGGGATCCTTCTACATAAACTCAAATCACTGGGAATAGGGGGAGACCTTGGAAGATGGCTCCACAGTTTCATCACCAACAGAAACCAAAGAGTCACGGTTCAAGGAAGCCTATCAGAAGGAGGTGGGGTCATCAGCGGTGTCCCACAAGGATCAGTACTGGGACCTCTCCTATTCCTCATCATGATAGGAGACATCGACAGGGACCTGGAACACTCAACAGCCTCATCGTTCGCCGATGACACCAGACTCATGAAGAAAATCACCTCACAACATGATGCACAGCTACTACAACAAGACTTGGACAAAATCATGAAGTGGTCAGAAGAAAACAACATGGCCCTAAACGGAGACAAGTTCGAGCTTCTAAGATACGGGAACAAGAGAGAACTACAAAACGCCACCAACTACAAAAGTGGACAGCAAGAAATTACCGCCAAGGACACAGTGAAGGACTTGCGAGTAAATATGAGCAGTGACGCCACTTTTTCCCAGCATATTACCAAAGCCACAACAACAGCAAAACAAATAGCAGGCTGGATCCTGAGAAACACAAAAAACGAGAAGTGTATGTTAACACTGTGGAAGTCACTGGTCCTACCACAACTGGAGTACTGCTCTCAGCTCTGGTCTCCCCAAAAAGTAGGAGAAATAACAGAAATTGAAGCCACCCAGAGGACATTCACCAGTAAAATCCATGGGTTTCAACACTAACTACTGGGAGAGACTCAAGGAGCTGCAGCTGTAGTTACTTTAAAGACGTAGGGAGAGATACATCATCATCTACGTCTGGAAGATTTTGGAAAAAAAGGTACCAAATCCAAACATCCAAGAGACTCAACACCAAAGGTGAGGGAGGCTGTGCTATGTGAGGAATACGCCGGGATCAACGCAAAAAATCAAATCCCTGATCCATCACAGCTTTGCATACAATGGAACCAGACTGTTCAACTGTATACCAGCCCCTCTCAGGAACATGACCGGGGTGTCTCCAGACACCTTCAAGAAACACTTGGACATGTGGCTGGCCAAAATACCGGACCGGCCACCAACACCAGGATACCCCAGCGCCAACTCCAACCGACTTCTGGAATGGAGAGTGGAAGAAAGGGAGCTGCCTGGTTGCAGTGGAGCCCCAGCTCAACTGTGTCACTAACGGACGGAATACAACTAAGTGTAACTAAGTGTAAGTGTAAGTGTGCACGATGTATGTTGGGTGCTGCTGCATGAGGATGGGGTGGGGGTGAGGGAGGGGCTGGGGGTTGGGATGGGTGAGGTGGGGGTGGGGATTGGGGAGCAGGAGATGGGGGTTGGAATGGATTAGGATGGGGGTGTGTGGTGTGTTGAGTTGAGGATGTGGATGGTATGGGAAGGTTAGGTGGGTTAGGGAGGAGAGGTGGACGTGTTTTAGGGGGGGGAATGGATGATATGGGAAGGTTAGGTGAGTTGGGGAGGAGAGGTGGACGGGTTTTAGGCGAGGGATTTGACTGGGAGAGGGAGGGGCATGAGGAACAGGTCCAGGTGTTCGTGTAGTGTTTCTTGTAGGCAAGTGTTGTGCAGGTGAAGTGGGTCCAGTTCCTGCATGAATTGCAGAGAACTGAACCCTTAGTGTGGCGACTCGAAGTGATGGGTTTTGAGCAAGTTGGACATATGTATGTGTAGGTGGGTCCTGGGTTGCTCTCAATGTCTCCGGCTAGAAGAAGTCTTCGAGAAATGACAGCTGGAGAGTCATTTCTCGGTGTAGGAAAAACTGTGTGAGAGGTGTGGAAATTCCCGGCGCGACCGAAGCCGCTCCAAGGACTCCTGTACGAGTAGGCATAATTGCCCGAAATTGCCTTCATTCCCTGCTCATTTTCATGCATAAGCAAAAGCCAGAGCGTAATACAATTATGTATTCGTGAAAGTACGGTAATAGCTTTCAAATTACTCTTGAATCATCCCTGTACGACGTCTGGTTTTCTTGTAAGGATCTTGCAAACGAAGGGCAAAATTGCTAAAAATTACCAAATCTGATAGGCGAAATCGCTAAAAATTACCAATTATTTTCTGTTTTCGCTATGTGTGACGCTGCACATAAGCGAGCTCTCTCTCACACAAACCTCAGTGTCGTGGCGGGGCCTGTAGGCTCCGGCTGACGTCCATCCGTGCTGCTTGCAAAAGCTGGCCTGGCTCACAGGCTACAAAATAGCCGGAAAATCGTCTCCGTCATATGAGGGGCCCCGCGAGAATTGGATGAAGAGGTGTGGTTGTTTTGATTATTTGATAGGGTCACCATAAGGGTAATGGTGTGGCATTTTTTCTGTACAGAAGCTTGGCCTTTTTGGTTGGGGCTTCTTAGGAATGTGACCTTTTTCGTTAGCCATGGAGAAACTGCAGAGGTACAAATTATTATAAGCAACCTCATGTTAAAAATGTCTTATATATTTTTGTTTAGCTTTACTGGGCATTCCTCTTCCTCTATGTATCTATCAATTTAACCCCCTCAAACTCATTATGACGCGATGGTGTGGTAATTACCCCGGGCCAAAAAGCTCTAAAAGACGATCGAGTGATAACTCAAGCGAGCTTGAAATACGCAGGCGTTTCGTTCATGGCCACCGCTTCGGGGATCAAGGTGTCCGGCAATATATACCGGTAGGCTATAGATAAATTCATTTTTGGGCTATTTCTTCCATTTTATTTTTCCTGTTAAAGTGCTTGATTGATTTTTGTGCTAATGTAGTTAGTATTTGGTGTAATTTTACATATTTCAGCTAAATCTGCAGAGCACATGCAATTTATTTGTGCATGTTCAGTAAGTATTGCTGGGGAAAGGGTTAACGTATTCATCTTTTGGGGTATTTATTCTATGTTTTTATCCTGTTTCTGTGATTGATTGAGTTTTGTGCTAATGTAGTTGGTATTTGGTATAATTTTACATATTTTAGATAAATCAGAAGCGCACATGCAATATATTTGGGCATTTTCAGTAGTATTGCTGGGGAAACGGTTAACTTACAGTATTCATCATAGGAAGGGAAGAGGATGTGTAGCTCAGATCTTTGCCCTGAAATATGTTGTGGAGAAATATCTTGAGAAGGGACAAAAGTTGTATGCTGCCTTCATGGACTTGGAGAAGGCCTATGACAGAGTTGATAGAGAAGGTACTCGTATGTAGAAAGTACTTGGAATATACGGAGCAGATAGCAAGTTGCTGAAAGCAGTGAAAAGCATGTATGAGTGTGCAAAGGTGTCAGTATGTGTTGAGAATGAACAGAGCGAGTTCTTTGATCTGAATTTTGGGTTAAAGAAAGGGTGTGTGATGTCCCCGTGGTTGTTCAATATATACTGAACTGTATATGGATGGAGTCATAAAAGAAATGCACGGATGAGCAGTGGATGTTGGTGTACCACTAATAAGGGAAGGCAAAGAGTGGAATGACAGAGTTAATAGAGAAGGTATGTGGAAAGTACTGAGAATATATGGAGTAGATGGCAAGTTGCTGAAAGCAGTGAAGAGTATGTATGAGAGTGCAAAGGTATCAGTACGTGTGAAGAATGAACAGAGGGAGTTCTTTGATCTGAATGTTTGGTAAAGCAAGGGTGTGTGATGTCCTGATGGTTGTTCTATATATACAGTATATGGATGGAGTCATAAAAGAAATACAAGGAAGAGCAGTGGATGTTTGTGTACTGCTGTTTGCTGACGATATGAATGGGAGTTGCAGGGTCTGGTAAATATGTTTGGAACAGTGTGCGAAAAATGGAATCTGAAGGTAAATGCGAGGAAGAGCAAGGTTATGGTCTTCGAAAGGGGTGAAGCCACAGAATGTGAGGTGAAATTGAACGGTCAGGCTATGGAGATTGTCAGCTCATTTCAGTATCTTGGCAGTGTACAGAGTAAAGATGGAAGTATGGATGAAGAAGTGTGGGAGAGGGTGCAACAGGGGAAGAGGGTTGTAGGAATGCTGAAAGCAGTAACATGAAATAGGGTGCTCAGCATGGAACTAAAGAAGTCATTGCATGACAGTGTGGTAATCCCGACACTGACTTACGGAAGCGAAGCATGGACGTTGTTGGAGAGATTCAAACCAAGAGTGAAAGGGATGGAAATGAGTTACTTGAGAAGTGTGTGCAGTGTTACATGGAGGGATAGACAGACGAATGAGGAAGTACGAGAGAGGTGTGGTGTGAATGTACTGGAAAGTGCGAAAAAGAACACCTTGAGATGGTTCGGCCATGTGGAACGTATGGGAAGCGAGAGAATGACTAAGAGCGTGTACGACTGAGGTGGAAGGACAGAGGGAGAAATAAACCGAGAGAGAGGTGGAAGGATGGAGTTAAGAAGTATATGCGTGAAAGCGGTGCTGGATGGGAGGAGGGACATCGACTGACTGGGGACAGAGGTGCATAGGGGTGTTTCGTTCGTGGCCAATCCTTCGGGGATCAAGGCGTCCGTCAATAGATAGATAGATAAATTCATCTTTAGGGCTATTTCTTACATTTTCTTTATCCTGTTAGTGTACTTTATTAATTTTGTTGGTAATGTAGTTGGTAATTGGTGTAATTTTACATATTTCAAATAAAGGATGTCAACAGAATAACAAATGATGAGCTGAAAAGACGTTTAGGTATAAAGAGTATTAGCGAGGAGATGCGTAAACTGGGATGGTATGGACATGTGGAGAGAATGGATGAACAAAATTGGGTGAAAAGATGCAGGTCTGCGATTGTGGAGGGAGCTGCACCAAGGGGTGGACCAAGGAAGACCTGGGATCGGACTATATGTGCCGATCTCAAATCCAAAAACTTGACAAGTAAAGCATCCCTTAACAGGGTTGCCTGGAACACCGCCATTAGGAAAAGAGACTGAAACTGCACATCTGTGTGGAGCACTCAGTCTTAAAATGTTATGTACGTATGTATGTATAAATCTGAAGAGCACATGCAATCTATTTAGGCATTTTCAGTCAGTATTGCTGGGTAAAGGGTTAACATATTAATATTTTGGAGTATTTCTTCCATTTATTTATCCTGTTAGTGAGTTTTATTGATTTCAGTGCTACTGTAGTGGTATTTGGTGTAATTTTACATATTTTAGATAAATCTGAAGAGGACATGCAATATATTTGGGCATTTTCAGTCAGTATTGCTGGGAAAACGGTTAGCATACTGTAGTCATCTTAGGAAGGGAAGAGGATGTGTAGCTCAGATTTTTGCCCGGAAATGTGTTGTGGAGAAATATCTGGAGAAGAGACAAAAGTTGTATGCTGCATTTATGGAGTTGGAGAAGGCCTATGACAGAATTGATAGAGAAGGTATGTGGAAAGTACCGGTACTGAGAATATACGGAGTAGATGGCAAGTTGCTGAAAGCAATGAAGAGCATGTATGAGGGTGCAAAGGTGTCAGTATGTGTGGATAATTAACAGAGCGAGTTCTTTAATCTGAATGTTGGGTTAAAGCAAGGGTATGTGTGATGTCCCCATGGTTGTTCAATATATACCGGTACAGTCTATGGATGGAGTCATGAAAGAAATACAAGGAAGAGCAGCGGATGTTGGTGTACCTCTGATAAGGGAAGGAAACGAGTGGAAGTTGCCTCAGCAGTACAGTACCGGTACTATTGTTGCTGACAACACAGTTCTGATGAGCGATTAGTGCTTGGGAGATGCAGGGTTAGGTAAATATGTTTGGAACAGTGTGTGGAAAACGGAATCTGGAGGTAAATGCTACGAAGAGCAATATTATGGTCATTGAAAGGGGTGCAACCATAGAGTGTGAAGTGAGGTTGAACGGCTATGAAGAATGTCAGCTCATTTAAGTATTTGGGCAGTGTGTTGAGTAAAGATGTGAGTAGTCCTATGGATGAAGAAGTGTGGGAGAAAGTGTAACAGGGGAAGAGCGTTGTAGGAACTCTGAAAGCAGTAAGAAGAAATAGGGTGGTCAGCATGGAAGTAAAGAAGTCCTTGCATGACAGTGTGGTAATCCCGACATTGACTTATGGGAGGGAAGCATGGACGTTTCTGACTGGGATTGATCATTGATAATCATCGGTTATGCTAGTTGGAAAATTAGTGGGGTAGAATGTAGAGTTCGGGTGTACCGCCAGCCTTGTTTACACTACGCGGAGCGGCGGCGGACGCTGGCCATCATGTTCCCGTCTATTTGACTGCTTTTGGATACAATAATAGGTTGAGGGGGGTCACCCCCCCATGACATATTGTCATCATCATATATATTGCCAGCAGGAGGCAAATAACCGAAAAAAAACGCCTTCAAAATAGACGCGAACTAAAGGCTGGTTCCCACATAGCCGAGTCGGTGCGCGAGTCCAACACGAGTGATGAAATTTTGCTATTCAGCAATGACTTGTCGATACTCCTCAACACTCGTATAAACTCGTGCTACGCTCGTGTATACTCTTTGTTTACTCTACACACTCGTGGGTACTCGCCACGGGGTCCAAAAATGTCATGCATGCATGAAATTTTTGGGTCCCGTGGCGAGTACCCACGAGTGTGGCTTAAATACGTGTAGACTCTTGTACATACGTGTTAATTCGTGTTTGACTCTGAATAACTCTTCGTTATTCGTGTTAACTCGTGTTGACTCGTGTAAACCCGTGTAACACTCTTTGGTGATTCGTCGATTTTCATCATCATTTCGACGTTGACGAAGCAACACGTGTCTACACGCAACAATACGTATGTAACACACATGCAACACATATCAACAAGAGTAGAAAGCACGAATGTGAGTGCCAAACTTTGGTGCCCCCATGATGCCAGAGTTTACACGATTCAAACACGAGTGAAAACACGAGTAAACGAGTAAACACGATCCACTGAGAAAAAAACATGAGTGTAACACGAAAAAGCAAGTGTCATTTGAAATACCGTTATTTAAAAAATGTAGGACGAATCAACGAGAGTTTACACAAGTTTACACGGATGTAACACGAGTCAACACGTGTGCAACAGAGATCCAATGAGTCAACGCGTTGTCTTTCGTATTGATCCGTATAACAATCGTGTTGATCCGTGTAACAATCGCGTTGACTCGTGTTAGACTCGTCCATACTCTTTGTTTACATGCCCTGGAATGTGGCCTTTATTTTTCAAATTTTTGACACTCGTGCTGGGTTCGTGTTACACTCGTTTTGACTCTCAGTTACTCGTACAGACTCTTGCATGAACACGTGTTGACTCGTATTGACTGGAGTTAACTCGTGTTACACTCTCCTTGACTCGGGAGCAATTGCTACTCGCGGCCGACTCAGCCTCCAGCGACGGCGATAATCGACGAGTGTGACTCGTGTTGGACTCGCGCACCGACTCGTCTATGTGTGAACCAGCCTTTAACCACGGTTATCGACATATGTAAACATGACGGCAGCGGTGTCGGCGTCGGAGACTTGCGATAATGTTCCCGTCTATTTTGAATGCCATTGGATACAATAATATGTTGAGGGGGGGCTTTGCCCCCATGACGTGTTGTCATCATCATATATATTGCCAGTAGAGGGCAAACAACCAAACAAATTGCCGCAAAGCCCTCCCCTCAACATATTATTGTATCCAATGGCAGTCAAAATAGACGGGAACATGATCGCAAGCGTCCACCGCCGCCGCCGCCGTCATGTTTACATGGTCGATCGCCGCAGTTACTGTAAGTTCGTGTTTATTTTGAGTTTTTGACGACAATTTTTTTTTGGTTAGGCCTATTTGCCCCCTGCTGGAAAATTATATGATGATGACAATATGTCATGGGGGGGGGGGGGTTTGCCCCCTTCAACATATTATCGTATCCAACGGCATTCAAAATGGACGGGAACATGATGGCATGCTTTCGTCGCCGCTCTGCGCAGTGTAAACAATGGTGATGGTACGCCCGAACTCTACATTCTACCCGGCTAGGCCTATATTATAGGCTACAATAAATAAGTAGCCTTCTGCCTTCTGCGTGTCGTAAGAGGCGACTAAAGAGGTTGGGTCGGTGGGCTTGCGACCCCCACCCGGAAAAAATATCTAAGCAAAGAAAAATGAACGAACAGCCTCGGATGCGGACGGAACCAACGTTGACGAACCACGACCGACTAAGGACATGCCTTCGGACATTCTGAGAATGGCTACGTGGAATGTTAGTGGCATGAATGATGGCACAAAAGAGAGAGAGGTTCTGGAAGTGTTAGTGAATGCCAGGCTGGATGTATATGGAATGACAGAGACCAAATGGAAAGGTCAGTGTGAGAGAGTGGGAGTGTGGAATGGGTGTGTGTGCTGGAGTGAGTGAAGGAACAGCGAGAGAAGGTGCATGTTTGTTTGTAAGTAGCAAATAGAAGGAATGCGTAAGAGAGTATGGGTCTGTGGGTTCAAGGATTGTGTGGGTGAGAATGAAAGTAGGAATACAAACGTGGGTGATTGTATGCGTGTATGCCCCGACAGAGGATATACTTGAAAGAAAGAAAGAGGTTCTGGAGAATGTGGAGGCGTGCCTGGAGAAGTTTGACAAGAACGAAAGAATATTTCTGATTGGGGATATGAATGGTAAGGTGGGTGATAGGAAAGTTGAGGGAGTGGTGGGAGGGTGGGGGGTACCATCAGATGTGAATGGGAATGGTAGTGCACTTGTGGACGTATGTGTGGGGAGGAGGCTGTGGATAGCCAACACCTTCTTCCGACACAGAATGATCCACAGGTACACGTGGAAACGGATGTTGACGATGAAGGATAAGACAGTGGTGGAACGAAAGTCATTGATTGATTATGTATGTGTGGATGAACGAATGAAGAAATCTGTGATGGATGCTAGGGTGTATAGGGGTATTGGAGGGGGTCTGTCTGATCATTATGTAGTGGTAGCTAAGGTTAGGATACAAAAGAAGTGGGGGAGGAGAGCGGGAGGGAGGCGAGAGGAGGGTGGAATGGTGAGGAGGGTGGAGAGGTTGCAGGAGGAGGAAGTCAGGGAGGAGTACAGGAGAGCAGTGGAAAGACGACTAGGTGGGTTCGACCTGGAAGTTATGGAGGAAGTGGAGGAGATGAGCAAGGTGTTTAAGGATGAGATCTGTGCAGCATGAGGTGTGTGGATAAGAGGGAGGGAGTGAAAGGTACAGCATGGTGGACAGAAGAGGTAAGAATAGCTGTGGAAGAAAAGAAGAAAGCATATAGAGAGTGGTTGGGTAGTAGAGGGAATGAAGATTCCGAGAGACAGAAACGAGCGAGGTACGTGGAGAGTAAGAGGGTGGTGAAGAGAGTAGTGAAGGAAAGTAAGAGAATAGTAGATGAGGAATTGGAAGGAATCGGAGTGTAAAATGGAGGGATAAGAAACTGTTCTGGAAAGAAGTCAAGAAAGTTAGGGAAGTAGCAAGGGACAGTAAGGGTGTGAAAGATAAGATGGAGAATGCTAGCCGAGGAGCAAGAGAGAGTCGAAAGATGGAGGGAGTACTTCAGTGAGTTGCTAAATGTAAGGAATGAAGAGCCAGCAAACATAGCTGGATATGGTATGGGAGGAGAAGAAGAGAAGTAGTGGAGGAGGAGGTGGGGATCAGGAGGTCAGAAGTGTGGGAAGCCATGAAAAGAGTGAAGTTGGGGAAAGCACCAGGAACAGATGGAGTGTGTGGGGAAATGTTGAGGTATGGTGTGAGATAGTGATAGAATGGGTATGGAAAATGTGCAAACTAGCATGGGAGAAGGGAGTGCACCCGATGACTGGAAGACTGGCATAATAGTCCCCCTATATAAGGGCAAAGGGGAAAGAGGAGTGTGTGGTAACCACCGAGGAATATGTCTTCTAAGCGTAGTAGGGAAGGTATACAGTAGGTAGTGATTGAGAGAGTGAGAGTGAGAACGGAGAAATGGATAGGCGACGAGCAGGAGGTTTTAGGAAGGGAAGAGGATGTGTAGATCAGATTTTTACCCTGAATTGTGTTGTGGAGAAGTATCTGGAGAAGAAACAAAAGGTGTATGTTGCCTTTATGGACTTGGAGAAGGCCTATGACAGAGTGGATAGAGAAGGGTTGTGGAAAGTACTTAATACGGAGTAGAGGGCAAGTTGCTGAAGCAGTGAAGAGCATGTATGAGGGTGCAAAGGGCAGTACGTGTGGAGGTGAGCAGAGCGAGTTCTTTGACCTGAATGTTGGTTTGAAACAGGGGTATGTGATGTCCGCGTGGTTGTTTACTGTATATATGGATGGAGTTATGAAAGAAATACTATCAAGAGCAGTGGATGTTGGTGTATCGCTGAAAAGGGAGGGAATTGAGTGGAAGCTACCTATACTGCTGTTTGCGGATGATACAGTTCTGATGAGTGATAACTAATGGGAGTTGCAGGGTCTGGTAAATGAGTTTGGAACAGTGTGCGAAAAACGGAATTTGAAGGTAAATACGGGGAAGAGCAAGGTTATGGTCTTCGAAAGGGGTGAAGTCACAGAGTGTGAGGTGAAGCTGAACGGTCAGGCTATGGAGATCGTCAACTCTTTTAAGTATCTGGGCAGTGTGTTGAGTAAAGATGGGACTATGGATGAAGAGGTGCGGGAGAGGGTACAACAGGGGAAGAGGGTTTAGGAACGCTAAAAGCAGTAACAAGAAATAGGGTGGTCAGTATGGAAGTGAAGAAGTCCTTGCATGACAGTGTGGTAATCCCGACACTGACTTACGGAAGCGAAGCATGGACGTTGGTTGAGAGACTCAGACCAAGAGTGAGAGCAGTGGAAATGAATTACTTAAGGAGTCGTGCGGAGTTACATGGAGGGATAGACAGACTAATGAGGAAGTAAGAAGGAGGTTGGTGTGGAGGTAGATGTGCTGGAAGTGTGAAAAGGAACAACTTGAGATGGTTCGGCCATATGGAACGTATGGAAAGCGAGAGAATGACTAAGAGGGTGTACGAGAGCGAGGTGGAGGGACAGAGGGGGAGAGGTAGACCGAATATGAGGTGGAAGGATGGAGTGAGGAACTACATGAACGAAGGCGGTGCTGGTTGGGGAGGGGCGCGACTGACAGAGGTGTGCAGGGGACAGAGGTGCATGGGGGCGGTTCGTTCGTGGCCACCCCTTCGGGGATCACGGCGTCAGGCAATAGATAGATAGATAGAATAAATAAGTAGGCTAGGCTATTTTATCTATAGGCTATGCCTAATCTAATATTACAATTTAAGGTAGCATTCAAGTTGAATACAGCAGGACTTACCCTTGACCAGGTATAGGCTATCCTAGTGTTTACTAGGCCTATACCCCTTTGAAAGGACATTAGCCTAGCCTAACCTAACAACCTTACCTAACCTATTATAGTAGGCTATTATGGGTGGGGGCTGCTGCCCCCACACCTCGATTTTTGGTGTATTTGTCTATTTTGTCTGTGAAGTGGGAATTTTTTCAATTTGTCGATAACGAAAATCCTCCATGCGGACTATAGCCTATGGAGAAAAATATGACGAATCTATTGTTGCCTATTATCTCTAATAAATTGTTTCTCATAATGCTGCAGTAGTGTCGTTTAAAATACCAACCATTTAATTGTGTGCCTTTAACACCTAACGAGCGGCCTAGGCGGTAAATAATATGTAGCCACCAGCGGGGTGTTTTTACCCAAAATAGGGTTGTTTACGTGATTATTTTCATGCCTAAATAAGACCCAGAGTGTAAAACAAGTATCTATCCCTAAAAGGGCATAAACAGAGCTTTCCAATGACACCCCAACGATCCTTGTACGACCGCTAGTTTTCTTGCAACAATCGCGCAACACGAGTGCAAAAACCATGAAATTCGGTACTTTCCCTACACAATTCACTGTGTAGCGAGTGTGAGAGGGTGGAGGAGGGTGGAATTCATGTCAGTTGGTCCACCGCGGTGGTCTGGAGCAGTCATACGCTCGCTACTCTCCTGCCACCACTTGTCTCTCTCTCTCAGCAACATTACGTGCTGAAAATGGTACACGACTTATGTTGTCGTCCAAATTTCTTTCACTCGACTTATGTTGCGCGCCGCCAGTTAAGGGTTAAAAATTACCTAAATTAGGCTATAGGCTACTGGAAGATTAGAAGAATCATTAAGAAAGACTAGGTTAGGGTTATTGTCGTGCCAAAGCTAGATTATAGCCTAAATATAAAAGGAAGTGAATAAAATGAAATATGCCGAAACAAATCGCCGTCAAAATAGATGCGAAGTTAACCGCAGCGATCGCCCTATGTAAACATGATGACCGTACACCCGGTAACTACATCCATCCCATTGAAAGTTACTGTGGGACACAAAATATGTTGAGGGGGTCTCTGCGGCTCTGCCCCCCCAAGTCGGTCCGTCACTTATTATGATGTACGGTAAGTCATCATCATCTGTGCTAATTCATAGGATCCCCAATTAAGGACAAAGTCAATCAACAGACGAAATAAGCTCCCAAATTACAATAACAGCGGCCCACCGTTTATGGGCGACTTTTTACACGTCATTTTAAATATTACTTTCCTGCCCTGGTCTAGGCCTAATAGATTTTTCCAAAGAATCAAACTTAAATTAAAAGGAAGTAGCCTAGCCTACAGTTTATAGGAAGGCTATTCCAACATGGATTCCAGAACTTAGGCTAGCCTAGGCCTAGGCTATATGAAAATTTGTGGGTGGTCTGCCAAAAAAGAATCACTAGGCCTATTAGGCTATGGGTAGGCTAGTATGGGGTGCATTTTGCAAATCTTCTGAACTCTTAGGCCTAGGCTAGGCTAAATTAAAACTCACAAAATCTGAGTAAAACCAGCACTAGAATTTTGTCTTGTCTTGTCTTGGGGGTTAAGGGCAACCTCAGGCGAATACTCGCCCGCTCCGGCCCTACCGTAGTCGCGGAGATCCTATGTCAAAATTAAATTAGTTTATAGTTAAGGTTAAAATTTACCACCGTGTCACTTTCACTCTAGGTCATTCGTAGAACTGTAACACTGTAAAGGCAACAACCCAATAGCAGGTCATCAGGTGGCGAACCAGAGACCTACAAACCGCGGAACTAGGGCCAGAGCAATGTCTTGAAGCGAGGTGCCCTTGTCAACCAACCCCAGACAATCCAGTAGGAGCTGTCGGAAGGAATCCATCTTTGAAGCCAGAAAGCGACGCCCATCCACATGCACAGTGACAGGACGAGGCGAGGCTTAGGAGGCATATGTAGGACGACCAAATGTAGGATGTGGAGGGGAAGAGGTACCGTACGACGATACATGGGATGCGGAGACTGCGGAGGGAAGAGCTCGTCAAAGTCATACGGTTCCTCAGGACTCCAACAATAACCGGGGGACGGCCGGTGCGGGCAATGGTCGATCGCCGTAGTTAATATAAGTTCGCGTCTATTTTGACGGCGATTTTTTTTGTAGTTAGGCTAGGCCTAGGCTATTTGCCCCCTGCTGGCAATATATATGATGATGACAATATGTCATGGGGGGTGATTGACCCCCTCAACATATTATTGTATCCAACGATCTCTAACCTCTGTATCTCAAAAATGGCTAGAGCAAATTGGCTGTAAATTTCCACATCTATGCTATTCCTTGACAGATTTGCTCCCTCCAGTTAATATTTATTAGCATAAATTCAGCCTAGTTTAGCCTATAAAACAAAAACTAACATTTGTTTAGCCTAGGTCTACATATAAAAATAAAAAACCCTCTCGTACTGCAATTATAAGCATAAATATGAGTATCTAAGTTACAAAGCAAATGTTTTTGTATAGCCTAAAATAAACCATAAAATTGTCATCTTTCAACTGTTGAGGTCATAAATATAAAAAAATCTAATACATTAGGAAAAAATGCGTTAAGAGTTGTGTTAGCGGGTCTATCGTCCCCTTTATTTACGTAGTAGGCCTAGCACGCTCGCAGTTACATTCGCGTCTAATTTGACTGTGGTTATTTGCCCCTGCTGGTGATATATATGATGATGACAATAAGTCATAGGGGGATAAAGCCCCTTCAACCCATTATTGTATCCCACGGCCAGGCGTTGGGTAAATTGTTTTGTTACCGGCCGGCGGATTGAGGGTGGCTTTACCAAGTTTACCCCAGCAGTTAAATTAGAAGCGAATGTAGGCCTAACTGCCAGCGTGCGCTTAGGCTATATAAACAAAGCTTTTGGCCCACAACTACGACTCTTACCAAAACTGCAATTAGCCTATTTTTGTTTGTTTTTTCAGTCTAGGCTAAATTATTTAGCTGCAATTAGCCTAGCCTATTTTTGTTTGTTCTTTCAGTCTAGGCTAAATTCTTTAACATGTGTACTATTGTGTAGGCCTGTGCTTTCCAATAGAAGTAAAAATATGTAGCCTAGCCTAATGCAATTTTACTAAAACCCAAGCCTACCTGAATATAGCGCTATGCAGAGCTCAACAGCAAAAACAAAATAAAATATGTTGAGCAGTGAAATAAAATTAAGCTAGGCCTAGGCCTGTTTTCTCATAGGCCAAATAATCTAATTAAGTATACTATAGCCTAACCTAATTTAAGTTATTTCACAAAATACTAATAGGCCTACCAAGCCCTCCTCATGCATTATTTTCCATTGTAAAATAAGTTTGTGCTTAACTGCAGTAATGAAAGGTAGCCTATAAATAGGCTAGCCTATGTTGGCTGTGCAATTGTCTCGATTTGACTATTTTTACCTAATTAGGCCTAAAGCAACCTGAGCCTATTCCCAACCCCCAAACAGTATCCCATGTTAAGCCCTAGGCTAGGCCTAGACCTAATCCCACTCTCAATCAAAATTCGAACTGCTAAATTCGTACCTACCGGTAGCGCTGCCTAGGCTAGGCCTATATTTTTCGTGAATAGATATAGACAATGGTTTAAAGGAAAGACCATCCTATATTATGTTCAAATAATATGTAATAGCATTGTGTATGGTTGTATTAAATTTAAATAGTGATAGATGTGTATATTAATGGGATAAATACTCCGAAGTTCGCATACGTTCAGAAAATTATAGTGCAACACTGTTGCCAGATACTAATCAATGCCATTATCATTATATCCTAATGCATTTTACTCATTTGCATAATTTCAAATACCTAGGACATTAATATAATATTTTCCTATCTTTTTTGTAGTGATATTTGTATGATTTAGTGGTATATTGGTGTTTGTCTAGGGTTGTTGTTGTTGTTGTTGTTGTTCCCTAAGCTGCCTGGCCGAACAGCCCCGAGTCCCTGAGAAAGGCCATGGCCACGATCGGGCTTTCCCACAGAGCTCTCATTGAGTGTAGATTGTGTTGTTGGCGTAAGTGGTTGTGTGAAATGCAGTCTTCTATGATGTGTTTAATGGTATGGGGTGCTGTGTTATATCCCGGGCAGGCGTCGACAACGGAGTCATCCAGTCTCTTCTGATAGCTCAGGAGAGCTGGATGGTGTCCGCATCTCAGCCTGGCCAGGTGGACTCTGTCCTCGCGAGGAAGGGAGATTCGGAAGGATGGATTTCGGGAGGTCGTGCATGCAGCTGCGTGTTATCTGTGAGTGAGTGGATGGATCGGTGAGAGATATGAGTATGGATGTGCTTCTGGAAGTTGGTTCGGGGTGGGCAGGGAGGGAGAGAGGACAATAATTGTGTGTGATACCGTGTGCTGGGTGTTGTTTTGATATTTCTTGGTGTCTGTGGGTGTGTTGCCATGTAGTTTAGTGGGTGGTCTTGGTTCGTGGAGGCTGCTGCAAGGAATTGAGTGCCTCTCATGTCCAGATGGTCTTTGACTTTGAGGATTTTGGTTTCTTGATGTAGGTGATCTGTGGGTGAAGTAGCTGTGCAGCCTGTAATGATCTTCAGGGCTTTGTTTTGAATAGTCTGTAAGGTTTTATGATGTGTTTCAGCTAGGTTAGAAGCCCAGGCTGGGCTTGCGTATTCCATCACTGATCTTATGTATTGTTTATATACTGTGGTGGTAGTTTCTTTGTTGTGTCCAAATTTTGTGTGAGCAAGTGACCTGAGGGCGTTAAGTCTGGGTGTCAGTTTCTTTTTAATGTTTGTGGTGTGCTGTTTGAATGTCATATGAGTATCATATGTTACTCCTAGGATTTTGGTGTGTGTGTATGTGTTAGGGGTGTGTTGTTTATGGTGAGTTGAGGGATGTATTCGTGTTCTCCTGTCACACTTGTGAGCAGGGTTGCGGTGGATTTGGCTGGGGCTAGATTAAGTCTGTTTGTAGTGCACCAACCATGTAGTGTGTTGAGATAGGGTTGAAGGAGATCTGTTGCTCTTTTTGGGTCATGGTGTGTGCATGTGAGTGTTATGTCATCTGCATAGGAGGCTAAGTTTATTTGGGGCGTATTGGGTGTAGTTATATCGTCCATGTACAGATTGAAGAGTGCGGGCGATAGGACGGATCCTTGTGGGACTCCGTTTGGAAAGTTTCTGATTTAGATGACTGACCGGCAAAAGATACGTGTGCACATCTGCCTGCTAGGAAGTTGGCCAGCCACCTTTTTTTGTTGTGCATGTTTGTGTTGTAGATTTTGTTTGTTAGATTGTGGCGGGGGATGGCATCGAAGGCTTTACTAATGTCGAGTGTGGCTAATAGTGATCTGTGTGGTGGTCTAGCTGAGTTGATGCCGTCGAAAGCTCTTTGTGTAAGGTCTGTGAGAAGAGTGTTTGTGGAGTGCAGTGGCCTAAAGCCATGTTGTGTTGGAGCTAGGGGCAGGTCAGGTGTAATTAGTTGTAATACTAGGCGTTCCATGACTTTGGAGGGGGAGCAAAGAAGTGTGATGGGCGGTGCGAGGAGGGTAGCGTGGGGTCTTTGTTGGGTTTGGGGAATGTGATGATGATACCATGCTTCCAAATGTCTGGTATTGTGTTGTGTGAAAAGCTGTAGTTTGATATGTTAGTGAGTGCTTGTATGCCTTGTGGTCCCAGGTGTCTGAGGTGTATGTTGCTTATGTTGTCTAGGCCACAGGCAGGTGAGTGCTTGAGATTGTTGATGATATGCTTTGTCTGGTGATTGGTGAAGGTGTATAGTCAGGGTCTGTGGGGAATTGTCTCTTACGTCGGATGACACGTCGGTCGTTTTTGTGAGGTTTTAGGTGGCTGACATGTGAAAAGTGATTGATGAGAGTGTTTGCTTGTTGTTTACATGAAGGAGTAGAGTCTGTTGTTGTGATTGCAGCATGTGATTGCGTTGTGTTGCTGTTGGAAAGTGTGATGCTGTTTAGTGTTTTGTAGAGTTTTTTGGGGTTTGTTTTGTGATCAAGTGTTTGTAGGAAGTTATTCCAATTTAGTTTTTGTTGTTCTTGTATTTTGTTGTTAGTTTGGGTGTTGAGTGCTTGAATTTGTTGTGTGATGTCTTGTGTGTGGGGTGCTGGGGAGTGTTTCAGTATGTCACGTTGTCTGATGAGGTTTTGAATTTCTGGTGTGAAGTTGGGGTTGTGTCTTTTCCTGTTACCTCTTGGAATGTGTTTCTTGTCAGCGTTTTGGATAGTTTTATTGAGTATGTGTACAGCATTGTTGATGTTAGTGATGGGTGTGCTGTTTAGAGTTGTGAAGTGTTGTTCTGTCTCATTTGTGAATGCTTCCCAGTTAGCTCTTTTATAATTGGTGTATGTGTGTTTGTGGCTAGCTGGGGTGAGTCTGGTTTTGGTGGTGATAATGATCGGGAGGTTGTCAGAGCCTAAGGTTCTGACCACCCTCCAGGATGTTGTGGGGGCGAGTTCTGGGGAGCAAAAGGTGATGTCTGGAGATGATGGGTTATAGAGGGCTTGGTGAGGAATATGGGTATGTTGATGGATGTCGTTATGTCTAGGGTTATAATGCATTGTGAAAGTTACCTCTGAATCTCTGACTTGGTAACAGTTCGGTATGGGCTGGCTTAAGTATCCCTGCTTATTTTTAGTACTACATGGCAAGAGAAGCTTTCGGTTCTGTCATTACTGTTCAAGGTAAACAGCAACTTCTAAATTCGACATCATGTTCAAATAATATGTAATATCACTGTCTATGGTTGTATTAGACAAAAATCGTGATAGGTTTCTATTTTATGTGGATAAATAGTATTAAGATGAATAAACTAAATACCGAAAGTTCACTAGAGTGGTTGTTGATACATTTGCTAGACATCATCATCATCATCATCATAGATATGAGGGAGGAGGGAGGTAGGAAGGACGGGCAGGGTAAGTCACACAGGCAATTGCCAAAACTTTAAAGGTCCATATCATTGTTATTAAACAAAGCATTTGGCAAAAGGGAGGAATTATTAAAAACCTTAGCCAATACTCTGTCATTCATCAAAAATAAATTTGAATTATCATTATTATTTGGTAGGGTAGGTATGTATAGGTTGGTTGACTAAATAATTGCTGGAATTCGTTGGGACTCGAACTGTTTTGAGAGTGTTAAATACAAAAAAAATAATAGATCTGAATAATAAAGAGATTATGTTATTAAGCAAAACTGGGGGATGCGTGGAAGCCTATAGACTGTAGACGGTAAACTTTGTGTGGGTAGCGAATGCGGTTTTAAAGTCATTTAAGAATAGACAGTTTTCAATGCTGCGGCCAAACTATTCCACCCATTTATATTCTTTTGTAATCAAAACGTTCGGAATCGTGAGCCTCACCCAACTACGCAAGCATGGCTTTGATCATCGGCGTAGTTTTCAAGATGTGGAATTTTAAGTGGAATTCGATGTTTTTTCAAGATTGCCGGAAAAAAACCCCACATGCAAAAGCAAAACCTTCTCTATAACATTTGCGGAGCATTAGTAGGGGAGTCTGTTTGCCAAAGCTCAGTTGTTTCCTATGAGTAGGAGAGACGGTATTTAGGCGTCAAGTTTTTCGGGAAATCGGCTGCCACGGACCTGTTTGGCCGCCATGCCGGATGTTTAGCATATCAAAAGTTGCCCAATACAAAAACGCACCTCTTGTGAAAGTTTGATCCCGATCCAAAAAGCGGTTCTGGAGTTATTGCGTCGAAACCGGCGCGTAAGAAGAATTTGGATGAAAAACCGGGTTTAATGATTACAATAGGGGTTCCCCGTAGGGGACGAACCCCTAATTAAAGTTGCAAGCAACGTAGTGCGGGGTTCGAGCGGGGTTGCACGCAGGGTATTGTGTTGGATACAAGGGCTGTGCCACATATATCAAAATATCATGTATCTTATCGGGCATGGAGAAAGTACAGAAGGAGTAATAGTGTAGCCATTTTGGCTATGGCCACTTAGATCATTAAGGAGTGTGACCATTTTGGTTAAAGCTATTAATCCTGTACGAGTTTTTGTTGTTGTTGTTGTTCCCTAAGCTGTCTGGCCGAACAGCCCCGAGTCCCTGAGGAAGGCCATGGCCACGATCGGGCTTTCCCACAGAGCTCTCATTGAGTGTAGATTGTGTTGTTGGCGTAAGTGATTGTGTGAAACGCAGTCTTCTATGATTTGTTTAATGGTATGGGGTGCTGTGTTACATCCCGGGCATGCGTCGACAACGGAGTCATCCAGTCTCTTCTGATAGCTCAGGAGAGCTGGATGGTGTCCGCATCTCAGCCTGGCCAGGTGGACTCTGTCCTCGCGAGGAAGGGAGGATTCGGAAGGATGGATTTCGGGAGGTCGTGCTTGCAGATGCGTGTTGTCTATGAGTGAGTGGATGGATCGGCGAGAGATATGAGTATGGATGTGCTTCTGGAAGTTGGTTCGGGGTTGGCAGGGAGGGAGAGAGGACAGTAATTGTGTGTGATACCGTGTGCTGGGTGTTGTTTTGATATTTCTTGGTGTCTGTGGGTGTGTTGCCATGTAGTTTAGTGGGTGGTCTTGGTTCGTGGAGGCTGCTGCCAGGAATTGAGTGCCTCTCATGTCCAGATGGTCTTTGACTTTGAGGATTTTGGTTTCTTGATGTAGGTGATCTGTGGGTGCAGTAGCTGTGCAGCCTGTAATGATCTTCAGGGCTTTGTTTTGAATAGTCTGTAAGGTCTTATGATGTGTTTCAGCTAGGTTAGAAGCCCAGGCTGGGCTTGCGTATTCCATCACTGATCTTATGTATTGTTTATATACTTAGGTGGTAGTTTCTTTGTTGTGTCCAAATTTTGTGTGAGCAAGTGACCTGAGGGCGTTAAGTCTGGGTGTCAGTTTCTTTTTAATGTTTGTGGTGTGCTGTTTGAATGTCATATGAGTATCAAATGTTACTCCTAGGATTTTGGGTGTGTGTGTATGTGTTAGGGGTGCGTTGTTTATGGTGAGTTGAGGGATGTATTCGTGTTCTGTCCAGCTTGTGAGCAGGGTTGCGGTGGATTTGGCTGGGGTTAGATTAAGTCTGTTTGTAGTGCACCAGCCATGTAGTGTGTTGAGATAGGGTTGAAGGAGATCTGTTGCTCTTTTTGAGTCATGGTGTGTGCATGTGAGTGTTATGTCATCTGCATAGGAGGCTAAGTTTATTTGGGGCATATTGGGTGTAGTTATATCGTGCATGTACAGATTGAAGAGTGCGGGCGATAGGACGGATCCTTGTGGGACTCCGTTTGGAAAGTTTCTGATTTTAGATGACTGACTGGCAAAAGATACGTGTGCACATCTGCCTGCTAGGAAGTTGGCCAGCCACCTTTTTGTGTTGTTGTGCATGTTTGTGTTGTAGATTTTGTTTGTTAGGTTGTGGCGGGGGATGGCATCGAAGGCTTTACTAATGTCGAGTGTGGATAATAGTGATCTGTGTGGTGGTCTAGCTGAGTTGATGCCGTCAAAAGCTCTTTGTGTAAGGTCTGTGAGAAGAGTGTTTGTGGAGTGCAGTGGCCTAAAGCCATGTTGTGTTGGAGCTAGGGGTAGGTCAGGTGTAATTAGTTGTAATACTAGGCGTTCCATGACTTTGGAGGGGGAGCAAAGGAGCGTGATGGGGCGGTGCGAGGAGGGTAGCGTGGGGTCTTTGTTGGGTTTGGAGAATGTGGTGATGAGACCATGCTTCCAAATGTCTGGTATTGTGTTGTGTGAATAACTGTAGTTTGATATGTTAGTGAGTGCTTGTATGTCTTGTGGTCCCAGGTTTCTGAGGTGTATGTTGCTTATGTTGTCTAGGCCACAAGCGGGTGAGTGCTTAAGATTGTTGATGATATGCTTTGTCTGCTGATTGGTGAAGGGTGTATAGTCAGGGTCTGTGGGGAATTGTCTCTTACGTCGGATGACACGTCGGTCATCTTTGTGAGGTTTTAGGTGGCTGACATGTGAGAAGTGATTGATGAGAGTGTTTGCTTGTTGTTTACATGAAGAAGTAGAGTCTGTTGTTGTGATTGCAGCATGTGATTGTGTTGTGTTGCTGTTGGAAAGTGTGATGCTGTTTAGTGTTTTGTAGAGTTTTTTGGGGTTTGTTTTGTGATCAAGTGTTTGTAGGAAGTTATTCCAATTTAGTTTTTGTTGTTCTTGTATTTTGTTGTTAGTTTGGCTGTTGAGTGCTTGGATTTGTTGTGTGATGTCTTGTGTGTGGGGTGCTGGGGAGTGTTTCAGTATGTTGCGTTGTCTGATGAGGTTTTGAATTTCTGGTGTGAAGTTGGGGTAGTGTCTTTTTCTGTCACCTCTTGGAATGTGTTTCTTGTCAGCGTTTTGGATAGTTTTATTGAGTATGTGTACAGTATTGTTGATGTTAGTGATGGGTGTACTGTTTAGAGTTGTGAAGTGTTGTTCTCTCTCATTAATTTTGTGAATGCTTCCCAGTTAGCTCTTTTATAATTGGTGTATGTGTGTTTGTGGCTAGCTGGGGTGAGTCTGGTTTTGGTGGTGATAATGATCGGGAGGTGGTCTGAGCCTAAGGTTCTGACCACCCTCCAGGATGTTGTGGGGGCGAGTTCTGGGGAGCAAAAGGTGATGTCTGGAGATGATGGGTTATAGAGGGCTTGGTGAGGAATATGGGTATGTTGATGGATGTCGTTAAGGATGATGAGGTTATCAGTTTGGTTTTGTAGTACCAGCCCTCTGTCTGTGTCGGGGTTGTCGACAAACCAGGCCGACGTCTTGGCGTTGAAGTCACCACCCAGGATGATGTGGGGTGTTTGTGATGTGTTGTAAGTGTGGTCTGTATTCATTTGGTACTGTAGGGATGTATGTGTTTATGATGGTTATGTTGGAGTTGTTGCCAGTGCGTATTATAATTGATTGTATTTCTGTTGTGTTATCATTTGGGGGGAGGAGGGATTTGGTTTGTACACTGGTAACTATTTATGATATTTCTTTGTGTACCAGGGTGATGAGTCCACTGCCTCCGCCGACAGCCCGGTCTTGTCTGATGGTGGTGAAATCATGAAATGTGGGTGTTTTTTGTGTTGTGCAGAATTTTGTTTCTTGTAAGATGGCAATGTGTATGTTGTGTTGTTTGATGAAGTGTGAGAGTTTGTGTTTCTTTGTGTTGATGCCATCTATGTTCTATTGGAGAATGTTAATGTTATGTAACACGTGAAGAACTCCAAGCAGTTGCAAACATACGAGTAAATAGCACATTTTTCTAGGCATACGCAAAAAGGAAACTCAGGAACGCCTCAACAATAGGACCACTTGCAAAACCTACGGGCGAACTTGAGAGTGACCCAACCGAAATGGCCAAGATACTCAAACAGCAATACGAAAGTGTCTTCAGCCCACCAAATGAAGACAAGAAAATCGATAATTCAACGGCCTTCTTTGACAACGCTCCTGGGACACCACATCAACTCTCCTTGGTAACAGTATCAACAGAGGACATAATAGCAGCCATCGACAAGATTGGACCAAACTCTGCAACAGGACCAGACGGCTTTCATGCCCAACTGCTGAAAAACTGCAAACATCAGCTAGCCTTGCCTCTAAAACTGCTGTGGAGCAAGTCCCTCCAAACTGTATATGTACCACAATCCCTAAAAGAAGGTACCGTCACACCAATCCACAAAGGGGGTAGTAAAGGCATAGCCAAAAATTACAGACCAGTGGTGCTGATGTCACATCTTATTAAAATCATAGAAAGAACAATACGAGTTAAGATGGTCAGATACCTGGAAGATAACGAGGCACTCAACGAGGGTCAACATGGCTTTAGACAAGGCCGCTCCTGCCTTTCACAACTACTATCACACTACGACAAAATCCTACAGGATATTCAAGACGGAGAAAATGTAGACGTCATTATACCTAGATTTTGCCAAAGCTTTTGACAAGGTGGACCATGGGATCCTTCTACATAAACTCAAATCACTGGGAATAGGGGGAGACCTTGGAAGATGGCTCCACAGTTTCATCACCAACAGAAACCAAAGAGTCACGGTTCAAGGAAGCCTATCAGAAGGAGGGGGGGTCATCAGCTGTGTCCCACAAGGATCAGTACTGGGACCTCTCCTATTCCTCATCATGATAGGAGACATCGACAGGGACCTGGAACACTCAACAGCCTCATCGTTCGCAGACGACACCAGACTCATGAAGAAAATCACCTCACAACATGATGCACAGCTACTACAACAAGACTTGGACAAAATCATGAAGTGGTCAGAAGAAAACTACATGGCCCTAAACGGAGACAAGTTCGAGCTTCTAAGATACGGGAACAAGAGAGAACTACAAAACGCCACCAACTACAAAAGTGGACAACAAGAAATTACCGCCAAGGACACATTGAAGGACTTGCGAGTAAATATGAGCAGTGATGCCACTTTTTCCCAGCATATTACCAAAGCCACAACAACAGCAAAACAAATAGCAAGCTGGATCCTGAGAAACACAAAAAACGAGAAGTGTATGTTAACACTGTGGAAGTCACTGGTCCTACCACAACTGGAGTACTGCTCTCAGCTCTGGTCTCCCCAAAAAGTAGGAGAAATAACAGAAATTGAAGCCACCCAGAGGACATTCACCAGTAAAATCCATGGGTTTCAACACTTTAACTACTGGGAGAGACTCAAGGAGCTGCAGCTGTAGTCACTTCAAAGACGTAGGGAGAGATACATCATCATCTACGTCTGGAAGATTTTGGAAAAAAAGGTACCAAATCCAAACATCCAAGAGACTCAACACCAAAGGTGAGGGAGGCTGTGCTATGTGAGGACTACGCCGGGATCAACGCAAAAAATCAAATCCCTGATCCATCACAGCTTTGCATACAATGGAACCAGACTGTTCAACTGTATACCAGCCCCTCTCAGGAATATGACCGGGGTGTCTCCAGACACCATCAAGAAACACTTGGACATGTGGCTGGCCAAAATACCGGACCGGCCACCAACACCAGGATACCCCAGCGCCAACTCCAACCGACTTCTGGAATGGAGAGTGGAAGAAAGGGAGCTGCCTGGTTGCAGTGGAGCCCCAGCTCAACTGTGTCACTAACGGACGGAATACAACTAAGTGTAACTAAGTGTAAGTGTAAGTGTGCACGATGTATGTGGGGTGCTGCTGCATGAGGATGGGGTGGGGGTGAGGGAGGGGCTGGGGGTTGGGATGGGTGAGGTGGGGGTGGGGATTGGGGAGCAGGAGATGGGGGTTGGAATGGATTAGGATGGGGTGTGGTGTGTTGAGTTGAGGATGTGGATGGTATGGGAAGGTTAGGTGGGTTAGGGAGGAGAGGTGGACATGTTTTAGGGGGGGGAATGGATGATATGGGAAGGTTAGGTGAGTTGGGGAGGAGAGGTGGACGGGTTTTAGGCGAGGGATTTGACTGGGAGAGGGAGGGGCATGAGGAACAGGTCCAGGTGTTCGTGTAGTGTTTCTTGGAGGCAAGTGTTGTGCAGGTGAAGTGGGTCCAGTTCCTGCATGAATTGCAGAGAACTGAACCCTTAGTGTGGCGACTCAAAGTGATGGGTTTTGAGCAAGTTGGACATATGTATGTGTAGGTGGGTCCTGGGTTGCTCTCAATGTCTCCGGCTAGAAGTCTTCGAGAAATGACAGCCGGAGAGTCATTTCTCGGTGTAGGAAAAACTGTGTGGTGTGAGAGGTGTGGAAATTCCCGGCGCGACCGAAGCCGCTCCAAGGACTCCTGTATGAGTAGGCATAATTGCCCGAAATTGCCTTCATTCCCTGCTCATTTTCATGCATAAGGAAAAGCCAGAGCGTAATACAATTATGTATTCGTGAAAGTACGGTAATAGCTTTCAAATTACTCCTGAATCATCCCTGTACGACGTCTGGTTTTCTTGTAAGGATCTTGCAAACGAAGGGCAAAATTGCTAAAAATTACCAAATCCGATAGGCGAAATCGCTAAAAATTACCAATTATATTCTGTTTTCGGTATGTGTGACGCTGCACATAAGTGAGCTCTCTCTCACACAAACCTCAGTGTCGTGGCGGGGCCTGTAGGCTCCGGCTGACGTCCATCCGTGCTGCTTGCAAAAGCTGGCCTGGCTCACAGGCTACAAAATAGCCGGAAAATCGTCTCCGTCATATGAGGGGCCCCGTGGGAATTTGGGTTAAGAAGTGTGGTTGTTTTGATTATTTGATAGGGTCACCATAAGGATAATGGTGTGGCATTTTTTCTGTACAGAAGCTTGGCCTTTTTGGTTGGGGCTTCTTAGGAATGTGACCTTTTTCGTTAGCCATGGAGAAACTGTAGAGGTACAAATTATTATAAGCAAGCTCATGTTAAAAATATCTTATATATTTTTGTTTAGCTTTACTGGGCATTCCTCTTCCTCTATGTTTCTAGCAATTTAACCCCCTCAAACTCCTTATGACGCGATGGTGTGGTAATTACCCCGGGCCAAAAAGCTCTAAAGGACGATCGAGTGATAACTCAAGCGAGCTTGAAATACGCAGGCATTTCGTTCATGGTCACCCCTTCGGGGATCAAGGTGTCCGGCAATATATACCGGTAGGCTATAGATAAATTCATTTTTGGGCTATTTCTTCCATTTTATTTATCCTGTTAAAGTGCTTGATTGATTTTTGTGCTAATGTAGTGTAATGTAATGTTGGTGTAATTTTACATATTTCAGCTAAATCTGCAGAGCACATGCAATTTATTTGTGCATGTTCAGTAAGTATTGCTGGGGAAAGGGTTAACGTATTCATCTTTTGGGGTATTTATTCTATGTTTTTATCCTGTTTCTGTGATTGATTGAGTTTTGTGCTAATGTAGTTGGTATTTGGTATAATTTTACATATTTTAGATAAATCAGAAGCGCACATGCAATATATTTGGGCATTTTCAGTCAGTATTGCTGGGGAAACAGTTAACATACAGTATTCATCATAGGAAGGGAAGAGGATGTGTAGCTCAGATCTTTGCCCTGAAATATGTTGTGGAGAAATATCTTTAGAAGGGACAAAAGTTGTATGCTGCCTTCATGGACTTGGAGAAGGCCTATGATAGAGTTGATAGAGAAGGTACCGGTATGTAGAAAGTACTTGGAATATACGGAGCAGATAGCAAGTTGCTGAAAGCAGTGAAAAGCATGTATGAGTGTGCAAAGGTGTCAGTATGTGTTGAGAATGAACAGAGCGAGTTCTTTGATCTGAATTTTGGGTTAAAGAAAGGGTGTGTGATGTCCCGATGGTTGTTCAATATATACTGAACTGTATATGGATGGAGTCATAAAAGAAATGCAAGGATGAGCAGTGGATGTTGGTGTACCACTAATAAGGGAAGGCAACGAGTGGAATGACAGAGTTGATAGAGAAGGTATGTGGAAAGTACTGAGAATATAATTATGGAGTAGTTGGCAAGTTGCTGAAAGCAGTGAAGAGTATGTATGAGAGTGCAAAGGTATCAGTACGTGTGAAGAATGAACAGAGGGAGTAATTTGATCTGAATGTTTGGTAAAGCAAGGGTGTGTGATGTCCCGATGGTTGTTATATATATACAGTATATGGATGGAGTCATAAAAGAAATACAAGGAAGAGCAGTGCATGTTTGTGTACTGCTGTTTGCTGACGATATGAATGGGAGTTGCAGGGTCTGGTAAATATGTTTGGAACAGTGTGCGAAAAATGGAATCTGAAGGTAAATGCGGGGAAGAGCAAGGTTATGGTTTTCGAAAGGGGTGAAGCCACAGAGTGTGAGGTGAAGTTGAACGGTCAGGCTATGGAGATTGGTAGCTCATTTAAGTATCTTGGCAGTGTACAGAGTAAAGATGGGAGTATGGATGAAGAAGTGTGGGAGAGGGTGCAACAGGGGAAGAGGGTTGTAGGAATGCTGAAAGCAGTAACATGAAATAGGGTGGTCAGCATGGAACTGAAGAAGTCATTGCATGACAGTGTGGTAATCCCGACACTGACTTACGTAAGCGAAGCATGGACGTTGTTGGAGAGATTCAAACCAAGAGTGAAAGGGATGGAAATGAGTTACTTGAGAAGTGTGTGCAGAGTTACATGGAGGGATAGACAGACGAATGAGGAAGTACGAGAGAGGTGTGGTGTGAATGTACTGGAAGGTGCGAAAAAGAACACCTTGAGATGGTTCGGCCATGTCAAAGGAGTACAAAGGAGTACAAAGGAAATCAAGCAACAACAGGCCTAGTGACCCTTCTAGGCTGCTTGTCCTCCAAAACACTGAGGATCAAGTGTCCAAACAGTGGTTTAGAGTGGGTAAGGGAACATTGGAAAGGGAACTACTGCCTTGCCACTAACGTGGCAGGACTAGGAAGTTAGTAGGGGACTATGGGTTAGTAACTGAGGGGAGGATAAAGTAAAGTTATTCATTTACAAACGCAGTCAGTCGCGGGTTTGATGCGAGATATTTGTCGAGCCGGAATTTAAATGAATCAACGGTGCTGCAGTCTATAACATCTCGGGGAAGCCCATTCCACAAGTTGACAACTCGATTGAAGAAGAAATTCATAGATTCGTGTGAGTTAAAAGATTTACCAATAATTTTGCAACCGTTTCCCCGCGTGTAATTAGATTGGTCGATAGTGAAGTACTTACTACAGTTCATATTGTCGATGCCTTTGATGATTTTGAACACTTGAATTAAGTCACCTCTTAATCTGCGCTGGGTTAAAGGAAATAGATTCAATTCTCTAAGACGCTCTTCGTATGGTTTGTTCTTTAGGCTAGGTATCATTTTGGTAACTCTACGTTGAACTCGTTCTAGCTTGTTTATGTCTTTTTGGTAATAAGGGCACCAGCATTGAACGCAGTATTCCAGAAGAGGCGGACTAAGGAATTGTAAAGGGTTAGGATTACGTCTTTGGATTTATGCTCAAATGATCTGCCTATAAAGCCAATTATTTTGTTTGCATACTTAACAACTTCTGAACATTGTTGACTCGGTTTTAGGTTACTCGATATTGTTACTCCCAGATCGGTTTCTCTGTTTACATTCTTAAGCTGAGTGCCATTCATCGAATAGTTTGCTTTCTCATTTAGGTATCCGATATGTAGTACTTTACATTTATCCGCATTGAAACTCATTTGCCAAATTTGGGCCCAATGTGACAATTTATCTAGATTGTGTTGCATATCGTCAACGTGATCTTTTGAGAGTACGCTATTTGCAATTTTTGTATCGTCAGCAAATTTTGAGATTGTACAGGTGAGGCCCTCATCTATGTCGTTGATGTAAATTAGAAAGAGAATTGGTCCTAGTACCGATCCCTGGGGTACCCCGCTACTTACATTGGTCCATTTAGATGCCTTACCGTTTATGACTACTCTTTGCTTTCTGTCGCTGAGCCAATTTTCTATCCATTTCAACACACCGTCTTGTATTCCATGCGCTTGTAGTTTTAGCAGTAAACGTTTGTGGGGAACTTTGTCAAAGGCCTTTTGAAAATCAAGGTATATAATATCTACAGCTTTACTCTCATCGTAGAGGTTGAGGATATCGTGGAAGAAGTCTAAGAGGTTTGTTAAACAGGAACGTTTTTTACGAAAGCCGTGTTGAGTATCTTTAAGTATGTTATTTCCTCTTAAGTGATTTACGAGTCTGTCTCTTATGACCGTTTCTAGCATTTTACATGCAACTGAGGTTAAGCTAATTGGACGATAGTTACTGGGTAGGGATTTGCTGCCTTTTTTGAATATCGGTGTTACGTTGGCTATCTTCCACTGATCAGGCATAGTTCCAGACTGCAAGGATTTATTGAATAGTAATGTCAGTGGTTTGGAGAGCTCATCCTTAGCTTCCTTTAGAACTCTAGGCGAGATTGTATCAGGTCCAGGCGTTTTATTTACCTTGAGTTTATCTAAACAATTCAATACTTCTCTCTCTGTAACGGTGATATTGCTTAGAAACATCTGAATTATCAATATGAATCGGCGATGGTGTAGGGATATCACTGAGGTCTTCTGTTGTAAAAACTGATGCAAAGAAGGTATTGAGGGCATTACTCATTTGTACTTCGTCTTTGGTGTATTCTCCATTTTCATCGACTAACGGTCCAACAGTTGAAGCAACTACTTTTTTCTTTCTGATATAACTATAGAATTCTTTCGGGTTTGTTTTACTTTGATTCGCAATATGTAACTCTAGGGTCTTTTTACTTTGCTTAATTAACGTCGAACGTATGGGAAGCGAGAGAATGACTAAGAGCGTGTACGAGTGAGGTGGAAGGACAGAGGGAGAAATAAACCGAGAGAGAGGTGGAAGGATGGAGTTAAGAAGTATATGCGTGAAAGCGGTGCTGGATGGGAGGAGGGGCATCGACTGACTGGGGACAGAGGTGCATAGGGGTGTTTCGTTCGTGGCCAATCCTTCGGGGATCAAGGCGTCCGTCAATAGATAGATAGATAAATTCATCTTTAGGGCTATTTCTTACATTTTCTTTATCCTGTTAGTGTACTTTATTAAATTTTTTGGTAATGTAGTTGGTAATTGGTGTAATTTTACATATTTCAGATAAAGGATGTCAACAGAATAACAAATGATTAGCTGAAGAGACGTTTAGGTACAAAGAGTATTAGCGAGGAGATGCGTACAAGTAAACTGGGATGGTATGGACATGTGGAGAGAATGGATGAACAAAATTGGGTGAAAAGATGCAGGTCTGCGATTGTGAAGGGAGCTGCACCAAGGGGTGGACCGAGTAAGACCTGGGATCGGACTATACGTGCCGATCTCAAATCCAAAAACTTGACAAGTAAAGCATCCCTTAACAGGGTTGCCTGGAACACCGCCATTAGGAAAAGAGACTGAAACTGCACATCTGTGTGGAGCACTCAGTCTTAAAATGTTATGTACGTATGTATGTACAAATCTGAAGAGCACATGCAATCTATTTAGGCATTTTCAGTCAGTATTGCTGGGTAAAGGGTTAACATATTAATCTTTTGGAGTATTTCTTCCATTTATTTATCCTGTTAGTGAGTTTTATTGATTTCAGTGCTACTGTAGTGGTATTTGGTGTAATTTTACATATTTTAGATAAATCTGAAGAGGACATGCAATATATTTGGGCATTTTCAGTCAGTATTGCTGGGGAAACGGTTAGCATACTGTCTGTAGTCATCTTAGGAAGGGAAGAGGATGTGTAGCTCAGATTTTTGCCCGGAAATGTGTTGTGGAGAAATATCTGGAGAAGCGACAAAAGTTGTATGCTGCATTTATGGAGTTGGAGAAGGCCTATGACAGAATTGATAGAGAAGGTATGTGGAAAGTACCGGTACTGAGAATATACGGAGTAGATGGCAAGTTTGCTCACATTCAACCTGTCCCAAAGAAGGGTGACCGCTCTCAACCCTCCAACTATCGTCCAATTGCTCTTATCTCTTGTCTTTCTAAAGTTTTTGAAACTATTCTTGCTTCCAAATTTCTTAAGCATTTCTCTTCTCATAATCTGCTCTCAGATCGCCAGTATGGCTTCCTTAACCTGACAAGCGCGATATAGACGTAGGTGCTAGGGTAGTTATTTGTGCATTTCTAGCCCTGGATTCTGACAGAATTCGTTATATTTACAATATAAACCATTATTTTTTTTCGGTATGCTTTTATTTTACATATATGATGTATATATGAACCTTCAAGAGTGCTAAAATAAGTGGGAAAAGCATTTGGGTGGTGAAAAACGAAGATATTGGCCACCCGGTCATAATCTCAGGCGAGAGAGAGAGACAGGCAGCCCTCCCCTCTCGCTGTCTGGGAGTCAACTGAGACGAGCGAGCGGTGTGTGCCGGTGTCTGGGTGTTGCATAACGATCTTTTATGCAACCCACTTGTGCTACATTATCGCGGGAGAGAAAAATAACCGATAAATGATGATAATAAGAGGAAAAATAGGTGATAATTGAGGAGGGGAGGGAGGGGGGAATAAGGTACAAAGGAGTACAAAGGAAATCAAGCAACAACAGATCTAGTGACCCTTCTAGGTTGCTTGTCCTCCAAAACACTGAGGATCAAGTGTCCAAACAGTGGTTTAGAGTGGGTAAGGGAACATTGGAAAGGGAACAACTGCCCTGCCACTAACGTGGCAGGACTAGGAAGTTAGTAGGGGACATATGGGTTAGTAACTGAGGGGAGGATAAAGTTATTCATTTACAAACGCAGTCAGTCGCGGGTTTGATGCGAGATATTTGTCTAGGCGGAATTTAAATGAATCAACGGTGCTGCAGTCTATAACGTCTCGGGGAAGCCCATTCCACAAGTTGACAACTCGATTGAAGAAGAAATTCTTAGATTCGTGAGTTAAAAGATTTACCAATAATTTTGCAACCGTTTCCCCGCGTGTAATTAGATTGGTCGATAGTGAAGTACTTACTACAGTTCATATTGTCGATGCCTTTGATGATTTTGAACACTTGAATTAAGTCGCCTCTTAATCTGCGCTGGGTTAAAGGAAATAGATTTAATTCTCTAAGACGCTCTTCGTATGGTTTGTTCTTTAGGCTAGGTATCATTTTGGTAACTCTACGTTGAACTCGTTCTAGCTTGTTTATATCTTTTGGGTAATAAGGGCACCAGGATTGAACGCAGTATTCCAGAAGAGGGCGGACTAAGGAATTGTAAAGGGTTAGGATAACTTCTTTGGATTTATGCTCAAATGACCTGCCTATAAAGCCAATTATTTTGTTTGCCTTCTTAACAACTTCTGAACATTGTTGACTCGGTTTTAGGTTACTCGATATTGTTACTCCCAGATCAGTTTCTCTGTTTACATTCTTAAGCTGAGTGCCATTCATCGAATAGTTTGCTTTCTCATTTAGGTATCCGACATGTAGTACTTTACATTTATCCGCATTGAAACTCATTTGCCAAATTTGGGCCCACATGACAATTTATCTAGATTGTGTTGCATATCGTCAACTTGTTCTTTTGAGAGTACGCTATTTGCAATTTTTGTATCGTCAGCAAATTTTGAGATTGTGCAGGTGAGACCCTCATCTATGTCGTTGATGTAAATTAGAAAGAGAATTGGTCCTAGTACCGATCCCTGGGGTACCCCGCTACTTACATGGTCCATTTAGATGCCTTACCGTTTATGACTACCCTTTGCTTTCTGTTGCTGAGCCAATTTTCTATCCATTTCAACACACCGTCTTGTATTCCATGCGCTTTTAGTTTTAGCAGTAAACGTTTGTGGGGAACTTTGTCAAAGGCCTTTTGAAAATCAAGGTATATAATATCTACAGCTTTACTCTCATCGTAGAGGTTGAGGATATCGTGGAAGAAGTCTAAGAGGTTTGTTAAACAGGAACGTTTAACAGTGGGGAACGTTAAGGTGGGGAAGGAGGGGAGGGGGGTGGGTGAGATTTACATGGATGAGTACTGGAGGGGAATGATCTCACCTAGAGACAAATTCCTTTGTTTTGATAGGCCCTTTTTTTTTATGGAAGGCTTTTTTTATGGTCCTGCTTCCGTGAGGCCTATCGCGTTCCCTATAGGAAGCCTTCCGTGAGGCCTATTGCGCTTGCCGGGTTAACCCCTGAAGTGCGCATGGGGGTAATTGGAAACGTCCCCCTGTGCTGACGTATTTGAGGTGTTTCCGTCACTAAAATATTCATTGTGCCATTAACCCCTTCAGACTCATATGACGCAGAGGTTGCCAGATTAGCAATAAGAAATAGAGTTCTCTCACTCTTATAATACCCTCTCCAAAATTAGTTTTCTGCCCACAGCTAACTCAAAGACAACTGCAGAGGTTGAAGTAACTAAACTAAAGGTTTGTAAATACCCCTGATGGTAATAAAGACTTTAAAGTATCCCTAATTGGCTCAAAATTGCGTCATATGTCGGAGAGGGTTAATAGCATTAATACTTATCCATATGCGCCTCTTATGGGTTGATTATAAAGGTATTAACCTGAAACAACAATAAAACGAGTGAAAACAGCGTTTGGATGGTCAAAATCGGAGATATAGCCCGCGAGTTGTATAATGTATGGGTGAGGCAACCTGCTTTCCCGCCAATTTCCCCCAAGGCCACTGAGACACAGTCGATCGATACTCTCTCTCTCTCTCTTGCACTCGCTTGCCATCAGTGATGACAACACCCTGCTTGCAACTCGCTAATGTTAGCACGAAAATATACCTCAGAATAAGGGAATAACAGGGAAAATAGGTGATAACTGAAGGAGAGGAGGAAAGTGGGGAAGGAGGGGAGGTAGAGGACTGAGATTTTGCATGGCCCAGGGGCCAAAAAAAAAATAAAAAAATATATATATTTTTTTTTTTCGATGTCAAAAGTTGATTTTTTTTTTCACTCACTCATAAGAGTCTCCCCGCAGTCCGCCGGGGGAACTCTTAAGAGTCTCCCCGCAGTTCCCGGGTTAAGGGTCGCTCTACTGGTGATCTTCTTTCATATCTTACTAACTCTTGGTCATCCTCCTTTCGGGACTTCGGTGAGACTCTTTCTATTGCACTAGACATATCGAAAGCCTTCTATAGAGTCTGGCATAAATCTTTAATTTCTAAACTACCCTCCTTCGGTTTCTATCCCTCCATCTGTGCCTTTGTCTCTAATTTCCTTTCCGGCCGTTCCATAGCTGCGGTTGTGGACGGCCATTGTTCACTTCCTCACCCTATAAACTCCGGTGTTCCTCAGGGCTCTGTCCTATCTCCTATTCTCTTTCTAATTTTTATAAATGATCTCTTTAACTGAACCTTAATTCCCATCCATTCATACGCAGACGACTCAACCTTACACTATTCCATTAGTTTTTCAGAATGCCCCAGCCAGCAATCCCTCAACGACAAACGTAATGAAGCCATAGAACTCTTAAATTCTGATCTAAATACTATTTCCAATTGGGGCAGAGAAAACCTTGTTAACTTTAATGCTTCCAAAACCCAATTCTCCATCTATCTACCCATCAGGATCTCCCAGCGGACTATCCCTTATTCTTCAACAATACAAAAATCAACCCTTCATCTTCTTGGTGTTTCTTTTTCTTCTGCTCTCATTTGGAAGGACCATATTACCAGTCTTGCTAAGGCAGCCTCCCAGAAGCTGGGTGTGCTCAACTGCCTTAGGGGGTTCTTTTCCCCTGCACAGCTTCTTGCTCTGTACAGGGGCATAGTGCGCCCTTTTATTGAGTATTGTTCACATGTGTGGGGAGGTTCCTCTCACACCGCTCTCCTAGACAAAGTTGAAAGGAAGACCTTTCGTATCATTAACTCCCGTCCACTCACCAACTCTCTGCAATCTCTCTCTCTCTCCGCCGCAATGTTGCATCTCTCTCACTATTCTATCGCTACTATAATAATCAGTGTTCCTCAGAGCTATCCCAGTGCATACCACCTCCTTTACGTAGGGCACGTGGTACCCGTCTTGCAACTCAATCCCACCCCTACTCTGTGCAACTCTCCAACCCAAGAGTGAAACGTTACTCTCAAACTTTCTTCTACTCAACATCTGAGCTCTGGAACTCTCTCCCAGAATCAGTCTTTCCCTCTTCCTATGACTTAAATTGCTTCAAACTCTGTGTGTCCAGGCATTTTGGCTCGAACGTCCCTTGATTTTGGCCCTGTCACTCTTTCAACTATGGGGGAGGCACTCGCTATAGGCAGTTATGCCTTTTGCCTCCCTCAATCACATAGAAAAAAAAAAAAAAAAAAAAAAAGTTGCTGAAAGCAATGAAGAGCATGTATGAGGGTGCAAAGGTGTCAGTATGTGTGGATAATTAACAGAGCGAGTTCTTTAATCTGAATGTTGGGTTAAAGCAAGGGTGTGTGTGATGTCCCCATGGTTGTTCAATATATACCGGTACAGTATATGGATGGAGTCATGAAAGAAATACAAGGAAGAGCAGCGGATGTTGGTGTACCGCTGATAAGGGAAGGAAACGAGTGGAAGTTGCCTCAACAGTACAGTACCGGTACTACTGTTGCTGACAACACAGTTCTGATGAGCGATAGTGAATGGGAGTTGCAGGGTCAGGTAAATATGTTTGGAACAGTGTGTGAAAAACGGAATCTGGAGGTAAATGCTAGGAAGAGCAATATTATGGTCATTGAAAGGGGTGCAACCATAGAGTGTGAAGTGAGGTTGAACGGCTATGAAGAATGTCAGCTCATTTAACTCCCTCAGACATATTATGTTCCAGTAAGTCCGAGGAGGCGGGAGCCCCAGGATAATTGCCACTGCCTCGCACTACACTCACAACAACACTGCGGCCGTTAGAATTATCGCAGGAGGCTGAGGTTGCCACCAACGGTTTTATCGTATGGTAACTTATCGGACTTACTGAGCTCATATTACGCAAAATCGCGTCATAAACTTATTAGAGAGGTATAGAGATAAGTCCATATGACGCGATCGCGTCATATGAGTTTTTGGTGGAGTTATTCATATGACGCGATCGTGTCATATATGTCGCAAGGAGTTAAGTATTTGGGCAGTGTGTTGAGTAAAGATGTGAGTAGGCCTATGGATGAAGAAGTGTGGGAGAAAGTGTAACAGGGGAAGAGCGTTGTAGGAACTCTGAAAGCAGTAAGAAGAAATAGGGTGGTCAGCATGGAAGTAAAGAAGTCCTTGCATGACAGTATGGTAATCCCGACATTGACTTATGGGAGGGAAGCATGGACGTTTCTGACTGGGATTGATCATTGATAATCATCGGTTATGCTAGTTGGAAAATTAGTGGGGTAGAATGTAGAGTTCGGGTGTACCGCCAGCCATGTTTACACTACGCGGAGCGGCGGCGGACGCTGGCCATCATGTTCCCGTCTATTTGACTGCTTTTGGATACAATAATAGGTTGAGCGGGGTCACCCCCCCATGACATATTGTCATCATCATATATATTGCCAGCAGGAGGCAACTAACCGAAAAAAACGCCTTCAAAATTGATGCGAACTAAAGGCTGGTTCACACATAGCCGAGTCGGTGCGCGAGTCCAACACGAGTGATGAAATTTTTCTATTCAGCAATGACTCGTCGATACTCCTCAACACTCGTATAAACTCGTGCTACGCTCGTGTATACTCTTTGTTTACTCGACACACTCGTGGGTACTCGCCACGGGGTCCAAAAATATCATGCATGCATGACATTTTTGGGTCCCATGGCGAGTACCCACGAGTGTGGCCTAAATACGTGTAGACTCGTGTACATACGTGTTAATTCGTGTTTGACTCTGAATAACTCTTCGTTATTCGTGTTGACTCGTGTAAACCCGTGTAACACTCTTTGGTGATTCGTCGCTTTTCGTCATCATTTCGACGTTGACGAAGCAACACGTGTCTACACGCAACAACACGTATATAACACACATGCAACACGTATCAACAAGAGTAGAAAGCACGAATGTGAGTGCCAAAATTTGGTGGCCCCATGATGCCAGAGTTTACACGATTCAAACACGAGTGAAAACACGAGTAAACAAGAGTAAACACGATCCACTGAGAAAATAACACGAGTGTAACACGAAAAAGCAAGTGTCATTTGAAACACCGTTATTTCAAAAATATAGGACGAATCAACGAGAGTTTACACGAGTTTACACGGATGTAACACGAGTCAACACGTGTGCAACAGAGATCCAACGAGAGTCAACGCGTTGTCTTTCGTATTGATCCGTATAACAATTGTGTTGATCCGTGTAACAATCGCGTTGACTCGTGTTAGACTCGTCCATACTCTTTGTTTACGTGCCCTGGAATGTGGCCATTATTTTTCAAATTTTTGACACTCGTGTTGGGTTCGTGTTACACTCGTTTTGACTCTCAGTTACTCGTACAGACTCTTGCATGAACACGTGTTGACTCGTATTGACTCGAGTTAACTCGTGTTACACTCTCCTTGACTCGGGAGCAATTGCTACTCGCGGCCGACTCAGCCTCCAGCGACGGCGATAATCGACGAGTGTGACTCGTGTTGGACTCGCGCACCGACTCGGCTATGTGTGAACCAGCCTTTAACCACGGTGATCGACATATGTAAACATGACAGCGGCGGTGTCGGCGTCAGAGACTTGCGATAATGTTCCCGTCTATTTTGAATGCCATTGGATACAATAATATGTTGAGGGGGGGCTTTGCCCCCATGACGTGTTGTCATCATCATATATATTGCCAGTAGGGGGCAAACAACCAAACAAATTGCCGCAAAGCCGTCCCCTCAACATATTATATATTGTATCCAATGGCAGTCAAAATAGACGGGAACATGATCGCAAGCGTCCACCGCCGCCGCCGCCGTCATGTTTACATGGTCGATCGCCGCAGTTACTGTAAGTTCGTGTTTATTTTGAGTTTTTGACGACAATTTTTTTTGGTTAGGCCTATTTTTCCCCTGCTGGAAAATTATATGATGATGACAATATAATTATCATGGGGGGGTTTTGCCCCCCTCAACATATTATCGTATCCAACGGCATTAAAAATGGACGGGAACATGATGGCATGCTTCCGTCGCCGCTCTGCGCAGTGTAAACAATGGTGGCGGTACGCCCGAACTCTACATTCTACCCGGCTCGGCCTATATTATAGGCAACAATAAATAAGTAGGCTAGGCTATTTTATCTATAGGCTATGCCTAGTCTAATATTACAATTTAAGGTAGCATTCAAGTTGACTACAGCAGGACTTACCCTTGACCAGGTATAGGCTATCCTAGTGTTTACTAGGCCTATACCCCTTTGAAAGGACATTAGCCTAGCCTAACCTAACAACCTTACCTAACCTATTATAGTAGGCTATTATGGGTGGGGGCTGCCGCCCCCACACCCCGATTTTTGGTGTATTTGTGTATTTTGTCTGTGAAGTGGGAATTTTTTCAATTTGTCGATAACGAAAATCCTCAATGTGGACTATAGCCTATGGAGAAAAATATGGTGAATCTATTGTTGCCTATTATCTCTAATAAATTGTTTCTCATAATGCTGCAGTAGTGTCGTTTAAAATACCAACCATTTAATTGTGTGCCTTTAAAAATTACCTAAATTAGGCTATAGGCTACTGGAAGATTAGAAGAATCTTTAAGAAAGACTAGGTTAGGGTTATTGTCGTGCCAAAGCTAGATTATAGCCTAAATATAAAAGGAAGTGAATAAAATGAAATATGCCGAAAAAAATCGCCGTCAAAATAGACGCGAAGTTAACCGCGGCGATCGCCCTATGTATACATGACGACCGTACATCCGGTAACTACATCCATCCCATTAAAAGTTACTATGGGACACAAAATATGTTGAGGGGGTCTCTGCGGCTCTGCCCCCCTACGTCGGCCCGTCACGTATTATGATGTACGGTAAGTCATCATCATCTGTGCTAATTCATAGGATCCCCAATTAAGGACAAAGTCAATCAACAGACGAAATAAGCTCCCAAATTACAATAACATAGCGGCCCGCCGTTTATGGGCGACTTTTTACATGTCATTTTAAATGTTACTTTCCTGCCCTGGTCTAGGCCTAAGAGATTTTTTCAAAGAATCAAACTTAAATTAAAAGGAAGTAGCCTAGCCTACAGTTTATAGGAAGGCTATTCCAACATGCATTCCAGAACTTAGGCTAGCCGAGGCCTAGGCTATATGAAAAGTTGTGGGTGGTCTGCCAAAAAAGAATCACTAGGCCTATTAGGCTATGGGTAGGCTAGTATGGGGTGCATTTTGCAAATCTTCTGAACTCTTAGGCCTAGGCTAGGCTAAATTAAATCTCACAAAATCTGAGTAAAACCAGCCCTAGAATTTTGTCTTGTCTTGTCTTGGGGGTTAAGGGCAACCTCAGGCGAATACTCGCCCGCTCCGGCCCTACCGTAGTCGCGGAGATCCTATGTCACAATTAAATTAGTTTATAGTTAAGGTTAAAATTCACCACCGTGTCACTTTCACTCTAGGTCATTCGTAGAACCATAACACTGTAAAGGCAACAACCCAATAGCAGGTCATCAGGTGGCGAACCAGAGACCTACAACCCGCGGTACTAGGGCCAGAGCAATGTCTTGAAGCGAGGTGCCCTTATCAACCAACCCCAGACAATCCAGTAGGAGCTGTCGGAAGGAATCCATCTTTGAAGCCAGAAAGGGACGCCCATCCACATGCTCAGTGACGGGACGAGGCGAGGCTTAGGAGGCATATGTAGGACGACCAGATGTAGGATGTGGAGGGGAAGAGGTACCGTACGACGATACATGGGATGCGGAGACTGCGGAGGGAAGAGCTCGTCAAAGTCATACGGTTCCTCAGGACCTCAACAATAACCGGGGGACGGCCGGTGCGGGCAATGGTCGATCGCCGTAGTTAATATAAGTTCGCGTCTATTTTGATGGCGATTTTTTTTTGTAGTTAGGCTAGGCCTAGGCTATTTGCCCCCTGCTGGTAATATATATGATGATGACAATATGTCATGGGGGGTGATTGACCCCCTCAACATATTATTGTATCCAACGATCTCTAACCTCTGTATCTCAAAAATGGCTAGAGCAAATTGGCTGTAAATTTCCACATCTAGGCTATTCCTTGACAGATTTGCTCCCTCCAATTAATATTTATTAGCATAAATTCAGCCTAGTTTAGCCTATAAAACAAAAACTAACATTTGTTTAGCCTAGGCCTACATATAAAAAGAAAAAACCCACTCGTACTGCAATTATAAGCATAAATATGAATATCTAAGTTACAAAGCAAATGATTTTGTATAGCCTAAAATAAACCATAAAATTGTCATCTTTCAACTGTTGAGGTCATAAATATAAAAAAATCTAATACATTAGGAAAAAATGCGTTAAGAGTTGTGTTAGCGGGGTCTATCGTCCCCTTTATTTACGTAGTCGCACGCTCGCAGTTACATTCGCGTCTAATTTGACTGTGGTTATTTGCTCCTGCTGGTGATATATATGATGATGACAATAAGTCATAGGGGGATAAAGCTCCTTCAACCCATTATTGTATCCCACGGCCAGGCGTTGGGTAAATTGTTTTGTTACCGGCCGGCGGATTGAGGGTGGCTTTACCAAGTTTACCCCAGCAGTTAAATTAGAAGCGAATGTAGGCCTAACTACGAGTGTGCGACTAGGCTATATAAACAAAGCTTTTGGTATGCCCACAACTACAACTCTTACCAAAACTGCAATTAGCCTATTTTTGTTTGTTTTTTCAGTCTAGGCTATATTATTTAGCTGCAATTAGCCTAGCCTATTTTTGTTTGTTCTTTCAATCTAGGCTAAATTGTGGTAGGCTAGGCTAAATTCTTTAACATGTGTACTATTGTGTAGGCCTGTGCTTTCCAATAGAAGTAAAAATATGTAGCCTAGCCTAATGCAATTTTACTAAAACCCAAGCCTACCTGAATATAGCCCTATGCAGAGCTCAACAGCAAAGAAAAAAAATATATGTTGAGCAGTGAAATAAAATTAAGCTAGGCCTAGGCCTGTTTTCTCATAGGCCTAATAACCTAATGAAGTATACTAGCCTAACCTAATTTAAGTTATTTCACAAAATACTAATAGGCCTACCCAGCCCTCCTCATGCATTATTTTCCATTGTAAAATAAGTTTGTGCTTAACTGCAGTAATGAAAGGTAGCCTATAAATAGGCTAGCCTATGTTGGCTGTGCAATTGTCTCGATTTGACTATTTTTACTTAATTAGGCCTAAAGCAGCCTGAGCCTATTCCCAACCCCCAAACAGTATCCCATGTTAAGCCCTAGGCTAGGCCTAGGCCTAATCCCACTCTCAATCAAAATTCGAACTGCTAAATTCGTACCTACCGGTAGCCTGCTTAGGCTAGGCCTATATTTTTCGTGAATAGATATAGAAAATGGTTTAAAGGAAAGACCATCCTATATTATGTTCAAATAATATGTAATAGCACTGTGTATGGTTGTATTAAATTTAAATAGTGATAGACGTGTATATTAATGGGATAAATACTCCGAAGTTCGCATACGTTCAGAAAATTATAGTGCAACACTGTTGCCAGATACTAATCAATGCCATTATCATTATATCCTAATGCATTTTACTCATTTGCAAAATATCAAATACCTAGGACATTAATATAATATTTTCCTATCTTTTTTGTAGTGATATTTGTATGATTTAGTGGTATATTGGTGTCTGTCTAGGGTTATAATGCATTGTGAAAGTTACCTCTGAATCTCTGACTTGGTAACAGTTCGGTATGGGCCGGCTTAAGTAATCCTGCTCTCTTTGAGTACTACACGGCAAGAGAAGCTTTCGGTTCTGTCATTATAGTCCATGAGCCAGGCCAGATATCGGTACCACCTGGGGTGACTAAACACGAATGGTACTAAAATGTTTATAGAGTGACTGTAAGTACATTAAGATATGATAGCCTTCTCGCACTGGTAGCTTAGTCTAATTTTTTTGATGCAATAGGGGCGCTACCCAAAAATAAAGATTTTTAGCGTGACGCTCGGCGTTTTCCTCATTTTCTTTAAAATCCATCACACAATCATCGCGAAACTTTGAACACCTATGTAGAATTATATTCTCTACCAGAGTTGTTCCTAGGTATTTTTCATATTTCCTCATATTTCGGAATATACTCTATATTTTGGGTATTTTCCTCTAAATCTAGAATAAATCCTTAAATATGGGGAACATTGAAAAATATATTTTAACAGCTCTTGTAGCTTATTTGATTCTCTACAAGAATTATTCCGATGTGTATTTCAAGTTTCTCCATATTTAGGGGTTTATTTCATATTTGGGGATTTTTTGTTATATTTTGGGGATAATTTATTATTGGAAGGAGCAAACATATGTAGAGTGGTTTCCATGTAATGTGTTTGTTTGTTCATGGTTTAATGGTGATATTTTTTGCAGGTGTGTGTCGACTGTTTGACGGCAGGATGGAACCATCTGCGAGGAAGAGAGCACGGATCGACTGTATCATCCACTGCTCTGATGATGACAGCGATGCTCTGGTGTCACCACAGGATTTGGACTCCTGGAACACATTGCTCAGGGCTGCAGAAATCAGGCAGCATGATCCAGTCCTGGAAGCAGCCAAGGGCCTTGAAGAAGGAGGAATACCACACATACATTATCACCGTAAATGTCGTAGTCTCTTTACAATGAAGAAGTCACTGGATTCTATCCTTGCCAAGGGTGTCAAGATAGAATCAGCAAGCGTCGACCCCAGGAGGAGGGCATCAAGGGATGCCCCTAGTACTAGCAGGGTGTATGCCAAAGTATGTATCTTCTGCGAGAAGTCAAGCAAGTACATAAAAACAACAAAGACAAGGGAGCCACTCATACAGTGTGTTGAGCTACGAGCAGATGAGAAGATTCGCAGAGCAGCAATAAGGAAACTCAACCAGAGAATCCTTGGTTTAGTTAGCAGAGACCTTGTTGCTGCAGAGGGTCACTACCACAAGTCGTGCTACAAACTCTTCACAAAAGATGATTTCCCAGCGGCCGCCAGGTCGGGTGCAGGTGAAAATCAGGAAGAAAGCGAGGAAGCACGCTACGAAGAGGTTGAGACAGAAGCCCTCGAGGAACTCTGCTTGTATATAAGGACCAAATTATTCCCCAACCCAGAGGTACTGCCTATGACAAACCTCACATCTAGGCTTGAGAGATCCATGATGTCCCGTGGTATTATCCAACTGAAACCAGCGACAAAGAAACATGTTCGCCGAAAGATTGAAACCGAGTTTGGAGAATCACTACGCTTTGTCCCAGATGAGAAAGGAAAGCTTCTAATCTATCCATGCAGCCTCTCAATGGACGACCTTGCCCGGCAAGCACACAAAATGGCAAAAGACCTGCAAGAAGCAAGAGCAGCTAACTCTGAAGATGTCTTAACCAAAGCAGGAATGCAGCTGAGGAATGAGATCAATAAACAAGATGTGAGTCAGCCATGGCCTCCCGATACAGATCAGAATGTCATTCCTGCAGCAGTCACTCAATTCCTGCACACCCTGCTGACAGGAGAGTGTGAGTGTGAAACTCCCTCTGAAAGAGCTCAACGTCTTGCCACTTCCTTTGGCAGTGACTTGGTCTTTGCTGTTACCAGTGGCAAGACAAAACCACCCAAGCACGTACTGCTGACCAATGCTGTAAAGTCTTTGACAGGAAACACAGAACTGATCCGAACTCTGAATCGTCTTGGTCACTGTGTGTCTTACTCAATGTTTGAGGAGATCGATACAGCCCTTTGTATCCAGAAGCTGGAATGCTCAAAGGATGACATTCCACTGCCAGCAAACATCTACCCTGGTGTGTTCACAACCCTGGCCTGGGATAACATTGACCGACTTGAAGAGACCCTAAGTGGAGCAGGTACTTCTCATAGAGTCAATGGCATTGCTGTCCAGTCCAAGGTTGCAGGCTCTGTGCCAGAGAAAGTCCTGCCAGAGATTACCAAGTCCAAGATAAGAAGCATCACTCAGACATCATCAATGCTGCCAATATACAATGTTGGGCGGCGGGCAGGGCCACCTAGGATTGAGACTGCGTATGTCGACACTACCAAGGAAGTCCAGGATTCAAAGACAAAGAACCATATCTGGCTTCTTACTCGAATGTCAGACCATGAGGACCAGTCCATCAGCAGTTGGACTGGGTTCAACATCAAAATGCGCAGAGACATTGCAGTGGTTCAGGACACTGTAAGCTACCTGCCCACTATCAATGCTCCCGCAACAGAAATGTCCACCGTTAATGAAATCTTGGACACGCATGCTATCATGCAGTCTTCAAGCTTCCTTTACAGCTTAACAAGATTGTGTGCGTGTTTGATCAGCAGCACAAGCTGCCGAAGTTATCTGGGAACACAGACATGGGCGTCCACCAATCTGTAATCTCATCTCCACCATAGGAAAAAGAGGTCAAGAGATCATCTTAGAGATTCTGGGAATCAGGTATCAGCGCAGAAGGATCAGTGTCAGGAGTGTGAACGGCAAGAGGAACAAAGAAGACTACCACAGCTCGACTACAAGCACTGATGAGCACACTTGCATGGAAAGGCTTCCTTTCATGGCTAGAAGAAAACCATTCAAGGGACATACACCATCTAGATGAAACACTGAAGGACATCAACAGCTTTCACAGCAATGTGTCTCAGGGACTCTTTCAAGAGCTGATGGAGAGTGAATCATGCACACACATGAAGCTTTTCTTTTCCAGTTTATCTTGAGACCCTCAGAGATGAACACAACCTCTCAGCATTCTGGATGTCATACCTGGACATGGTTGAGATCATGCTGGACTTAATTCGAGCCTCCAGAGAAGGCAACTGGATGCTCCACCTAGGAGCAATCCGACAGATGATACCGTGGTGTTTTGCCTATGACAAAGTGAACTATGCCCGGTTCCTAACCTACTACTATGCCTTGATGTCTCGACTGCCCATTGAACACCCAGAGGTCCATTCATGGTGGCTTTTCAAGTTCGCAAGCAAGAATCCCTTTGGACGGATCCCTGTTTGACCAGACAATCGAAGAGACGATCAACAAAGACACCCAGACACCAGGGGGCACAAAAGGCTTCAGCCTGAAAGGCGGAGCTGTCGCCAGGTACTACCTGACATCGGAGTATCGCAGCAGGTACTTAAGGCAGCTCAGGACTATGGTAGTAGGCCAAAAGTATACTGACTTCAGCCACCCAGACCTACAGATGCCCAGGATTAGAAGAGATGAGGCCGATGTCCAATCTTTAGTTCAACTGATGGAGACCAGCTGGTTGAACCCCTTCAACGCAGAGCAAGAAGATCTTGTCAGTTTGTCAACTGCGACTATGGCACCACCAGAAGTTGTCAAAGACCTTCTAGGGGCCTACAGAATAGGAGAGGATGCATATCAAGCCTTCAAGGAAGAGCGCCTGGAGATCGATACGCCAACTATACAGTTTCATGACACGATGACGAAGACGAAACTGAGAACGTTCACTAACATCAGAATGAAGCCACGCTCACAAGACCATGCCAAGGAGGTTATCTTAAAGGCTGACAGGAACCTATTTGGCCAGATGATCCTTGTTGCCGAGAACAGAAAGCTCAAAATGAGTGATGTCTTGGCTCATCCCCTGGGGCCTTTGCCTTGGGCACTTGCCAGCGGTGATGGGTCTCTCCGCAAGACCAACAAGGCTGCCCTCGCAAAGGAGTTAGAGAGGAATGTTTCTCCTGCAGAAGTGATACCCGAGCCCTCTGCTACCATAATTGATGGAATGAGCCTGGTCCACAAACTGAAGGGAAACGACAAAACTTTTTCACAGCTTGCAGGTACAGCACTGAGTCACGCTGTTCATGAAGGTGCTAAGAGCAGGCGCATTGATGTTGTGTTTGATATCTACAAGGAGACATCCATCAAGGATGCAGAACGAGCCAAAAGAAGTGCAGGCACAGGAATTCATTTCAAGAACATTCAACCTGGGCACAACATCCAGCAGTGGAGAAAGTTACTCGGTAGTTCCTCCAACAAGGCAAGTCTTATCAAGTTCTTGGTAGAAGAATGGAAGGCACCACAGCACAGGGAGAAGCTCAAGGACAAGGAGCTGTATGTCACATGTGAGCAGCGCTGCTTCAAGATCACCAAAGAGCAGTGGGAAGAGGCTCCTGAGCTTAAGTCAACTCAAGAAGAAGCAGACACACGCCTTCTTCTCCATGCACTTCATGCAGCAGAATCTGGGAACAAGTCTGTCATCATCACTGCAGAAGATACAGACGTCATGGTGTTGTGTCTTGGCATGTGCCACAAGATCCATCCCATCTGTTCCAGAAGTGCGGGACGAAGAACCGGACAAGATTCCTGGATATCACCACACTGAGCCGCACACTGGGAGGCAGCGTGTGTGATTCATTGATTGGTATGCATGCCTTTACAGGCTGTGATACCGTCAGTGCATTCGCTGGCCGAGGGAAGATGACGACACTCAAGCAGGTGAAGATGGACAAGACATACCAGCATGCTTTTCACGAACTTGGACGCTCATGGGAAGTGTCTCCTGAACTCTTTGAGAAGCTACAGGAAATCACCTGCCACATGTACCTACCATCTACCCACACAACTAAGGTAAACAAGCTTCGGTATGAGCTGTTCTGTGCAAGACGTGGAGAGGTAGAGTCAAGTCAACTCCCTCCTTGTGAGGACTGCCTCTTCATGCATGCACTGCGTGCAAACTACCAGGCTGCGATCTGGAGGAGAAGTCTTCAGAGCCAGCCATTTGTTGCGAACCCAACAGACTGCGGTTGGATGACAGATGAGGACGGTAAGCTTGCCGTCAACTGGATGCGAGGCTCACCAGCACCAGATGCTGTTATGCAGCTACTGTCTTGCAAGTGTGTGCGGTCATGCGAACTCCCTAAGTGTACTTGCCTCAGCAATGGTCTAAAATGCACGGACATGTGCAGGTTACAGACATGTCAGAACAAGGCTATTGAAGAAGAGCCGGTGGCACAACAGTCAGATTCCGAGTCTGACGTAGATGATATTTAGGAGTAGTAATTTGCCATAATAGTATGTACAAGCCCATGGCATGCTTAGTGTGTATTTACAGGACTTGTATTAAATGTGACAATTACTATATGCATTTTGTTGACATTTAGGCATTCCTGTCCCCAAATTTGACATTTTAAAAAATTTCGGAATTTTCGGTAGGGTATGTCTATTCAAGAAGTGATAACGACCATTAAGCTACCAATGTGCAAGGGCTATCATATCAAAACATAAACTAGAGACATGTAGCAAGCTAAAAACACCTAAGAGAATTAGTCACCCCGGGTGGTACCGATATCCCAAAATTCGGGTCTTGGCTCATGGACTAAATAACCTAATGAAGTATACTATAGCCTAACCTAATTTAAGTTATTTCACAAAATACTAATAGGCCTACCCAGCCCTCCTCATGCATTATTTTCCATTGTAAAATAAGTTTGTGATACACTACGAAAGATTATTCAACATGGAATTTGAATGGAATAGAGCAGCTTAGCAACGAAAAGCCAATACTCCCCCCTCCCTGTGATTGTGCCAGCTTTTGTAAGCAGTGCAATAACTTAATGAAGGACAGAAAAGCTGCAGGATGCTCTGGCATTCTAGCCGAGATGATTAAGGCCTCAGGTGAGAAAGGAGTAGGTGTGTTCAATGAGCTAATTAACTTCATTATCAGAGAGGAAGTAATCTCTGATGAATGGCACAAAAGTATATTACAGTATATACTGTATACGAGCAAAGGGGACTCATTGGATAGGGAAAATTATAGGGGCCTGAAAATACTTGATCAAGTCATGAAGGTCTGTGAGAAAATCTTTGAAGGTATGATATTGACGATATGCAGTTTGGTTTCATGCTAGGACACGGCACAATCCAAGTCATGAAGGTATTTGTGTGATAATGAAGATGTATGAGGACTCCCAAACGGCAGTGAGGGTGAAAGATATACCGGTACTGAGTGATGAGTTTTCAGTTCGCGTCGGAGTCCACCAGGGCTCTGTGTTAATGAAGCCCTTTCCTCTTTTTTTGTTTATGGTTCTGGAGGCACTATCTGGTGATTTCAGAGTTGGGCTCCCCTGGGAACTGCTATAAGGGTCCTGAAAATGCTTGACTAAGTCATGAAGGTCTGTGAGAGAGTCTTAGAAGGTATGATAAGGGAAAGATACTGTATGTACTGTATGTACTTAAAAGATAGGGATCTGATGTTGTGTTTGCAGACCGGGAGAAGGCCTTTGATAAGGTGGCCAGAGAAGTTGTGCAGTAGGCTAGGAGAAAACTTGGTGTTGAGGAGTGGCTGGTGCATGTGATAATGAAGATGTACGAGGACTCACGAACGGTAGTGAGGGTGAAAGGTGTACAGCTGAGTGAGGGACATATACAGTACTTCTTGTTGAGGATATAGGGTAGTGAAGCTGTGAAGCTTATGTCACCCTATCCGGGCGGAAAGGACCCCAGGGTGGAGAGGTTTCACAGGGAGGACGGGAACATCGTAGATTTCAGGGGAGGGCACCCATGCCCCGCAGTCGACGGAGACGCCCCGCCAACCTCAGGAACTTCTTCGTTAGCAGGAGGACCTTGGATTGACATACAGTACGGTACTAGATATTTGGTAAGGGTTAGCTTTATATCCCATGTACTGGTTACTAGGGACATATACTAGGTGTTAGGTGGAGGTTAGTTTTGTATCCAAAGTACTGGGTACTAGGGACATATACTAGGTGTTACGTGAGGGTACTGAGTGATGAGTTTTCAGTTCGCGTCGGAGTCCAACAGGGAAGTGTGTTAATTAAGCCCTCTCCTCTTTTTTATGGTTCTGGAGGCACTATCTAGTGATTTCAGAGTTAGGCTCCCCTTGCAACTGCTATAAGAGGCCTGAAAATGCTTGGCCAAGTCATGAAGGTCTGTGAGTGTGAGAGAGTCTTTGAAGGTATGATAACTTCATAGTCAGGCAGCTGCAGGAAAGATATCTAAGAGGTGTTTTTCCGGTCCCGTCTCAAGACCACCGTCGCAAGATCTACCCGAAAAACTGTTTTTCTGGTCCCGTCGCAAGCCCACCTTTAGCAAGCGAGGCACCAATATTCTCTTGCGATGGCAAGAGAGCTCCGGAGCTGGGTTGACGGCAAGCTGAAACATCTCACTCAACTTACTGTTTCTCCATTCTAATTTATTTCGGTATATTTGTTTATCCAAACATTATGTTATAATTTACTTGCCTATTATTAGGAAGTAGAGTAATAAGAGCCCACAGTAACGTATATCCAATTGTTGATAATAAATTAATGTGGGACAGTACGCTTGGTTAAATTTTGTCCACGAAACAACAACAAACCCCAGCTTTGACTAGGCCTAGGCTTTGCTATTTACCGATTGTTTTTTCATATCAGAATTGCATTTATATAATCCTTATGATAATTAAATTGGCGGTGAATGTTATTCCGATGAAATGAAAGTTGTATAGCCTAGCTTATATATTTGTAAGATGTGTGCTGGCTTGGAGCAAGCCTGTGTTGTTTTTCCTGTCCTGTGATGATCTTGTGACGGTGGTCTTGCGACGGGCCCGGAAAATAACGTCTCTACTGAAAGTAAGAAGTTGTGCAGTAGGCTAGGAGAAAATTTGGCGTAGAGGAGTGGCTGGTGCGTGTGATAATGAAGATGTATGAAGACTCACGAACGGTAGTGAGGGTGAAAGGTGTACTGAGTGAGGGACATATGCTAGGTGAAGGTTAGTTTTGTATCCCACGTACTGGGTACTAGGGACATATACTAGGTGTTATGTAAGGGTTAGTATTGTATCCCAAATACTAGGTACTAGGGACATATACTAGGTGTTACGTGAGGGTTAGCGTGGTATCCCACGTACTGGGTACTAGGGACATATACTAGGTGTTACGTGAGGGTTAGTTTTGTATCCAACGTACTGGGTCTAGGGGGCGGCAGCCTCCACCCATAATACTAGGATAGGTTAGGTAAGGTTGTTAGGTTAGGCTAATGGGGATGGATGTAGTTTCCGAGTGTACGGTCGTCATGTTTACATTTGTCGATCGCCGTTGTTAACCTGCCCTTCCCTACCTATCATGTGTTGATTGGTTGTCCATCTTGATCTAATTCTTCAGGCCAGCCCTATTAGAGTATTTTGGGGGAACTCAGTGGTGTGGTTAAACTATTTTTAATATATATTTGTTTAAATATGTAAGATATGCAATAAATTATGTAAATTGTTTTTACTTTATACCTATACATATAATTGTCATTATTAAGGAAATTCCATTGACTATTTACATCGCTAGGCCTAGCTTCCTTATTTCTATTAATTTCCTCCAGTTCACAATGAAACCTATTGCTAATTTCCTTGTTCTTCAGCAGCCGCGGCGGTGTCGGCGTTGGACGCTTGGGATAATGTTCCTGTCTATTTTGAATGCCATTCGATACAATAATATGTTGAAAGCCCCCCCTCACCCCCCCATGACATGTTATCATCATATATATTGCCAGTAGGGGGCAAACAACCAAAAAAATTGCCGCAAAGCCCTTCCCTCAACATATTATTGTATCCAATGGCAGTCAAAATAGACGGGAACATGATCGCAAGCGTCCACCGCCGCCGCCGCCGTCATGTTTACATGGTCGATCGCCGCAGTTTGGTTAGGCCTATTTGCCCCCCTCAACATATTATTGTATCCAACGGCATTCAAAATGGACGGGAACATGATAGCAAGCTTTCGGCGCCGCTCCACCGCCATGTTTACATGTGTCGATCGCCGTGGTTAAGTTCGCGTCTATTTTGACGGCGATTTTTTTCGGTTATTTGCCCCCTGCTGGTAATATATAAGATCATGACAATTAGTCCATGAGCCAGGCCAGATATCGGTACCACCTGGGGTGACTAAACACGAATGGTACTAAAATGTTTATAGAGTGACTGTAAGTACATTAAGATATGATAGCCTTCTCGCACTGGTAGCTTAGTCTAATTTTTTTGATGCAATAGGGGCGCTACCCAAAAATAAAGATTTTTAGCGTGACGCTCGGCGTTTTCCTCATTTTCTTTAAAATCCATCACACAATCATCGCGAAACTTTGAACACCTATGTAGAATTATATTCTCTACCAGAGTTGTTCCTAGGTATTTTTCATATTTCCTCATATTTCGGAATATACTCTATATTTTGGGTATTTTCCTCTAAATCTAGAATAAATCCTTAAATATGGGGAACATTGAAAAATATATTTTAACAGCTCTTGTAGCTTATTTGATTCTCTACAAGAATTATTCCGATGTGTATTTCAAGTTTCTCCATATTTAGGGGTTTATTTCATATTTGGGGATTTTTTGTTATATTTTGGGGATAATTTATTATTGGAAGGAGCAAACATATGTAGAGTGGTTTCCATGTAATGTGTTTGTTTGTTCATGGTTTAATGGTGATATTTTTTGCAGGTGTGTGTCGACTGTTTGACGGCAGGATGGAACCATCTGCGAGGAAGAGAGCACGGATCGACTGTATCATCCACTGCTCTGATGATGACAGCGATGCTCTGGTGTCACCACAGGATTTGGACTCCTGGAACACATTGCTCAGGGCTGCAGAAATCAGGCAGCATGATCCAGTCCTGGAAGCAGCCAAGGGCCTTGAAGAAGGAGGAATACCACACATACATTATCACCGTAAATGTCGTAGTCTCTTTACAATGAAGAAGTCACTGGATTCTATCCTTGCCAAGGGTGTCAAGATAGAATCAGCAAGCGTCGACCCCAGGAGGAGGGCATCAAGGGATGCCCCTAGTACTAGCAGGGTGTATGCCAAAGTATGTATCTTCTGCGAGAAGTCAAGCAAGTACATAAAAACAACAAAGACAAGGGAGCCACTCATACAGTGTGTTGAGCTACGAGCAGATGAGAAGATTCGCAGAGCAGCAATAAGGAAACTCAACCAGAGAATCCTTGGTTTAGTTAGCAGAGACCTTGTTGCTGCAGAGGGTCACTACCACAAGTCGTGCTACAAACTCTTCACAAAAGATGATTTCCCAGCGGCCGCCAGGTCGGGTGCAGGTGAAAATCAGGAAGAAAGCGAGGAAGCACGCTACGAAGAGGTTGAGACAGAAGCCCTCGAGGAACTCTGCTTGTATATAAGGACCAAATTATTCCCCAACCCAGAGGTACTGCCTATGACAAACCTCACATCTAGGCTTGAGAGATCCATGATGTCCCGTGGTATTATCCAACTGAAACCAGCGACAAAGAAACATGTTCGCCGAAAGATTGAAACCGAGTTTGGAGAATCACTACGCTTTGTCCCAGATGAGAAAGGAAAGCTTCTAATCTATCCATGCAGCCTCTCAATGGACGACCTTGCCCGGCAAGCACACAAAATGGCAAAAGACCTGCAAGAAGCAAGAGCAGCTAACTCTGAAGATGTCTTAACCAAAGCAGGAATGCAGCTGAGGAATGAGATCAATAAACAAGATGTGAGTCAGCCATGGCCTCCCGATACAGATCAGAATGTCATTCCTGCAGCAGTCACTCAATTCCTGCACACCCTGCTGACAGGAGAGTGTGAGTGTGAAACTCCCTCTGAAAGAGCTCAACGTCTTGCCACTTCCTTTGGCAGTGACTTGGTCTTTGCTGTTACCAGTGGCAAGACAAAACCACCCAAGCACGTACTGCTGACCAATGCTGTAAAGTCTTTGACAGGAAACACAGAACTGATCCGAACTCTGAATCGTCTTGGTCACTGTGTGTCTTACTCAATGTTTGAGGAGATCGATACAGCCCTTTGTATCCAGAAGCTGGAATGCTCAAAGGATGACATTCCACTGCCAGCAAACATCTACCCTGGTGTGTTCACAACCCTGGCCTGGGATAACATTGACCGACTTGAAGAGACCCTAAGTGGAGCAGGTACTTCTCATAGAGTCAATGGCATTGCTGTCCAGTCCAAGGTTGCAGGCTCTGTGCCAGAGAAAGTCCTGCCAGAGATTACCAAGTCCAAGATAAGAAGCAGGAAATCACCTGCCACATGTACCTACCATCTACCCACACAACTAAGGTAAACAAGCTTCGGTATGAGCTGTTCTGTGCAAGACGTGGAGAGGTAGAGTCAAGTCAACTCCCTCCTTGTGAGGACTGCCTCTTCATGCATGCACTGCGTGCAAACTACCAGGCTGCGATCTGGAGGAGAAGTCTTCAGAGCCAGCCATTTGTTGCGAACCCAACAGACTGCGGTTGGATGACAGATGAGGACGGTAAGCTTGCCGTCAACTGGATGCGAGGCTCACCAGCACCAGATGCTGTTATGCAGCTACTGTCTTGCAAGTGTGTGCGGTCATGCGAACTCCCTAAGTGTACTTGCCTCAGCAATGGTCTAAAATGCACGGACATGTGCAGGTTACAGACATGTCAGAACAAGGCTATTGAAGAAGAGCCGGTGGCACAACAGTCAGATTCCGAGTCTGACGTAGATGATATTTAGGAGTAGTAATTTGCCATAATAGTATGTACAAGCCCATGGCATGCTTAGTGTGTATTTACAGGACTTGTATTAAATGTGACAATTACTATATGCATTTTGTTGACATTTAGGCATTCCTGTCCCCAAATTTGACATTTTAAAAAATTTCGGAATTTTCGGTAGGGTATGTCTATTCAAGAAGTGATAACGACCATTAAGCTACCAATGTGCAAGGGCTATCATATCAAAACATAAACTAGAGACATGTAGCAAGCTAAAAACACCTAAGAGAATTAGTCACCCCGGGTGGTACCGATATCCCAAAATTCGGGTCTTGGCTCATGGACTAAATATGTCATGAGGGGGGGGCCTCAACAATGACCTCTAACCTCTGTATATCAAATAGGGCTAGAGCAAATTGGCTGCAAATTTCCACATCTAGGCTATTCCTTGACTGACTCTTCCCAAATGGTCGACATATGGTCACATATTAGCTTGATCACTCTAGGCCTAGTTGTTTTTTTAGTTACAGAGGTTATAGCCTAGGTCATGATTTCTTGCCTACTTACAGCGAATAGACTAGGCCTATTGTAGATTGGTAAAATAGGTAAACCTGACTTTTTGGACCGACAGCGATTTCAGTAAGTTTTAGTTTGTTTTCTGTATTTTTTCCTTCAGATATAGTGTGGTTTTATACTGAGGAGGAGCTGAAATGAGTATTTACCCATTATCCAACAATCTAAAAACACGCCCCCCACTAGTGGGGAGGGCAATGAAGTTCAGGGAAAATGAGGGGTTAAACGCGTAAAAAATACAATAATATAGCGTTTTGTATCAAAACTTGGCTCGGGTTTTCCCAAATTGCAAACCCATACAACCCAATTTTGTGAATACCTGAGCCAACTTTTGACGAAAGCTGGCTCGGGGTGGAGTGGGTAACCTAATATCTCATGTTATAAAAATATCCTAGTCAACTTTGGGAAGACATTAGCCTAACCCAACAACCTTACCTAACCTATCCTAGTATTATGGGTGGGGGCTACCGCCCCCAACACCTCCGCTGGTTGAGTTAGACTTTTTTTTTTTTTTTTTTTTTTTTTAATGTTCTAGGCTATTAGCTTAACCTAACAACCTTACCTAACCTAACCTAGTATATGGGTGGGGGCTGCCGCCCCCACACCCCCGCTGTTTTTTTTTTTTTTTTTTTTTTTTAGGCTATGTGCTAGGCCTATTAGCCTAACTTAACAACCTAACCTAACCTAACCTAGTATATGGGTGGGGGCTGCCTCCCCCACACCCCCGCTGGTTGGGTACTGGCTGAAAAACTTAGGCCTATTGTTTTACAGTATATATGTATTTTAGCGTTTTTGGTTTTTTTCTCCCTTATAATACATTTCAGCTCTTAATGACATATATAGCAGTGATGTATATGCTCTACCGGACCTATTAGGCCTAAAAAGATCGATGGGCTAACTGTCGGTCCAAAACATCAGTATAACCGTAAAATATTTGCTTAACCTCTCCGCGGCGCACAGGGGGTTTTCTACAGGGTAAGACTGTGCGCACCTATGATGATTTTGGGACCTATTGCCAATTTCGATAAAAAGTACATCATCGTGTAGGGAATGTTTGCGTGCATCGGCCCATATATATTTGACCCCTCAAAAAATGTCTGGGGGGGGTAGGGGAACGGTCCGTAGTTGAAAAATGTGGAGCGAATGGCACCGCGCGGCTAGATTGTCATCGAGCGGCGAGATTTCCCTGCCGAATATTTACGCGCGCAGGGGATAGAAGGAGAGGGAGGAGGGGGTGGGTTACCGCGTATTATCACGTATATCTCCTTTTTCGAGCCCTTTTAGGCTATTTAGAGTATGTATACGTGTGTAGGGCACCCATATAACAATGAATATGCCTCATAGTGACCAAAAATTGCAATATATAAGGGAATTATAAGAGAATATTTAGGCGGGAATGAAGATGTGTTGGAGGTTTGGCGGCAATTTATGAGCTGAGAGTGTGGTTTACGCCATACATATCACGTATATCTTGTACGTAGAGCACTGTCACGCTATAATACAGACTTGTACGTATGTATACGTGCCATATATCAAAATATATACCGCATATAAACCAATTCATGCGATATTTACGCACATTATCAATGAGTTTTCTATGCGTGAACCAAGGTGTGAGTGAGTTGTGGTGGGAATGAAAGGGGGAGAGGGTGTGTTACGCCATAAATATCACGTCAATCTTGTATTTAGAGCACTCTCATGCTATAATAAAGACGTGTACATATGTAGGCGTCCCATATAACAAGGAAATATACCGCATATAGCCCAATTGATGCGATATTTACGCAAATTGTGAATGTGTTTCTAGCAGACGGAAGCCTGAAAGGGGGGGTTGGGGGTGGGTGGGTGGGTGGGAGGGAGGCATGCAGGGGTGCAGTGAGTGAGTGAGTCGTGGAGAGATGGAAGTCAGGCAGATCTCTAGATAGATAACCAGCTTAGTGATAATTGTGGAGGCGCCCCAGGCGTATTGATGTTTGGTATTTTGACCCTTATGTCTACCAGATGGCTGGTGTTCGTTGCCATCAACAGGTCTACAATAACATGAGTCAGGAATGGAGAGAGAGAGAGAGAGAGAGAGAGAGAGAGAGAGAGAGAGAAACTGAGACATGCGTATGTCGTACATCTAAATGGACTTCAGAATTGCATTTTTATGCAAGCAGACATTGCATTTTAGACACATGTGAAGTACCACAGAAACATGTAGGCCATTGACTGTAAATAAAGTACTATATTTATAGACCACCAGCGACGGTGCTGAGTCAACACAGGCAGATTGCCTGTTGTGATAGAGGGCTAAATATAGACTGGTGTCTCCTTACACCTGCGAAAGGGTAGATTGCCACCAGAGAAACGTTTACTTATTTATTTCGAAGTAATATGCAATCTAAATGTATATTCGAGACCTACTGCAATTATTTGTATGACAGTCATGACTATGTATAATCCAATATACGCGCGTAGGCGAGACATAAGAAAGCTGGTTGAGCAATTTTCGACACCCACACAGTTATTATTCATTTTTATTTACAATATTATACAATACAAATGTATTTGTGAAGAGTATTTTATCCATTATTGTATTTATACCAATTTTGTTCCCAGACAGAGCTGCTGTAGCTGGAGAATCAAGGAGCGGCAAGGGTCACCTCGTGACCGCCTGACCGTGTGAAAATGAGTGGAGTCACACTGAGAGGGGCAATTTTGCTGAGTGTTTGGGCAATTTTTGACAGAATAAAGTTATATAATTACTAATTCTTGACAGAGACAAACTATTATAAACCTTGGCATGATATAATTGATAATCCCATCAATTTACAAACGTAAATTGGTGGGATAATTCATTTTTTTTTGTATATTGTCATTTCGATTGTACACACGAAGTTTTGAGTGATATTTGGTATGAGCTCCTGTGGCATGGTTGGTAAGGTCGCGGACTGGAAAACTCAAAGTGTCGTAGGGTAGTGGGATCGAATCCAGGAGGGGGTTATGGGGAAGGTTTTATATTGTCTAGAAAAAATTTTATAAATTTTTTTTTTTACAAGATCATGCCATTGTATTCAAACAATATGAAATATTCATAGAAATATCATATTGTAAGAATACAATGACATGACCTTGTTTTCTTTTTTTCTTTTTTATTGTTTTATTTTATTATCATAGTAGGTTTGACATGATTTATTGAAACATATTTATTTTTGTACAATTCATTTGAGGTAAGAAAATAATTATATACACATTACTTAGGCTAATAACAAACATATATATTGATATACTAAAAAAATAAGGCATATTACATGTAAATCTTTGAAACTTATAACTAAATAATGAAACATACAATTATATAATGTAAAAGCTATATCACAGGGACATCTTTGGAACTTATACATTATATAATATATATGTTACATTATGAGGTAGCGTGATCAATTAGGTCAGGTCAGGTAAGGTAGGGCGCGAGTCCAGGGCAGGGCAGGGCAGGGCAGGAGGCGAGTCCAGGGCAGGGCACGGGGCGAGTCCAGGGCAGGGCAGGGCAGGGCAGGGGCCGACACTCAGTAGTTCTTGAAGGTGTGGTAGTCCCTGAAGCAGTCACCCAGGCAGAGTGCAACTTTGCACTCGGCGCACATTGAGGTGACTCTTTTGGTCACATGGGGTTTCCTCACACTGGAGCTGCAGACGGTGCACTGCACCTGCCTGTGACGAGTGCCAATCAGCTCGGTGTTGGTTGTGTAGTGTCTTTCGACACCCAGCTGGATGCGGTCAGGAACGTGATCCCCACGCCATGCCGTACGTCTGTGAGTGGTGGTGGCATACTTCTCCAGGAGTTGGTAGGAGACGTTGTACACGAACTCCCGGAATTTCAGCTTCTGGTTTGGGGCCATATCCTTCTTCACCAACCACAAGTTGTAGGCGTTCAGCATCGTTATGTCAACTAGGTGGTGGAAGAGCTTGTGATACCACTTCACAGTCTTCCTCAGACACTCAACACCTGACAGCTGACAGTCAGACTTGTCCACCAGGCGCATGTTTTTGGTGTAGTCCACTACCATGTCGGGCTTGTAGATTGTCTTCCTGGTTCGGTAGTGGATTTTGCCAGAATCCACCTGGGCACCTGTGTGGACGGTGGAAAGCAGGTGGACGTCTCGCTTATCCTTCCACTTCAGGGCTATCAGTTTCCCACACTTCTCGAGCTGCTTGTATTTCTGCCCCTTTCGTCGCCTTCTTCGCACATGCCTCTCGCGGTGTTCCTTGGCCAGGTCGTCTTCTGAAGGTGTGTCACTGGAGGAGGCATCTGTGAGAGGAATGACATCACCTGTGAACTTTGGCATAAACTTTCTTGTCTTTCTGACAGTCCCACATGACCCCGTTTGGTTGTCATAAAGAAACTGGCAGAGAGCAGGAGAAGTATACCAGTTGTCAGTGTAGATGATGTGGCCTTTGCCCAGGTAAGGTGCCAACATTTTCCTGACGATGGCACCTGACATGCCCATGGGGTCATTGGCAGCGGCTTTCGGTATGTCAATGTCAGTGCCTGTATACACGATCATGTCAAGCACTATTCCAGTTTCACAGTCGCACAACACGAAGAGCTTGATTCCGAACCTATGCCTCTTCAAGGGGATATACTGCTTGAAAACAAGACGTCCTTTGAAGAGCACGAGCGACTCATCAATCACCAAATTGAGGAAGGGGTAAAAGTATTTCCTATACCTCTCCAACAACATGGTGAACACATCCCGAACTTTCCATATCCTGTCAATCCTGTTAGGATTTTCGTTGTCTGCAAAGTGCATAAATCTTAGCAGCAACAAAAATCTGTCACGAGTCATGAACTTATTGAAAGTTGGGGTGGCGATGAGAGGGTCGTGCTTCCAGTAGTGTTGCAACACATGCTTCTTGATCAGAGGCATGAGGAACAACAAGGCAAAGAACGTCAGAAATTCTGCCACAGTCGTATCCACCCAGCCTCGTATTCTCGCTTTTGGAGAAAGGACGTCCAATCTGCCAAACACCCACCTGTAGTAGGCGTTTGTTTGGGCAACGATGTACGTCATTACCTCCATGTCGAAAAAAGCGAGGAAGAAGTCGCTTTCGTTCGCTTGATCATCACAGGGCCAGTTGTCAGTTGTTCCTGACGTCCCAGGATTGAACTGGGGCACGTCAGGTACAAAATTGACCCCGTCAGACCAATCGAACGAAGGCATGCCAGGGATCGGAATGTCGTCTGCGTCTTCTTCTGCGTCTGAAATATCGCTTCCATGGTCGCGATACAGCACTTCATCATCATTACCCTCATCTTCACTCGACAGACGATGCCCTTCCTCGTTTTCGTCACCGACGTCGGACTCACTCCCACTGTCCACTCCCAAATCCCCCCACCCTTGGTCCCGTGCTAGGGCTTCGTCGTCGAAACCCGGGCTGCCAATGTCCTGCGAATCACCATCAAACAGCAGGGCGGCATACTTAGATGGTGTAAGATTTACCGGGGGCACTTTGGCACGTGCGGGAGACTTATGGGCAGGGACAGCAGAGGTGGTGGCAGGGGCGGCGGCAGAGGTGGTTGGCAGGGGCGGCGGCAGGGGCGGCGGCGGCGGCAGGGGCGGCGGCGGCAGGGGCAGCAGTGGTGCGTGGCCTTGATGGCAAGATGATGGTGGTGCCTGTCGCCCTTCTCTCTGTTCCTTGGGCAGGGCGGCAGGGGCGGCAGGGGCAGCAGGGGCGGCAGGGGCGGCAGGGGCAGCAGGGCCGGCAGGGACACCAGGGCCAGCAGTCGCTTTCCCAGTCGCTTTCCCTCTCCCTTTCCCCTTCCCCTTCCCTGTTCCTTGGGCAGGGGCGGCAGGGGCGGCAGGGGCAGCAGGGGCGGCAGGGCGGCAGGGGCGGCGGGCAGGGACACCAGGGCCAGCAGTCGCTTTCCCAGTCGCTTTCCCTCTCCCTTTCCCCTTCCCCTTCCCTGTTCCTTGGGCAGGGGCGGCAGGGGCGGCAGGGGCAGCAGGGGCGGCAGGGGCGGCAGGGGCGGCAGGGGCAGCAGGGGCAGCTGGGCCAGGGGCGGCTGGTGGTGGTGGTGGTGGTAGGGGCACTGTGGCTGGCGTACGGGTTCTCTTCCCTACGCCCGTGCCTTTAATTTTTCCTGCCCCCGCAGGTAATGCAGCCCTAGGGCGGCCTCCTGCGTCGCTGGTACCGGTGGCAGGGGTGGCAGGGGTGGCAGTGGTGGCAGTGGTGGTGGTAGTGGTTGTTGCAGTGGCCTGGGTCGTGGTGGCAGTGTCCCGAAAGACCAATAACCTCTGTGCCATTGCCCTGCTTGCACGTGTTTTACGTGCTTTTGGTGCTGGTGATTCGTCCTCTGAGCTGTAGGGCGTGTCGTACTGGTAGCTAGGGTCTTTGGCAGCCACCCTCTGCCTTCCACGGCGGCTAACACCACCAGAAGGAGGGCTGGTTGTGTCATCAGGGAGCGAGCGTGAGGGACGTGTAGGCTCCATGACTAGTGCGTGGTTACTGGCGCGGTGGTGCTTGCACGAGTGCGGGGCGAGCGTTTGGCGGGGTGGTATCGAGAGTTGACATGTAGTACAATACCCACACCAATTTTCAGCCGCCTGGCTATAAACGCGCGGTTTTGGTACGTGTTCAAAGTCTCTGCTCTTAAGAGTCTACCCGCAGTGCGCCGGGGGAACTCTTAAGAGTCTACCCGCAGCTCCCGGGTTAATAGGCCTAGGCTATGCAACTGTCTCGATTTGACTAATTTTACCTAATTAGGCCTAAAGCAGCCTCAGTCTATTCCCAAACCCCAAACAGTATCCCATGTTAAGCCCTAGGCTAGGCCTAGGCCTAATCCCACTCTCAATCAAAATTCGAACTGATAAATTCGTACCTACCGGTATAGTCCATGAGCCAGGCCAGATATCGGTACCACCTGGGGTGACTAAACACGAATGGTACTAAAATGTTTATAGAGTGACTGTAAGTACATTAAGATATGATAGCCTTCTCGCACTGGTAGCTTAGTCTAATTTTTTTGATGCAATAGGGGCGCTACCCAAAAATAAAGATTTTTAGCGTGACGCTCGGCGTTTTCCTCATTTTCTTTAAAATCCATCACACAATCATCGCGAAACTTTGAACACCTATGTAGAATTATATTCTCTACCAGAGTTGTTCCTAGGTATTTTTCAAATTTCCTCATATTTCGGAATATACTCTATATTTTGGGTATTTTCCTCTAAATCTAGAATAAATCCTTAAATATGGGGAACATTGAAAAATATATTCTAACAGCTCTTGTAGCTTATTTGATTCTCTACAAGAATTATTCCGATGTGTATTTCAAGTTTCTCCATATTTAGGGGTTTATTTCATATTTGGGGATTTTTTGTTATATTTTGGGGATAATTTATTATTGGAAGGAGCAAACATATGTAGAGTGGTTTCCATGTAATGTGTTTGTTTGTTCATGGTTTAATGGTGATATTTTTTGCAGGTGTGTGTCGACTGTTTGACGGCAGGATGGAACCATCTGCGAGGAAGAGAGCACGGATCGACTGAATCATCCACTGCTCTGATGATGACAGCGATGCTCTGGTGTCACCACAGGATTTGGACTCCTGGAACACATTGCTCAGGGCTGCAGAAATCAGGCAGCATGATCCAGTCCTGGAAGCAGCCAAGGGCCTTGAAGAAGGAGGAATACCACACATACATTATCACCGTAAATGTCGTAGTCTCTTTACAATGAAGAAGTCACTGGATTCTATCCTTGCCAAGGGTGTCAAGATAGAATCAGCAAGCGTCGACCCCAGGAGGAGGGCATCAAGGGATGCCCTTAGTACTAGCAGGGTGTATGCCAAAGTATGTATCTTCTGCGAGAAGTCAAGCAAGTACATAAAAACAACAAAGACAAGGGAGCCACTCATACAGTGTGTTGAGCTACGAGCAGATGAGAAGATTCGCAGAGCAGCAATAAGGAAACTCAACCAGAGAATCCTTGGTTTAGTTAGCAGAGACCTTGTTGCTGCAGAGGGTCACTACCACAAGTCGTGCTACAAACTCTTCACAAAAGATGATTTCCCAGCGGCCGCCAGGTCGGGTGCAGGTGAAAATCAGGAAGAAAGCGAGGAAGCACGCTACGAAGAGGTTGAGACAGAAGCCCTCGAGGAACTCTGCTTGTATATAAGGACCAAATTATTCCCCAACCCAGAGGTACTGCCTATGACAAACCTCACATCTAGGCTTGAGAGATCCATGATGTCCCGTGGTATTATCCAACTGAAACCAGCGACAAAGAAACATGTTCGCCGAAAGATTGAAACCGAGTTTGGAGAATCACTACGCTTTGTCCCAGATGAGAAAGGAAAGCTTCTAATCTATCCACGCAGCCTCTCAATGGACGACCTTGCCCGGCAAGCACACAAAATGGCAAAAGACCTGCAAGAAGCAAGAGCAGCTAACTCTGAAGATGTCTTAACCAAAGCAGGAATGCAGCTGAGGAATGAGATCAATAAACAAGATGTGAGTCAGCCATGGCCTCCCGATACAGATCAGAATGTCATTCCTGCAGCAGTCACTCAATTCCTGCACACCCTGCTGACAGGAGAGTGTGAGTGTGAAACTCCCTCTGAAAGAGCTCAACGTCTTGCCACTTCCTTTGGCAGTGACTTGGTCTTTGCTGTTACCAGTGGCAAGACAAAACCACCCAAGCACGTACTGCTGACCAATGCTGTAAAGTCTTTGACAGGAAACACAGAACTGATCCGAACTCTGAATCGTCTTGGTCACTGTGTGTCTTACTCAATGTTTGAGGAGATCGATACAGCCCTTTGTATCCAGAAGCTGGAATGCTCAAAGGATGACATTCCACTGCCAGCAAACATCTACCCTGGTGTGTTCACAACCCTGGCCTGGGATAACATTGACCGACTTGAAGAGACCCTAAGTGGAGCAGGTACTTCTCATAGAGTCAATGGCATTGCTGTCCAGTCCAAGGTTGCAGGCTCTGTGCCAGAGAAAGTCCTGCCAGAGATTACCAAGTCCAAGATAAGAAGCATCACTCAGACATCATCAATGCTGCCAATATACAATGTTGGGCGGCGGGCAGGGCCACCTAGGATTGAGACTGCGTATGTCGACACTACCAAGGAAGTCCAGGATTCAAAGACAAAGAACCATATCTGGCTTCTTACTCGAATGTCAGACCATGAGGACCAGTCCATCAGCAGTTGGACTGGGTTCAACATCAAAATGCGCAGAGACATTGCAGTGGTTCAGGACACTGTAAGCTACCTGCCCACTATCAATGCTCCCGCAACAGAAATGTCCACCGTTAATGAAATCTTGGAACAAACGCATGCTATCATGCAGTCCTTACAGCTTAACAAGATTGTGTGCGTGTTTGATCAAGCACTCTATGCCAAAGCTGCCGAAGTTATCTGGAAACAAGAGAAGTTCAAGAACATTATCATCAGGATGGGCGTCTTCCACACAATCTGTAATCTCATCTCCACCATAGGAAAGAGGTTTCAAGATGCAGGTCTTAGAGATCTGTGTGTGGAATCAGGTATCATCGCAGAAGGATCAGTGTCAGGAGTGATGAACGGCAAGAGGTACAACAGAGCAGTGAGACTACACAAGCTCGTGTATGAAGCACTGATGAGGCTTGCATGGAAAGGCTTCCTTTCATGGCTAGAAGAAAACCATTCAAGGGACATACACCATCTAGATGAAACACTGAAGGACATCAACAGCTTTCACAGCAATGTGTCTCAGGGACTCTTTCAAGAGCTGATGGAGAGTGAATCATGCACACATATCATGAAGCTTTTCCAAGTTTATCTTGAGACCCTCAGAGATGAACACAACCTCTCAGCATTCTGGATGTCATACCTGGACATGGTTGAGATCATGCTGGACTTAATTCGAGCCTCCAGAGAAGGCAACTGGATGCTCCACCTAGGAGCAATCCGACAGATGATACCGTGGTGTTTTGCCTATGACAAAGTGAACTATGCCCGGTTCCTAACCTACTACTATGCCTTGATGTCTCGACTGCCCATTGAACACCCAGAGGTCCATGAACACTTCATGCAAGGTGGCTTTTCGGTCCAGATCGGTAGCAAGAATCCCTTTGGACGGATCCCTGTGGACCAGACAATCGAAGAGACGATCAACAAAGACACCCAGACACCAGGGGGCACAAAAGGCTTCAGCCTGAAAGGCGGAGCTGTCGCCAGGTACTACCTGACATCGGAGTATCGCAGCAGGTACTTAAGGCAGCTCAGGACTATGGTAGTAGGCCAAAAGTATACTGACTTCAGCCACCCAGACCTACAGATGCCCAGGATTAGAAGAGATGAGGCCGATGTCCAATCTTTAGTTCAACTGATGGAGACCAGCTGGTTGAACCCCTTCAACGCAGAGCAAGAAGATCTTGTCAGTTTGTCAACTGCGACTATGGCACCACCAGAAGTTGTCAAAGACCTTCTAGGGGCCTACAGAATAGGAGAGGATGCATATCAAGCCTTCAAGGAAGAGCGCCTGGAGATCGATACGCCAACTTATATACAGTTTCATGACACGATGACGAAGACGAAACTGAGAACGTTCACTAACATCACAATGAAGCCACGCTCACAAGACCATGCCAAGGAGGTTATCTTAAAGGCTGACAGGAACCTATTTGGCCAGATGATCCTTGTTGCCGAGAACAGAAAGCTCAAAATGAGTGATGTCTTGGCTCATCCCCTGGGGCCTTTGCCTTGGGCACTTGCCAGCGGTGATGGGTCTCTCCGCAAGACCAACAAGGCTGCCCTCGCAAAGGAGTTAGAGAGGAATGTTTCTCCTGCAGAAGTGATACCCGAGCCCTCTGCTACCATAATTGATGGGATGAGCCTGGTCCACAAACTGAAGGGAAACGACAAAACTTTTTCACAGCTTGCAGGTACAGCACTGAGTCACGCTGTTCATGAAGGTGCTAAGAGCAGGCGCATTGATGTTGTGTTTGATATCTACAAGGAGACATCCATCAAGGATGCAGAACGAGCCAAAAGAAGTGCAGGCACAGGAATTCATTTCAAGAACATTCAACCTGGGCACAACATCCAGCAGTGGAGAAAGTTACTCGGTAGTTCCTCCAACAAGGCAAGTCTTATCAAGTTCTTGGTAGAAGAATGGAAGGCACCACAGCACAGGGAGAAGCTCAAGGACAAGGAGCTGTATGTCACATGTGAGCAGCGCTGCTTCAAGATCACCAAAGAGCAGTGGGAAGAGGCTCCTGAGCTTAAGTCAACTCAAGAAGAAGCAGACACACGCCTTCTTCTCCATGCACTTCATGCAGCAGAATCTGGGAACAAGTCTGTCATCATCACTGCAGAAGATACAGACGTCATGGTGTTGTGTCTTGGCATGTGCCACAAGATCCCATCCCATCTGTTCCAGAAGTGCGGGACGAAGAACCGGACAAGATTCCTGGATATCACCACACTGAGCCGCACACTGGGAGGCAGCGTGTGTGATTCATTGATTGGTATGCATGCCTTTACAGGCTGTGATACCGTCAGTGCATTCGCTGGCCGAGGGAAGATGACGACACTCAAGCAGGTGAAGATGGACAAGACATACCAGCATGCTTTTCACGAACTTGGACGCTCATGGGAAGTGTCTCCTGAACTCTTTGAGAAGCTACAGGAAATCACCTGCCACATGTACCTACCATCTACCCACACAACTAAGGTAAACAAGCTTCGGTATGAGCTGTTCTGTGCAAGACGTGGAGAGGTAGAGTCAAGTCAACTCCCTCCTTGTGAGGACTGCCTCTTCATGCATGCACTGCGTGCAAACTACCAGGCTGCGATCTGGAGGAGAAGTCTTCAGAGCCAGCCATTTGTTGCGAACCCAACAGACTGCGGTTGGATGACAGATGAGGACGGTAAGCTTGCCGTCAACTGGATGCGAGGCTCACCAGCACCAGATGCTGTTATGCAGCTACTGTCTTGCAAGTGTGTGCGGTCATGCGAACTCCCTAAGTGTACTTGCCTCAGCAATGGTCTAAAATGCACGGACATGTGCAGGTTACAGACATGTCAGAACAAGGCTATTGAAGAAGAGCCGGTGGCACAACAGTCAGATTCCGAGTCTGACGTAGATGATATTTAGGAGTAGTAATTTGCCATAATAGTATGTACAAGCCCATGGCATGCTTAGTGTGTATTTACAGGACTTGTATTAAATGTGACAATTACTATATGCATTTTGTTGACATTTAGGCATTCCTGTCCCCAAATTTGACATTTTAAAAAATTTCGGAATTTTCGGTAGGGTATGTCTATTCAAGAAGTGATAACGACCATTAAGCTACCAATGTGCAAGGGCTATCATATCAAAACATAAACTAGAGACATGTAGCAAGCTAAAAACACCTAAGAGAATTAGTCACCCCGGGTGGTACCGATATCCCAAAATTCGGGTCTTGGCTCATGGACTATTACTGTTCAAGGTAAACAGCAACTGCTAAATTCAACATCATGTTCAAATAATATGTAATATCACTGTCTATGGTTGTATTAGACAAAAATCGTGATAGGTTTCTATTTTATATGGATAAATAGTATTAAGCTGAATAAACTAAATACCGAAAGTTCACTAGAGTGGTTGTTGATACATTTGCTAGACATCATCATCATCATCATAGATATGAGGGAGGAGGGAGGTAGGAAGGACGGGCAGGGTAAGTCACACAGGCAATTGCCAAAACTTTAAAGGTCCATATCATTGTTTTTAAACAAAGCATTTTTGCAAAGGGAGGAATTGTTAAAAACCTTAGCCAATACTCTGTCATTCACCAAAAATAAATTTGAATTATCATTATTATTTGGTAGGGTAGGTATGTATAGGTAGGTTGGCTAAATAATTGCTGGAATTCGTAGGGACTCGAACTGTTTTGAGAGAGTTAAATACAAAAACAATAATAGATCTGAATAATAAAGAGATTATGTTATTAAGCAATAGTGGGGGATGCGTGGAAGCCTATAGACTGTAGACGGTAAACTTTGTGAGGGTAGCGAATGCGGTTTTAAAGTCGTTTAAGAATAGACAGTTTTCAATGCTGCGGCCAAACTATTCCACCCATTTATATTCTTTTGTTATCAAAACGTTCGGAATCGCGAGCCTCACCTAACTACGCAAGCATGGCTTTGTTCATCGGCGTAGTTTTCAAGATGTGGAATTTTAAGTGGAATTCGAGGTTTTTTCATGATTGCCGGAAAAAAAACCCACGTGCAAAAGCAAAACCTTCTCTATAACATTTGCGGAGCATTAGTAGGGGAGTCCGTATGCCAAAGCCCAGTCGTTTCCTATGAGTGGGAGAGACGGTATTTAGGCGTCAAGTTTTACGGGAAATCGGCTGCCATTGACCTGTTTGGCCGCCATGCCAGATGTTTAGCATATCAAAAGTTGCCCAATACAAAAACGCACCACTTGTGAAAGTTTGATCCCGATCCAAATATCGGTTCTGGAGTTATTGCGTCGAAACCGGCGCATAAGAAGAATTTGGATGAAAAACCGGGTTTAATGATTACAATAGGGGTTCCCCATAGGGGACGAACCCCTAATAATCTGGGAATTATATAATGTAATGCCTTTATGCACTACCTTCATTAGTAGGCTACATTTCCAATATACAGTATCTATTCAACTGAAGCTTGCATCTGGAACCTATAAGCATTTCAGAGGTTGCTCCTGATTGGTTTTCATGACTTGCTTCAGCAATGAGGTCTCGATCTCTATCCCGATCTCTATTCATAATGTGGAGGGCGCTGGAAGGAAGCAATGCGTATCTGTACATGACTGTAGATCAAAGTGGGTACCTGTCAAGAGTAGGCTATAGTGGAGCAGCTAAATGTGATTTTGGGCCAGAATCATTCAGTTGATGATAAAAGCATGGCATTTGGTATGAATGTTCTCTCTACATCAGTTTTTGAGAAAAAAGTGCTAGCCATCAAAAAATCCAATATGGTGGCAATTGTTTTCAAGATGGCCGCCAGTGCATGGAAAAACAACCATAAACCATAACAATTGTTTTTTTTTTTACATCTTTGTGTAACATTATTGATTTATTTGTCTTCTTTTACTTATTGTGTAATGCATAGGCTGATTTAATGCACTAATATAGAATATTTTTCTGATTTTACAAGTTGTACCAGCGCGGAAGAGTCTCTAATTATGGATGCACAATCAAAATTGGAGTAAATGTTGCCTTTGTCAGGACATAAGCAATGAAACTGTAATCTCACCACTTAGCTAATTCCAAAGGAAGCAAGACTATGCCTAGAAGCCACGCTGATACAACATAAAGCAAGATATCACAATAGCTTCAGACTGTTGTTCAATAATACTAAACTAGAAAGAGCACAGAAGAGGAGAGTTACTCCAAGCACATCAGGTGGCGCAGACAAGGACCGTGGCAAGAGACAGAAAACTTCACACCCTCCAAAAGTACAATACTTCTTGTGTGAAGATGAAATATCAAATTTAAGAAAAGCGATGACTATGCAGCTGGATGAAAGACTCAATCAATATGCCAAGATTCTAAGCCATGGAAAGCTCCTTGCAAAGTTAAGTGCTGGTGACGTTGTTACTCAGGAGCTGAAGTATTGCCCACGATGCCTAGTCGACTTATACAATTCAGAAAGAGCACATCTTTATGCAATAAAGCAAGAGGGGAATTGCAACAATCTAGGAAAAGAGTTTCATCCTCTAGCCTTCTCAGAACTTGTAATCTACATAATGGATAGCAAAGTTACCAACACGGAAACAACACGAGTTACATTTAGGCTGGCTGATCTAGCCTCACTGTACAGGCCTTGCTTAGAACAACTTGGTTTGGATTTTGCCAGATGTCAACCCAACCTGGTTAAAGGAATAGTTAATCACTAGGATTCCCGAGCTTGAAGCCCATAAGAAAGGGCGTGATGTCCTTTAGCATTAAAAACAGATGTAGGCAGAGTTCTCTCTGATGCTAGCAATTATAATGAAGCTTTTCACCTGACTAAAGCGGCAGATATCACCCGTAAATAATTGCTTGATCACTTCTAAATTCAGCACTGAATTCAAGGAAGGGTATGGAGAAGAACCTGTTCCACCAGCTCTACTTCAGTAGACCGTGAAACACCATTTGCTGTATATGTCGGGATGAAAGTGTTTGTCAAGACAAGAAAAAAATAATGTATTGACAAGTTTCATGAAAATGAAATCAGCATATCGTATGACAGAGCGTTGGAAATATCAGGCCAGTTAGGTGAAACTGTTATAAACCAATATGTAGAAGGCAATGTTGTGTGTCCACCAATTTTGAGAAAAGGGTTGTTCACTACATCTACTGTAGATAATATAGACCACAATCCAACGGCCACCACAGCAAGTATAGCTTTCCATGGTACGAGTATTTCAATGCTCCAGCACCCAAGTGCAGATATCAGTACTCGCCCAAGATTACAGAGAGTCGGGTAAAAAAGGTTCCTGAGCTTCCTGAGTCATACACCAACATCCCACCAACCTTCTTGAACACTGAATGAACTTCAGCAAAAGTAGGCTCTTTTCAAAATATAAAACTGTTTTTCTGCATGTAGAAGTTTTCTAACACTCTCAAAACCTTGAAAATCAAAGTATAAATAATCTTACAGCTGGTTTTCAATCAGGCCCCTACTTAAGGAAATCACCTACATAATCTGGATACAAATGACTATAATCTGATTAAATATATATGACAAGCGTCTACATTTGGCCACAGTATGTATGTTGTGGACTATTGAAAATATGGACACTTCGTTTCATGTTGGAAGTAAAACAGACGTTAACATGTACATTATGTTCACAGTTTTAGAGTTTGGACAGTCAGCCAAAAAGTTATTTGGACAAATATATGACAGTATCTTGGATCTTTAATCAGTGATAGGCAATATGGTTTTAGACGATGTCGATCAACTGCAGACATTCTTTGCCTTCTTACGCATCAAATCAACCAAGCTACAGACCAACATGGTGAAACACATACAATAGCACTGGATATATCAAAGGCATTTGATAGTCTGGCATCAATCCTTATTGTCGAAGATGTCACACTACGGCCTTGCATCATTAGTTCCACTAATTTCTTCTTATCTTCATAACAGAAAAATATGTGTAATGGTAGATGGCCTTTATTCTCAATTTCACTCAATAAATGCTGGTGTTCCCCAGGGATCAGTTTTGGCCCCAACACTGTTCCTCATTCATATCAATGATCTCATATCTACCACTCATAATCCAATACATTCCTACGCAGATGACTCAACACTCCACAGTTCCTTCACATTTACCAATTCTTTCACCCAACCCGATCTTATAAATTCAAAAATAAACACTGCAATTTCTCTGAACCAGGACCTTTCTAGAATTAATGAATGGGGACAAGAGAATCTAGTTTCCTTTAATGCACAGAAAACCAAGTACATTCAATTTTCTAACTGACAGAATCTCACTGACTCCCATATTTTTTTAATGATGTAAATATTCCCACTTCCCCTAGTATTGACATTCTCGGTGTAACATTAACTACTAACTTGAGCTGGACACATTATGTTAGAAGCATTGCTAAGAATACCTCTAAAAAAATGGGACTCCTGTACAGAGTTCGAGAATTCTTCACTGACGAGCAGTTGGCCGTAATATATAAAAGTCAGGTGCGTTCTCAGATGGATTACTGTTCACCTCTGTGGGGTGGAAGTGGAGTGGTTGCATTGAGGCAGTTGGACAAAATTCAAAATAAAGCTATTAGATTAATCAATAACCCTGCAATCACACAGGACCTTCCTACATTATCCATACGAAGAAACGTTGCATCCCTTGCATTATTCTACTGATATTTTCACAGCAATTGTTCCGAGGAACTTGCTTCAATTGTGCCACCTCTCCACATCTTTCCCCGTAGAACTAGGGCAGCTGAGAGCGCCCATGAATTTACACTTTCTCCTCCACAATGCAGAACTTCTGCTTATCAGAATTCATTTATCCCCAGAGCTACTACTCTTTGGAATTCACTTCCCTCGAATTGCTTTCCGCAAACTTACAATCTACAAATGTTTAAATCCAGTTGTTACAAACATTTTAAGAATGGAGGATGCCTTTAGGCACATGGACCTTTTTGTTTGATCTGTGTTTTTCCTTCCTCCGTTCATTGTCTCTTTAAAAAAAAAAAAAAAAAAAAAATCTTGCCATATGTTGCATACTACGGAGTCATTGGTGTCCATTTTTGAAAATGGCCGCCATATTGGAAGCTTGAGTGGCCAGTACTTTCTCCCCCATCAAATTCAGTATCACCATGGCAAAAACACTTATAATGTATCTCAATAATAACCTTATTTGGACATAATATATATAAAACAATATCTTAACATAATGTCACATGTTATGGTGTCATATGGCGGCCATCTTGGAAAATGGCTGCCATATTAGAATTTCAAGTGGCTAGCACTTTTTTCTCAAAATCTATTACAAAATATATATTTTTGCTAAATTTCATGCTTGTATCATCAAATGAACGATTATTTGTGTTATCTGCTCTACTACTGTAGGTTTGAGTCCCGAAGGGAAGAAGGAAAACCTAATATTTAGTAGTGGCCCCGGAATCATTGACGATGCGCCTTAACTTGTTTGTAGCCAATCTTTGAACTCAGGCTTGCCTTTCAAACTTCCCGCCTAGGAGTGAGAACAAAATACGATTACCACACAACGTGAGCGAAACGCTCTTAAATATAATAAAACCACTCACGGACTCGTCCTATATGATGTGGGTACCACTACTAGAAAAAACTAGTAAAAAATAATCAATAAAATAAAAATTAAACATGATCCAGCTCTTGCGCTTCCCAGCACTCTGCTGTCTACTGTACGCGTCGCCTCGGCTTCTCGAAGCATTCATCGTCCTTCACTGATATATCAAGACTTTCAAAAATACATCAGATAAAAGGGAAGGGGATGGAAGGGAGGGCCAAAATCGTCACTGATTCCGGGGCCACTACTAAATATTAGGTTTTCCTTCTTCCCTTCGGGACTCAAACCTATAAATTATTAGTGGCCCCTTCATCTTTGACGATGCGGCTGATATCACAAGTCTGGAGGGGGACATTCATGTAGAATATCATAACCACTAACAAATTACTAAGGTTAACAGAAAAACGTACAAAAAGATCACTGTTTAATAGAAAAATAGAAAGGATGTACAGGCGGCATTTATGAAAGGTTAGCCTGTTGTATAACACCTTTATGTTGGATAGAACAGTAGGATATACACACATAAACTATACATTTAGTCTATGAATAATAAATCAATCAATATTCGTCTCTTGGAAATACTGATCAAATTCTGGCATATACAGTATATATTGCCCTAATTCAGGTACTCAAATACAATAGATTTGTACAATGCCCTTATAAATAACCTTAAGATTACTGAGCATAGATTAATACTCTATTGCCATACATAAAGTATTTAATAAATACATTTTCCCTGACTAGACTTATTTTAGTCTTAGGAATGGGTTATCACATGACCCTAGTTCTCACAATCATGTTGTATCACATAGGAAGCAGGTAGGAGGTCCTAGTTAGAGCCCTCTCCCCTCCCCCCCCCCTTTCTTTGTACAAAATAAGCTTAAAACTAGACTCTCTGCCTTAATGCTACACATTTGTGAGAAGGTTTCAGGAGATTCACGGACAGGTAACGCGTTAGAAATGTATGATTAGAAGACCATAAGTTGGTCTGTTGCATGTCATCCAGGGAGTAATTATGTAAGAAACGGAGCGAAGCAGCCCACTTTCTTATATCGTGTGACCTTGCAAGAACACCTGGATTACTCTCTCTGATAACTCCCACTAATAAAGCTGCCAACTGACGCTTTTGAAGGCGTTTACCTGTCTGCGAGACCCAGAGGGACCCCGCCTGAGATGGTCGAGATTCCCGCATATACAAAATAAGTGATTGCACTGGGCATAATTTATGGTGCTTATCGCCTTGTTTAAGAGATGGAATTTCAAATTCAGTAAATACATGATTAGCATGCTCATTCTTAGCAATGAAATTGGGAGCAGGAGCAATATGTATGCTCATGTTATGCCTAGAGAGCCTTAAGCAGGCTGGCTCCGAGCTCATCGCCGCCAACTCAGACACCCTATCACCCGTGGCCAGGGCCAAAAGAAAAATGGCCTTCTTAAGTCTTAGCTCATAAGGAGGATTATGGCAATATCTGCGGGAGTGAAGCATTTCAAGGGTTAAATAAAGAGACCAGGTGGGTGTGAGTTGGCGTGGTGGAGGGTGACACCAGAAGCAAGACCGCATGAACACCTTCTCCTCCGCTTCCTGCATAGAAAGTCCAGTTAAATCATAAAACGGTGTCCGAATAACCGTGAGGTGATTCCTCAATGTGACAACTGACAATTTACGCATTTCAAAAAGATAATTTAAATAATTAAATATCAAAGGCACCGAGGACTGCTGTAGGTCAGTTTCTACGATCCAGGTAGTAAAGGTCTTCCAATGGGATTGGTACTGTCTTTTGGTTGATAAAGTATACTGATTAATCAACTTGTGAGTCACGCTTTCCCCAAACGGGCCTAGCCACTTGGCCTTCAGAATATCCACATAGCAAAAGTCAGCGAGGTCTTGAGGTTTCCAATTGCGTCCTAAGTGGAAATACGAGATCGGGGGCGACACCGGGTTCTCGCACCACGTCTTTAACTGATTGTACCAAACTTTGGCCGGCCACATTGGTGCGATCATCGAGACCATGCCCCGATCATGCCGTAGTTTGTGAACTACTTTGCACATTAACACCTTACGAGCGGCCTATGCGGTTTATTTATATGTACCGCCCAGCGGGGTGTTTTTAGCCAAAATAGGGCTGTTTACGTGATCATTTTCATGCCTAAATAAGACCCAGAACGTAAAACAAGTACCTATCCCTGAAAGGGCATAAACAGAGCTTTCGAATGACCCCCATAAAACGCTCCTTTTATGATGGCTAGTTTTCTTGCAATAACCGTGCAACGCGAGTGCAAAAAGCATGTAATTCGGTACTTTCCCCATATAATTCGTATGTAGCAGTGAGAGAGAGGGGACTCTGAGATTCGTGTCAGTAGTTCGCCGCGGTGGTCTGGAGCAGTCATACGCTCGCTAGTCTCCTGCCACCACTTGTCCCTCTCTCTCTCAGCAACATTACGTGCTGAAATTGCCACTCTCGAACCTATGTCGAGCGCCGCCACATAGTCCCAGCTTTATTTAACACCGACTTATGTGGTGACCGCTAATTAAGGGGTTAAGGATGCGTCTGGAGGGGAAATAGAATAAATGAGATCCATTTGTTCCAGTCTACCAGACATGGCGTCTGGTCCCCCGCCGTTATGTTTTGACTCTGGCGTGTGAGGAACTGAGGCAGCTTGTGATTTGCCTCTGACGCGAACAAGTCCACTTGTGGATGGTATGGCTCTATAATCATCTGTTGAAAGACGGTATGCTTGAGCGACCATTTTACTAGAGTGCTCTGTCACCGAGCCAGAGCGTCTGCCCATACGTTCGCCACGCCGGGCAGATATGTTGTATGAAGATAAATCTCTAGCCTTGCAGCCAGATGAAATATCTTTTCTGACAACCTTTTTAACCCTTAATTAGCGGCGAGCAACATAACTCGAGTTAAATAAAGCTGGACTATGTGGCGGCGCTCGACATAACTCGAGTGGCAATTTCAGCACGTAATGTGGCTGAGAGAGAGAGACAAGTGGTGGCAGGAGACTAGCGAGCGTATGACTGCTCCAGACCACCGCGTGCGACCTACTGACACAAATCTCGCTCCCTCCTCCCTCTCTCACTCGCGAAAAAAAAAAAAAAAAAAAAAAAAAAAAAACATACTCAATTATGTACTGAAAGTACCGAATTACCTGCTTTTTGCACTCGCGTTGCACGGTTATTGCAAGAAAACTATCCATCATACCAGGATCGTTATGGTGTCATTCGAAAGCTCTGTTTATGCCCTTTCAGGGATAGGTACTTGTTTTACGTTCTGGGTCTTATTTAGGCATGAAAATGATCACGTAAACAGCCCTATTTTGGCTAAAAACACCCCGCTGTGCGGTACACATAAATAAACCGCATAGGCCGCTCGTAAGGTGTTAACACTCAAGATCTTACTGACCCTTGCTTCTGAATGCATGTGACTGCAGTCAGGTTGTCCATCCTGAAGGCTAAGGACTTTCCCGCTAGGTGTACACCGTGCTCTTTTAGAAAAAATAGGGGGACTAACAACTCTTTGGCATTGATATGTAAATGATTGACCCTGGACCAGAGACCCTGACCTTGATGTCCTAGGTTTGATTGGTACCTCCAACCCAGGGTACCTGACGCGTCTGTATCTATCCAGATCGTCGGAGGAGGAGCAGTCCATGTCAAAGAGGATTGAATTACTTCTGGCTTCGCCCAGGCCGCCAGGAAGTTGTGGATTAACTTCGGGATTTGCCATAGTCTTTCCGCCGGCAACAGCGGAAAGCACTTGTTTCCCTTCAAAATAATTCGTTTTACCTTCAGACGGCCTAACGGAACCGTCAACCAAATTCAATAGAGTGAACCCACCAGAGACTCCCAGATTCTCCTCGTGGTAGTCAGACCATGAAGAAACCGAAAGAGTTTCCTCCGAAACCTCTGGCGATTGTCCTCGCTCTGAATCAGAGTGAGTAACTCGGTATCCCAGATAAGGCCCACCCATTGGATGGCTCTCGTGGGGTTCAAGTTGGACTTAGCCAAATTCACTTTGAATCCCAGAGCAGCGACATGAGTTAATACTTGATTTACATGTTGGAGGGAAGTTACTTTGGATTGAGCTACAATTAACCAATCGTCGAGATACCATAACACCATAATTCCCTGTTTGAGGAATGGTAGCAAAGCCTGTTGGACTAACATGGTGAATATGCGAGGTGTTAGATTGAGGCCAAAGGGCATTCTTTGAAAGACAAACGTTTGATTTCCTTGGCGCAAGGCTAGGTAGTTTTGAAAACGTTTGTTGATAGGAACATGCCAGTTCTGTGAGATCTGTGGAACACATCCAACCTTGCGGCGGCAGTGTCAGCCTGATCTGGTTCACAGTCAACATCCTGAACGATTGATTGTGAATGTGGGTGTTCAGATACAACAAGTCGATGACCGGCTGCATCTGAAAACTGTCCTTCTTTGGCACCAGGAATATCTGGGACGTGAACACAGGCTGCTTTGATGGAATGGGGATAATGATCTGTTTTAGGACCATCTCTCTGATGACGGATTCCACCTCTAATGAAACATGATTGAACTATGTGGGGAAACGTAAACGAGGTCGCCGGGACCACCGCCATGAGAGGCCTTTCCGGACCACTGTCTTTGCCCATGTCCGCCGGGGCCATGCCCGGTGACAATCCCGGAAACTGCCATTCACACGACTGGTATTGTCCAGCAGAGTTACCCTCGGATCTGACTCGCCTTGGCGCGGCACTGAGAGTGAGAGAGCTGCGTGGTGTCTCAGTTTTTTTAATTAGAGGGTTGTTACTCTGATTTAGTGGTAGTGGGATGAGAGGCTTTGCTATCATTGCTACTAGGTTTACCCCTTGTGTTACCCATGAACCACCTCCCTCTACCCCTGTTCTGGCCACGACCTCTAGATGTGCCACTGTTTCCAGAGGTTGTGTGAGTCTTTGATGACTGATGTGTCTGGGACTGTGCACGAAAGGAACTCTAATTGTATTTAGGTTTAAATGCAGGCTCACCCTTCGGCTTGGAAGCAGTGGCATTCTGAGAGTCTAATAAGAAATTAACCGTGCGCCAGGCATCTGCGGAGGCAAGAGTTTTAGTACATACATTGGACAAAATTAATCTCCTACCAATCTCTACAGGGAGTTCCTAACCAGGTATACCTGCAGATCTTGAAGTACCCTCACCGCCTCAAAGGGAGCCATGCGGATATCGCCAAGGTACTTAATGGAATTCTGGAGTAAGAGGCGCCTAGTAAGAGAGAGAGCCTTATGGGTGCTAGCGTCCGTCACCGACTCAATCGTCCTTTTTTTTTTTTCTATGTGATTGAGGGAGGCAAAAGGCAGAACTGCCTATAGCGAGTGCCTCCCCCATAGTTGAAAGAGTGACAGGGGGGGCCAAAATCAGGGACGTGCGAGCCAAAAATACCTGGACACACAGAGTTTGAAGGCACAATTTAAGGTCAAGGAAGAGGGAAATACTGATTCTGGAGAGAGTTTTCCCAGAGCTCAGCTGTTGCATAGAAGAAGACAGAGTAAACGTTTCACTCTCGGGTTGGAGGCTAGCACAGAGTAGGGGTGGGATTGAGTTGCAAGTCGGGTACCACATGCCCTACGTAAAGGAGGTGGTATACACTGGGAAAGCTCTGAGGAACACTGATTATTATAGTAGCGATAGAATAGCGAGAGAGATGCAACATTGCGTCAGAGAAAAAGGGAAGAAAGAGAAAAAAAAAGAAGAGAGATTGCAGAGAGTTGGTGAGTGGATGGGAGTTAATGATATGAAAGGCTAAAGAAGCCGCAAGCTGGCGGCTGAGCAAGTATTGGGACGCCAACCTCCAGGCCTTTTGCCTCATTTTAAAGTCCTTATCTATCTGTACCTGAGTGGGAGAACTAAATGGCTCTGCTAACTGGCATATAGATAACTTAGGGGCCCAAAAAATTAAAAAATATGTTGCGGTATCCCCTCCTTGCCAACCGGCATGGAGAACCAATGATGATCCTCTTGCGGGAGCTGATGACTGCTCTTGTTAGTGATTGTGCTGGCAAACAGCTGGGCTTCCTGTCCCCATGCATCCCACGGCCCTGACTCCCCGCCATCAATAATTATGAACTACTGAGGTACCTGAATAATCTCTATATGGGACTGTTTTTAACTCTGGGGTCATACCTTGTAAGAATTTAACATCGTTCAACCCATCAGTTTTCAGCCAATCTGAAAATAATTTACCAGAAGATGCACAGGGGAGGGCAGGGGATTGCACTAAGACAAAATATTCAGGAGCATAAATACTGGGGATGGCTTTGATAACAGCGTCTAATACATCACCCGATTGGTTCTTAGCCCTTAGTTTCTTCGCTTCACTCACTTCAACAATCCAATGATCCGGTACTGGGCTCTCACCTGTTACTGTTGGTTGTGCGACCTCTGGGTGAATGGGTGGAAGAATAGACCAGGATGTGTCAGGTCCGTATAAAAGGGGCATAGGGCCCTTCTTAGAAGGAATTGACCGATCAAGAGGGGGCGGAATTATGTCCGAGAACAATTTTAAATTAGAAGGCAAAATTGCCGCCGGCCCTGAAATGGGAACCGCCGGAGTAACTGTAGGGGGAGGAACATTAAGATTAACTTGAGGTTGAACTTGCACTTGGCCTAGAGGTCGCACCGCCGGGGATACAGGTGCCGTTACTTTAACCTGTCGCTCATTCTTCACCTGTCTCATAAACTGATACCACTCCTGAAATAGTTCGTTGGACACAACCACTCCACCTTTCTGGTCAGATGAGGACGCATGCCGAGATGTATCTGAGCCCTGCGTTCCTGAAAGTCGAGAAGATGACTACTGGCCAGGCGGCACTTCCTCAACGTCTTCTACGTGTTGTCGTATGGTAGAACCCGGTGCCCGGGCTGGGGGGGGCTGATAAAGCCTCCGACCGAGACTCGCCAGCCCGGGCAGCAGTGTCACGTGTTCCTGTTTGTGAAACGGGAACGCCGGGCTGAGGTAAATCATCAAAGGGGAGATCAGGGATATCGTAAGTTTCCATGGGTTCCAAGAATTTATTTTCAATCAGGTCAGAGGAGCTCATATCTTCCTTGTGACGGCTTGACCTTGTGCTGCTGCTACGATCAGATTCTAGAACCGGAATAGCTTTGGGCTCTGGCCGTACACGGTGGGAGATCGTAAACCAGAATTGTTGGCCGGAGACACTGACTACAGGGTCTCGTGAAGGCTCCCGCAGCGATGAAGAGGGGGATTGTTCCGGTTCAGGTGGTGGCAGCTGCGCTGTCTTCTTCGTCGAGGATTTTTAGAGTGCTTCTTCTTGTCCTTCCTGTCATCGCCTATTGCTAGGGCGGCGGAAAAATCTGAGCGGTGTCTTTTCGAATCTTGCTGAGTAAGAGGCGAAGAGGACCTGGGTGCTTCGATGGGAGAGAGGGACCGATCCCGCCGGGAAGGTGGAGCAAGGACTTCCGGCGGGGCCTTATCAATGGTCCTAGGTCGCTTGGATTGGCGGGAGGGAACATCACGAGTACTAGAATTGGAAGGAGGCGTAACTTTCTGACGTGAAGTAGAGCTACTGGCTACATAAGCAGAAGGCACTGTTTTTAGTAAATCATCTAACAAGGGGTATTCCAATTGTAACGATTTATGAGCAACTGTCTTATAGTATGTTACGAACACTGATTGAATATGGAGTAGTATTGTCTTACATTGTTTATCTGCATGTGTAAGGAATCCATTACGAAGTACTGCACACTAGGGCCATGTCTTGGCCAACCAGCGGCCACGAGATCTGTCTAAGCACGGTACACATTTAACACAAAATTTATGACCGACCACAGCTATATTGGAACACCCTAAGCCAGCGGAAAACGAATAACTACTCGGATCCATGGTTCCCTCCCGCTGGGGAGATGCAGATCCTCCTAGGCGTCCAGAGTGCGAACCTGAGGGTGAGAAATTTCAAGAATCAATGCTCTTAGGGACACGCTAGGCTGGAAAAGCTAATATACAGGGTGTCCCAGGAGGAATGGGCATAACTTTGGGAAATGATAAAACAAGGTATTCTAAGCATAAAATGTTCTATAACAAAAGTTCCATATCACAACCATTAAAAAGATATTAAAGGTTTAATGTAGTGTCCTCCACCGCATCACTGTAATGGACTCTTCCATGTCAAACAGTTCCCAACTGGTCCAAAGTGACCTAATATGTCTATAATAATTTTGTAACTTACAGAATTATAGTATCTTTATAATAACATGGTAAAATAATTACAGAAATATGGAGGGGTGGTAGGCACTAGAACAGCTAGGCCACCCTTATGGGGAATTACTGAAGAAAATACCATTTTCAACATGCAATATCTCTATACCGGTCGAGATTTGGAATATTTCTTATAGAACATTTTAGGCTTAGAATATTTTGTTATATCATCTCCCAAAGTTATGCCCTTTCCTCCTGGGACACCCTGTATATATACAGTATATCTCCAACAATAATGAGAAAAAAGACTTGAATAACACTATGCAATCTTAGTTCCCCTTACGTTGTGTACATTCCCCAAAAATGTAACTTTTAGAGTATTGTGTAGCATACCAGTTGCTACGTGCGTTATAACTTCTTACCTAAGTGACCAACACTGACCTAATCCCATCTCTTGAGAGAACTTGATTCCGGCGACCAACGCTAAGTGATTCTATCGTCTTCTAAATCCCGGCGGACAATGCCATGATATAAGCTACACAGATTACTGAGATGCTCGAGACAGGAATAGGTGAGTTGGTTTTTCGGCTCAGCCATTTATTCACAGCTGAAGTGGCTCCCTACTATAACCACCATGATAATGTTCTGATTAGTACCAAGCTGCGAACGTTTTATCTGTTAAACTTTGAGGCGGAAGTGTTTAGAGGGAGGCGGCTAGCCGGGATTCCCCCCAAAAAACGTGTAGTAAAATGCCGGTCATCCAAAATTATACTATCGCCGGCAAAACAGACAAAATCCAAACAAGGATAATCTGAATTTTAACATTACTCTAGATGCTTCCGGCGGGAAAATCACGTGAAGCAACTAGAGGCACGTTGACTAAGTCACACTTGAAAACCCGCCGAAAGGGCCATACCTCCCAGAAAAGTAACCCAACGTGCACATATTATGGCCTAGTTAAACATTAATTCAATAATCAATAAATAACACATCCTAGTCATAACTAACAAACCTACAGAAGGCCAACTAGATGGGGGCAGGTGGCGAAGATCATCAGTAATAATGAACAAACCTACAATCCAGCGAAGAAGCCCCAAACACAACTCGTAGCGATCATGAAGCGTAGGCTGAAAAGCGTCATGGCTCCGTGCTAGACCCCTCAGCTAAGTGAGACAATCTAAAACGCACGTGCCCTCATGGTGTAGATATCATATCGTTGCACACCCAAAATGGGCTGAACAATGGGCCCCGGTTCACTAAAAGAAGCCTCATGACTAAGTAGTACTAAAATAAGCATGAACTAGGTAAATAAAAAACACACGTGGGAGCCTTGCCTTATCACAACAAGTAACTCCCTAACAAAACTAACCTTCTGCTAAGTACCCCGAAAACAGTCTCCTAGGGCAGAAGAAAGGGATGTACACAGCTTACTCCTAGTCTATAAGCTACCCTGACCTCAGCATATAGCATGTACATATGAGAAAAGACTCACAATGTTTGAAGGCAGGAGAAGAATGAAGAAGGGCTGGACACACCCCCGGAACAACGTCCGACTTGTACGGGCCTAGGAGCAAGGAGCAATAAGGACGATGAATGCTTCGAGAAGCCGAGGCGACGCGTACGGTAGACAGCAGGGTGCTGGGAAGCGCAAGAGCTGGATCATGTTTAAGTTTTATTTTATTGATTTTTTTTTACTAGTTTTTTTCTAGTAGTGGTACCCACATCATATAGGACGAGTCCGTGAGCTGTTCGCTCACGATGTGTGGCAATCATATTTTGTTCTCACTCCTAGGTGGGAAGTTTGAAAGGCAAGCCTAAATTCAAAGATTGACCATAAACAAAGTTAAGGCGCATCGTCAATGATGAAGGGGCCACTAATAAATTAGAGTTCCCCAGAGATCAGTCATAAGACCTATTATCTTTGTAGTTTATGTTAATGACCTTCCATTTGTACCAGGGAGATCTTGTATGACACAGTTGTTGGTCTCCCTGGAGCTGTGGTCAAACCAGATTGACAACGGAGATCCCATCGACGTGGTTTACTTAGATTTTCGCAAGGCATTCGACACTGTACCACATCAGAGGCTGCTGAAAAAACTTGAAGCGTATGGGGTATCGAGAAAACAAGTCGGCTGGATCGGGAACTTCCTGTTTGGACGAAGGCAGAGAGTTGTGGTTAACGGCAAGATGTCTACTTGGGCTGAAATCCTAAGTGGTATTCCCCAGGGATGTGTTTTGGGTCCTGTTTTGTTTGTGATATTTATAGATGATCTGCCTGATGCTTTAAGGAGCTCTGTAAAGATATTTGCTAACGACACAAAGCTATTCCAAGCAATTAAGTCTCCTGAGGACCGGGTCCAGATGCAAGAGGACTTAGACCATTTGACAGAATGGTCTCAGAAGTGGCAGCTGGGCTTCAATGCAGCAAAGTGCAAGATACTCCACATAGGACATTCAAACACAAGGCAGACATATGAAATGAACTACACAATACTGGAAGATACCAAGAAGGAAAAGGACCTAGGAGTCATCATTGATGAGGAGCTAAAATTTCATCATTACATTAATCAAGCGGTTAGCAAAGCCTCAAGGATGCTAGGACTTGTCAGGGCCACCTTTGCTTGTCTAGACCAATCTACAATCCCCAGACTGTTCACCACCATGGTACGCCCCCACTTGGAGTATGGAAACATCATCTGGCATCCAAGATTTAGAGGAAACCAGCTAGAAATAGAAAAGGTACAAAGAAGACCCACCAAACTGGTCCCATGTTTAAGAGATCTACCATATGAAAAACGACTCGAGACCCTGAACTTGCCATCGCTGGAGTATCGTAGGAAGAGAGGGGACATGCTCCAGGTTTACAAGATACTAAATGGTATGGACAGGCTTGATCCAGGGAAATTCTTCACCATCATTCAAGATGCATCCACTCGAGGGAACGGCCAGAAAATCTATAAGGAGAATTCAAGACTTTGCGTCCGACAAAATGTATTCAGCCAGCATATAGTCAATGGCTGGAATTCCCTACCAGCTTCTGTTGTTGACAGCCCCAGTCTCAACATTTTCAAGACCAACCTGGACAAGCACTGGCAGAGGATAAGATATATGCTCCCATAATAGGCCAATAAAGTATAACCAATGAAATTTTTGTTTGTTACCTACGTATACGGTACTTGTGTAAACTTGTAAGATAGGCTACCTCGTGATGAGGAAGCAGTAAGGAAAGTATAAGATGACCATAACATTTTGACCAGAATTATAAACAGGCATTATGCCTCATCTATTCTGTATATTTAGTATCTTAGTATCTTAGTATCAGGACTAAAATCTGAGTGTCGAATGTTTTGAAAACGACTCAAAGTATTGCAACACCGCAGAGGAAATAAATACACTACAAGGAGACATGGATACCCTTATGGACTGATCTGATACATGGAAACTGCACTTTAACATTGATAAATGCAAATATATACTTTGTGGCCACCTAGCCATGCTAGAGAGAAACCTCAAGAGCATCCAACAAAAAAAGAGACCTAGGTGTAATAGTCTCAAACAATCTAAGAGAAAATAAACAAGTCTCCCAAGTAGTGAAAAGGGCCAACCAGATGTTATTGATATAACAATATAATTATGTCCCTAGAGACATTTATGATACTGTGCAATAGCTAACATCCGTCTGCACTTAGAGTACACCGAATATACCTGGTCTCCACATTTGAGAAAGGACATAAACGCGATAGAAAACGTTCAGAGAAGAGCTACAAAATTTGTCTCTGAGCTACGAGAGGTAACCTGTGAAGAAAGGCTGAGCACACTCGGGCTGACAGCGCTAGAGGATCGATTTAGAAGGGGCGACCTCATTGAGACTTGCAAGGTCATCCAAGGCATTGAAAACGTATATAAGTTGCACTTCCCCAAATGTACTCAAATAATCTGTGGAGTGAGATCCACAAGGTCTACAATGTCAAAGCAGCACCAGAAACTATTTCTGCTCCCAAAAGAGTGGTTGATCACTAAAACAAATTAACAAACGGTGTAAGGTAAGTAATTCTAAAAATATAAAATAATTCAAGAATCATTACGACACATTATTAATCAACCTAATTAAATAACATAAATAAGTGACAAGATTTAGAGGCGAACAATTCAAGCACCAGTAGGTGCAAACTCTTCTTGCATATTTATACAGGTAAGTAATTCTGGTAAGTTATAACCCCAGCAAATCCTTTGTGGAAGCTTTGAAGATTCCAAGAATCCAGAATGGGAACTAGGCACTTCTCAGATTCTGGCTCCCAGGAAACGAGGTTGAAAAAACCTCCAGGTCCAGAAAAAAGGGTACCAGGTTGTTGTTGTTGTTGTACCGTTTCAGCTATTTGGTGTTCCCCATACGAGGGGTATGCGGAAGGTGAGGAGCTTTGTTAGATTATCGTCTTCTGACATTGAATCCGAGGAATTCCATCTAAAGTTGTAGTACCTCAGCCTTGTCACCACATATAGCCTATATAAGATTTTTAAGGGAAGATGAGAGAGAGAGAGAGAAGAGATATATAATTCCCGATCTGATAAAAACAACCCATGCTCCTTATATTAGTTGCCTCTTACTGCACAGGACGAGTTATATTTCCTTCACTATGAAGTTCAAAAACCAACATTCACCAAAGGATATAAATTACATACAACTTTAAGTACACACTATAAAAATCAAGGGTATAATACGGGTATGAAAGAGTTATATAAGATCATTGGGTATATTGAAATAATTGAAATTTTTAATTGGTATAGGATGGGTTTATTACCACCAATTTGTAGATTTGTATACCCAATTCATCCCCATATGTTTTTTAGAGTGCCTGATTATCTCACATTATATTACTAGGCCTATATATCAAAACTAATTGTGTGATAGAAGATGAATTAAAAACTTGCACAAATAGTTAAAGAAATCCACAAGGACAAACAACAGCAAGACATATTATAGGCTATATTTACATAAGCATAGAATACACTGAAAATAATCAAGAATATAGAAAAAGGGATCTACAAATTGAGTACATAGATAGTGATCTACCTTTTTATCCTTATATCAGATGGCTTCATTACTACTAATATACCTTTAACGGCAGGGCCGGCCCTAGCCTTTTTAGGGCCCTAAGCTGAGGTTCATTTGGGGCCCCCCTGTCATTCGACATACTTTGTCATGTGCGAGCTCCGGAGGTTCGAGTTCTAGGGGGGTCAGGGGGCATGCTCCCCCGGATTTATTTTGGAGTTTAATGTGTGAAATTGAGCATTTTGTGCCTTTTCAGGCCATTAAAGAGGGGAAAATACATTACTCTGATGTCTCTATATTTACGCTATTCCGAGATATTTTGGAAATTATATTTGACTTTCTTTACACATGAACCATAACATTTTAACTCCAGGTTTCCCTCCCTATGATTATCTATGTGCTTAACCCATACATTACCAGTGAGTTCTATAAATAATAATATAGCAACTTTTAGACAATTTTTTTTAAAAGTTATGGAAGGACATTTAGTAATAAAATGGCTACTGACTACAACTCCTTTAACTGCTTCAGATCATTCTTAAGCTGTATAAAATGGTATAAATGTAGCTAGATTAACAAAACAGGATGTCGCCAGTATTGTATGGGTTAAGTGGCAATTTTGGGAAAGGTAAAATCAGTAAACTATTACAAATTGCTGCAGTGCTGCATATTATTTAACCAGCAAAAAATAGGGAGAATGAAAGATGTTGGATATACTACTTTTAGGTCAATTATAATTTAATATTGTAAAAGTGCTACACATGAAAGGATTAAGGTGTAATTGGTGGATGTGCATATTTATTAATATCAGTGTCCTTAACATAAGATGAGATACTTTACTAACTTGAAAATTGAAGGCCATCTATGTGCATATATATTGATATTAGTATCCATACAATTATAATGAGGTACTTTACAAAAATTAGGTAGCGGTGTAGTGATTAGCGTCTTGGACTTCCACCCAGAAGGTCCCAGGATCACGCCCACGCTCGGCTCAGTTAAGGTTTTTCACAAGCACTGAGTCGTTACTTTTCCTCATGAGCAAGGGGATGGGGTGAGAAGAGGTTAATGGGGGATGGTTGATTTTTTCTGGCCTCCCTTCTTCCTCATGTTTAGCCCTAGTTGTTTTCAGATTTTAAGACGTTCGGCCCTTTAGTATGGCGATTTTAAAACCTTTCGTCCGATTTCTTTGTCAATAGGCCTATTAAGACTTTTCCTGTCATTTAGGTGTCACATTTTTCCTTTCGATCCCTATCTTTGTCAACATTAAGACAGTTTGTGCCATTTAGGTGTCATTATTTGTTTTCCTGGCGAGCGATCGCGAGCTGGTAATTTAGGAAAAAAATGTCCTACCGAAAAATGTACAAATTTATCTAGAAGGGGGATCTTGGGGATTTTTTTGTTTTGTTAAGGAGGGTTACCGGCTTTTTTCTCTCCTTTTCTCTCTTTCTCTGGCTTGTATCCATTCGGCCCCATTCAGACTACTGTTTTAAGACGTTTTTCCCCATCCAGGTGTCAATTTTTTCTTGGCAAGCGATAGCGAGCCAGCATTGTATGGAGAAATCCGGCTTCACCGGAGACATTTTTCTATCGAAAAATGTACAAATTTATCTTGCTGTCAAACACATTTAATAAAATATGCTGGCTCGCTGCCGCTCGCCAGGAAAAAAATCGACACCTGGATGGGGTACAAGTCTTAAAAGAGTGGGATGAATGGGGCCGAATGGATACAACCCAGATAGAGAGGGAGAGAGAGAGATACAATACGAGGTGGTCCCCCTTAAGCTAGGTGGAGGTATGGTGGGAGGAGGGGGGAGGATATAAGTATTGTAATCAACTATAATAAATAAACACTTCCTTGAGGGTTATTTTGGGTATCATTAGACTATTTATTGTAGTTTAGGAAGAACCTCTAGGCATATATGGGGTCAAAGCCAACTCAATTTGGCCTCAGACTCCCACAGATCCTTCCTAAGCTAAATAAAATAGTCTAAATATGACCAAAATGAACTGCCAAAACTCGTCATAATCCTCAAGGGGTTCGAATTGACCACTTGCAAGTTTCAGGTATAAGGAAGTTGGAGCCGTAAATATCTTTTAAAATAGAAATACAATAATAATGTAGGTTTTTGTTGGATAAAAGGTATGTTGAATTGGGTTTTATGCATTTATGAATGTACTATGACCATATTTTAGTTGGTAATTCTGCTAAATATTGATGTCTACACTTTAACTTCCTTATAGAATGAAACTCGTAAGTGGTCAATTTCGGCGATTGAAATGGGTGTAGGCTAGTCGTATTTATGATCGCGACTGTACAGTTACCTACAATAATAATAATAATAATAATAATAATAATAATAATAATAATATAAAGTAGGCCTACAGTATATCTCACAAATACACGTGAGCTAATCAATGTTTATATACGTCCAGCTGGTCTCGAACCTCGGACATTCACCGTGGTGTAGTGATTAAAGCTTGGACACTCGTTCTGAATGTCGGAGGTTCGAGTCCGGCTGGGAGTATATAAACAAATAATAATAATAATAAATAATAATAATAATAATAATAATAAATAATAATAATAATAATAATAGTAATGGGCTAATCATTCTAGGATATTTCCAGGACGTGTGTAGCGAAATAAATACGCCCATCTTCCCTTAAACGATTACATCCATTAAAATCGGGATCGAACCCAAGTGAGACAATACCATGCTTTGATTTAATCCCAGATGTTTCACAACTTTATTTATTTGCTCATTTATGAATATTTACATATTGTTTTTAGTTTCCTCACTTGACCTTCTTCAAGATAAATTTCTAAATTTTTCGATAGAAAATGCCCTGGGCGAAGGCCGATTCCATTTATATAAAAGGCTCGCTATCACTCGCCAGGTAAAAATCGATATCCATTAAATGACACGAAAAGTCTTAGTATTGACAAAGAAATGGGGCGAAAGGTCTTATAATCGCCAAACTAATGGGCCGAACGTCTTGTAATATGAAAACTGATGGGGCTAAACATGAATAAGAAAGGGGACCAGAAAAACGACCCATCTCCCCTTAATCCTCTTAGGCTCGATGACTCGCTTTTGTTCTGTTTTCTGACTTATTAGACGATTTTATTAACCCTTCTTTACCGGCAACGTCTATTTAATTACTTATTACTTAATTATTTCTGTATTATTGATTCAAACAATCCCTTTAATTTATCGAATAAAATATTTTTTAAATCGAGGTACACAGAAACTTATTGTTACCATGTGTTATAATACCGTTATTACAGTAATGCAATTTTAACGGTTTTTGTCTAACTATTGAATGCCTAATGACGGTTGGAGTTTTGGGGCCCCCCTGGAGATCGGGGGCCCCATGCTCAGAGCGTTGTGAGAGTATAGGTTGGGCCGGCACTGATTAACGGGGTGTAACATTATGGACACTAGAGGAGCCTGACCTTTTTTGGCCATTTTTTTGTTTTTTCTAAAATGGTCTAAGATGATTCTCTAAACATAGGAGACTAGCATAGGAGGGCATAAAAACCCATAGGGCATCCACATCCCTAACCCCACCCCCCAATCCAATATATGTACAGTATATATATATTTTGATATTATATATTTCACATCTGGAAACAAAATTATAGTCTACCATCAAATATCAGCTAAAACATCATTTTCTATTTCACTACTCAGAGAAAATGTACTTGCACGGGTAACTATGAAAGATTTCGTAGATAACCTCGAGTTTAAAAAATAAATAAAAATAATGTAATTTCCCACAGTACTACTTCAAAGTGTATCTAGTAATTTATATATTGCTCTGCTTCGTTCCCCTTGCATACACTATACAGTATGTGGGAGTATACTAGAGTGCTCAAAATGGCTGATACTTGGATATTTTGGCACCATTGCTCAACTGAAGTATGGTAATATCATGCCTGACTGTCTTGACTGGCATGTCCTTTCTAACAAACTGGGCTGCTTGATCCTGGCGCACTATGCGCTTCCGATTGGTGGCCCTACCAGGTGAGTAAACCAGGTGAGTCTCGAAATATTTTATGTCGAATATTGCTACAAAAACTTATATATACTGTATATATACTGTATATATACTGTATATATATATATATATATATATATATATATATATATATATATATATATATATATATATATTTATATTTGTCAGCCCCTTGTATTATTCAATATGGGAAAGCGAGCACGATAAGTTGTTGTTGTTGTTGTTGTTGTTCCCCAAGCTGCCTTGCCGAACAGCCCCAAGGCCCCGAGCAAGTCCAAGGCCATAACCGAGTGCCCCCACAGAACCCTCCCTGCCGACCACAATAAAGCCTGGGTGACCGAAGCCACTCCATGGCGGGGAGCTGAGGAGGGTGCGGAAACGCCCGGGAAACCAAAGCCCCACCCAGGTCCCTGTGCCCCTCAGCAATTATTAAGAGAAAGTTGAGGGGCAAGGGAAAAATGTGACGCTTTGGCTTCCAATCTTGGTAGATTGGGAGGTCAATCCATGGAAAAGATGCTGTCACTTGAGATCTAGAAAATATATAAGTTGGAACAGTCAGAGTAAGCTATGGGTATGGCAGAGATCGCTCAGTTCTCACTCTGATAGACCAGCCCATCACCACATGACCAGAACCCAATCCTCTCAGCATCAGCTAGGAAAGGCCCTAGAAAGCCGCCTTTGGCAGGGGGATAGCTCCCCTATTTCAACCCCTTTAGGGGTCGGGCACCCGCCCGTTGTAGGTGATGATTGTAGGATACGCCATAAAAAAATTGCGCAAAATGTGAAAGAATCTAAATGTTTTTTTTTTTTTATATAATACGAAAATTTGCGTGTGTGTGTGTGTGCACGCACATACTGTAGAATGATGAATTTTTCAGTGAATCTTAGTATTTCCATTGGTAATAAAATGGTATAATGCCAGAAACACAATCTCTTATACAGGGAGAATGGGGGGGGGGGAAGGTTAAAGATCAGTCTCCCCAATTAATTAATTACCGGTACTCTCTTCATACCCATATTATTTTATAGCTCAGACCCTTAATTAATTAATTACTCTCTTCATACCCATATTATATTAGAGCCCAGACTCTTAATTAATTAATTACTCTCTTCATACTCCTATTATTTTAGAGCCCAGACTCTTAATTAATTAATTACTCTCTTCATACCCATATTATTTTAGAGCCCAGACTCAAGTGAATAGTGGAGACCAATTAACTCTTTCATCACCATTACGTAATTTTCATCATATTCTGGTTAACATCAGACGATTTTCTTTAGTTTATAATCTACCTCTACGACTCAAATGGGTAAATACAGTCTCAATAATCCCCCTCAGTATCAGAGGTCCTTCTTAACCCGTGGAGCCCCGGCTAGTTTTGTAATGTTTGCGCACCAGAACCCGGCCGGTTTTCAAAAAATGGTTTTATTCCAGAAACAATAGCGAATGGGTTAGGAATGAAGGAAAAACCACGAAAAACTGCTCAAAAAGCTTAAAAAATGGTCCTACAGAGCCCCCGAAAATGGGTTTTACAAGAGTAAAAAATTGAAGGCAATTATCCCAAAAAAACAGGTTATTGAGCGCTCGCGCGCACGCACGTGGACTTTGAGAGTTTTCAACCATCGGCACGGTTGCGTGGGATACGTACACAGTTCCCATACAAATCTGAGCCCTCTTGAGTGGCTACACCTGAGGTTACGGTCGGCGCAATTAGGGTGACGCGTCAGGCGCGTCTCTGGGGCTGTGCGTTACATACATCGCCGACGCGTCAGACGCGTCGCTGGGGCTGTACGGGTTAAGCTGATAACAATCATCAAATTTGAACCAGAATCAAATGTAACAAGGCGTCGTGGTGCTGAAGGGGTTAAACACGCGGTGAATAGAATCAAGCCCAAACATATTAACCCCTTCAGCACGATGAAGCCTTTTTACCTTTGATTCTGGCTAACATTAGACGATTTTAAGACGATTTTAAGCAGTTTGAGAAGGACCTATGTTAGTCAGCGGGTTTATTGAGCTCTTATTTATCCCTCTGAGTCCTAAAGGTAGATTATATAAGCTAAAGAAAATTGTCTCATGGTAACCACAATGAAGGGGTTAACAATCAAAGTAACGTCATACTGTGAAACAAATAAATAAATCAAATGAAAAAACAAGGCAAACAACAACACAAAGAAACAAAACAAACGATAAAACAAAGACACAGTAAACAACAAAACAAAGAAACAAAGCAAACGAAAAAACAAAGAAACAAAGCAAATTAAAAGCAAAGCAACAAAGCAAACGTCAAAACAAAGAAACAAAACAAAACAAAGATACAAATCAAAACAAAAAACAGAAAAACAAAGAAACAAAGCAAAATACAGAAACAAAGCAAAACATAGCAAAACAAAGCAAACGACAAAGAAAACAAAAGAAAACAAAGATACAAATCAAAACAAGGAAACAAAGCAAGTCAAAGAAACAAAGCAAACAGCAAAAACAAAGAAACAAAGCAAAACAAATAAACAAAGCAAAACAAAGCAACAAAGTAAAAAAAAAAAAAAAAGCAAACACCAAAACAAAGAATAATTTTCGCAGAACGGTTGAGCGAGAGAGAAAAAACAAATACACCTCGGGCCAATAGAAATAAAACCGAGTCCCGTCAAGAAAAAGTTAAAAACCAAAAAATACCGTTCAGGAATGAAATGTAGGAATTGCCAGTGGGTGAATAAAGAGAGAGAGAGAGAGAGAGAGAGAGAGAGAGAGAGAGAGAGAGAGAGAGCGAGAGCAATATAGTGCATAATTAAACCAGAGAGAGAGAGATAGAGATAGAGAGAGCGAGAGCGAGAACACTTCAATATAACCCTAACACATTGGATCATGAGATCAGATGAAGTGGTCGGCGGGATTAAGGAGACGTTACATTATGTATTTATTTATTGCTATTATTACCGGTATATATATTTGTTCTAGTTTGCTCCCTAGGCCTCTATCAAGCTTAAACAAAAACAGAAAAGACCAACCTTCCAGATATATTGGTACATTTTTTGGTAGAATATGTCCCGGTCGAAGGCCAGTCCCTCCTAAATTTCAGGCTCGCTAGCGCTCACCAGGAAAAAATCGACACCGTAATGGCAGGAAAGGTTTGAATGTTGACAAGAAAGTGGTCGAAAGTCAAACTGTGAAGACTAATGGGGCTAAACATGAAGGAGAAGGAGGCTCAGAACAAAAATACTTCCCCTTAAAGCCTTTGTTATTCCTTTCAGTATGGTGACGTATTTCTGGTTGTATTCTGGTTACCATTAGATGACTCTTCTTTAACTTATTATCTATCTGTAGGACTCAAATGGGTTAGTAATTTCTCCATAAACCATCTTCCTACTATTCGTCCATTAGATGATTATCTTGAACTTATATTCTATCTATAGGACTAACAAAAATCATCTACCTAATATTGGCCCCATTCTGGTTACCATTAGATGATTTTCCTTAACTTATAATCTATCTCTAGGACTCAAAGGGGTAAATAATATCTCAATAAACTATCTACCTAATATTGGCCCCATTCTGGTTACCATTATATGATTTTCCTTAACTTATAGTCTATCTCTAGGACTCAAAGGGGTAAATAATATCTCAATAAACCATCTACCTAATATTGGTCACTCTTAACTGTTTAATATCGTCTAACGTTAGCTTGAATAATAGGTAAAAAAGGGTTAACGGGTTCCCATATTGTGAATAACTCTCAAACATTATGGATAGTAAACAAATATATATAAAGTGTCCATAACAATCTACCCATTTAAAGGTACATTGGTGGTAATAAACCCATCTTATACCAGTTTGAAAGGTAAATCACCATCAGTATACTCAATGATCGTATACAGTATATCCTTTTTTGTACCCTTTGTATACCCTATATATTTTTGGAGTGTGAAGTGCATCTGTACTATAGTCTGTTTTTATCCAGTTGGCGGTAAATTGAATCCCTTGGCTGCTGATTTCTAGATACAAAATGGAAAAAATTTAACTATTATGTCTCTGAATCATAATATAGCCAAGTTTTCATAATGAACACCGTATTATTCTACACAATCTTCGTATTAGCGGAGTAATCAATATTTCTATACTTAAAGGGAAATATGAAACTGTTATGTTTCTGAATCATAATATAGCCAAGTATTCATAATCAACACCATATTTCCCTACACATTCTTCATAATTGCTGAGTAATCAAGGTAATAATAATATACATTTATTAATAAGTTATAATGGCAGTAATATACCATAATAATATACCCTTATCAATTTGGTATATTGACAGTAATATACCATAATAATATACCCTTATCAATTTGGTATATTGACAGTAATATACCATAATAAAACACCTGTATCAATTTGGTATATTGGCAGTAATATACCATAATAATATACCCTTATCAATTTGGTATACGGTCAGTAATATACCATAATAATATACCCTTATCAATTTGGTATACGGTCAGAAATATACCATAATAATATACCCTTATCAATTTGGTATACGGTCAGTAATATACCATAATATACCCTTATCAATTTGGTATACGGTCAGTAATATACCATAATATACCCTTATCAATTTGGTATACGGTCAGTAATATACCATAATATACCCTTATCAATTTGGTATACGGTCAGAAATATACCATAATAATATACCCTTATCAATTTGGTATACGGTCAGTAATATACCATAATATACCCTTATCAATTTGGTATACGGTCAGTAATATACAATAATATACCCTTATCAATTTGGTATACGGTCAGTAATATACCATAATATACCCTTATCAATTTGGTATACGGTCAGTAATATACCATAATATACCCATATCAATTTGGTATACGGTCAGTAATATACCATAATATACCCTTATCAATTTGGTATACGGTCAGTAATATACCATAATATACCCTTATCAATTTGGTATACGGTCAGTAATATACCATAATATACCCTTATCAATTTGGTATACGGTCAGTAATATACCATAATATACCCTTATCAATTTGGTATACGGTCAGTAATATACCATAATATACCCTTATCAATTTGGTATACGGTCAGTATTATACCATAATATACCCTTATCAATTTGGTATACGGTCAGTAATATACCATAATATACCCTTATCAATTTGGTATACGGTCAGTAATATACCATAATATACCCTTATCAATTTGGTATACGGTCAGTAATATACCATAATAATAATCTCTTATCATGTTGGTATATTGACAGTAATATACCCTATATAAAGATAGAAAGGACTGCCCCTCTCAATACCTCCAATTATCAAATACACCTTTATTATACCTATTTAATATAGAGATAGAAAGGAATGTCGTCACCAATACCCCACAATTATCTTATATACCTCTATTATACCCTTTTATAATAAAGATATAAAAGGAATATCCCTCTAAATAACCTCAACTATCTGATATACCTTCTTTATACCCATTTAATATGAGGATGAAAAGGACTGTCACCACAAAATACCCCCAATTATCTTGTATAACTTTATTATACCCATTTAATATAAAGACAGCAAGGAATGTCACTTTCAATACCCCCAATCATCTTATATACCTCCATCATACCTTTCTATGTTTTTTAATTATTATTATTATTATTATGTTTTGTTTTGTTTTTGTTTTTAAGAGTATAGTTCACCGGAGCTTGCAGCCAAACTTTGACCAACGCCGGCGGGATACGGCCCCACAATTAATACAGGTTGCAAAGGTTACATTTTATATTTAAATTTTTATTGGGCAACATCATCAGCGGGTCGTAAGCCGGTTGCAAGGTAAACCACTTGCGATATACACAAATAGGTTTGTGCAACTTCTGGGTGGGCTTGTTTGGGTTAAGGGGAGGTCTCCATTTGAGGGATTTTTTTCATGACCCCTTTCTCCCTCATGGTTAGCCCATATGTTTTTGAGATTTTAAGATGTTTGCCCCATTAGTTTGGTGATTTTAAGGATTTCCGCCCTATTCTGTCAATTTTAAGACCTTTCGTGCAATTTAGGTGTCGATTTTTTCCTGGCGAGCGATAGCGAGCCTGTAATTTGAGAGTAACCGCCGGGACATTTTCCTACCGAAAAATTTACAAATTTATCTTGAAAGGGGATCAAGGGGGTGACATTTTAAGATTGCTGGAGGAGTAGGAAACAAACTAGAAACCTCCCCTTAAAGGAAGTTTGGGAGGCAGTTTTATTAGCCTAGGAGAGGAACAAATATACATTGGTCAAAATTGGCAAACACAAGCAAAATCCTCAATTATAAATCAACAAAATATTATAATAACCCACAAGACGAGACGTTGGATCAGATAGTGTTAAAACACTCCTACTCTTTTCAATACACTAATACAGCACAACATGAACATCCTCTAAAGCTCATGGAATTCAAAGAGCAAATACGTGTTGTTATAGTCCATTCATTATAGGTAGGCCAAACATCATGACCCCTCAACCTCTGCAACTAAAAATAAGACTAGGACAATAAAAGCTAATATTTCTACAATCTAGGAAGAGTCATCCAGAGAATAGGTGTGGACATTTACAGCTCGTTTGCTCCAGCCCCTTTTGAGTTACAGAGATTAGAGCTTTCGCTTTCTGGCCTACCTATAATGACTGGAATATGGGCCCATACATTTAACCCCTTGATGATTATGACGCGTTTTGACAGTTATTCTGGCTATCATTAGACGATTTTTTACAACTTAGGGAGGACCTTTGGGCATCAAAAGGGTAAAAACTATCTCAATTAACCCTCTGGCTTGCATATACCCTTCCTAGTCTAAATACAATCGTCTAATAATAGCCAGAACAAACTGCTAAAAGGCGTTATAATCCTCAAAGGCTTAAAGCGTTCAATGTTTACAATGTATTCCTACAGACCCAGATTTATGTATTTACTGCCATCTACTCTCTCTCTCTCTCTCTCTCTCTCTCTCTCTCTCTCTTATAATTTGTATTATTATTAATATAATTATTTGTATTATTATTAGTTTTATCTTTAGTAGTAGTAGTAGTTGTAGTAGTAGTATCGTAATACTAATTATTTTTTCTTTCTTCACCTTATTCTTATTATTATTATTATTTTTATTACTATCATCATTAGGGGTTCGAGCCCTGAGGGGAACCCCTATTGTAATCATTAAATCTTCTTATTCTTCCAAATAATTTTTCCACACCGGTTTTTACGCATTAACTCCAGAACTGCTTTGTGGTTCGAGATCAAACTTGCACACAAGGTGCGTTTTTGTATTGGGCAACTTTTGATATGCTAAGCATCTAAGATGGTGGCCAAACAGGTCCGTGGCAGCCCATTTCACGGGAAATTTGACACCTCAATACCGTCTCTCCCACTCATAGGAAATTATTGGGCTTTGGCATATGGACTCTACTACTAATGCTCCGCAAATGTTATGGGAAAGGTTTTGCTTTGCACGTGTTTTTTTTTTCTGCAATCTTGAAAAAACCTCGAAAACCCTTAAAATCCACATCTTGAAAACTACGTGGATGATCAAAGCCACGTTTGCATAGTTGGGTGAGGCTCACAATTTCGAACGTTTTGGTACCAAAAGAATAGAAATTGGTGGGATAGTTTGGCCGCAGCATTGAAAACTGTCTATTCAAAAATTACTTTAAAACCGTAAAAGCTAACCACACAACGTTTTCAGTCTTCAGTCTATAGATTTCCCCACATCCCATAGTTTTGCTTAATAATAGTTATGTTAATCATTCAGGCCCATAATTTTTTTTTTAAATTTAACTCACTCAAAATAGTTAAAGAGTCCCCTTAGTTTAATAACAAAGGTCTAGACCTACAAACAGCAAGCAACGTGCCCTTCCTTCCTACCTCCCTCCTCCCTCATATATTTTACTTTATCAACATCAACTCTAGTGAACTTTCGGTATTTAGTTTATTCGGCTTAATACTATTTATTCAAATAAAATAGAAACCTATCACTATTTTTTTCTAATACAACCATAGACAGTGCTATTACATATTATTTGAACATGATGTCCCTAACAGGCAAAATATTGAGTGAAGTGAAGAGAATTGATATACAATAAAGAAGATATGGCCTAATTCTCCCCATAGACGTCAAGATCAAACAGAGAGAGGGGATGATGTCATGTTGTGATAAGCAGTGGCTCGGTAATGTCGGCCTTATGGAGTCGTGTAATATGGAAAGGGATATGTTGTTTACATAAGAGTAGGAGAGTCTCAGTCTCTCTCTCTCTCTCTCTCTCTCTCTCTCTCTCTCATCACATCTTGATGTCGCTAGATGGAAGTGATGGAAGTGATTCGCTGGTTCTAGCGGTAGCCGCTACATTGGCAACATCGTACCAAGACCTTTCATTGCGTTATAATGAACAAGGTCAGATTTCGAAACCATTACAATTATTTTAAGGTTCAGAGATCATCAGATTGGTTTGGAAGTCGATGTACACAATTTCAGTTCCATTAGTTTAAAAAACATTCACATAATATGCTACTTAGAGGGTTTAATAAAGAAGCAATCCTTTCCCAGATATCGTACAAGCGAACGCAAGCTGTTTTTTTCTCTTTTTTTTTTAAGAACGTCAATAACGCTTCGCATATTTGGGTTTGGTGAACCTTTTGAGGTTCGTAGATATATATTAGAACATATTTATATTTTGCACACTATTATAAGTATAAACACTTACTTGTTAAAGAGGAAATACACAAAAGCCCAATTTCGAATGATCGTGAATTACTTTACTTTGGCGAATGTTTGGGCTAATTTAAGACTACATTTAGATAGATAGATTTTTTTAACACTCGCCAATGAAATATGATGACTTGCTTACAGATATATACTTAAAGCCCGAATCGGATTGACTTCAAACCAGTTCTTCATTTCCTCAAACCTGTGGAAGAGCAGGTTTGAGATGGTTTGACATTCGACACCCTTAACCCTTAAAGATCGGGGCCGGACTTAAGTCCGGACTTAAGTCCGGCTCCAATTTGCAGCAAGTTAGGAGCATTATTAAGGCTTTTAAAGGGTTAAAATCGAGTGCAAATGGCCGGGAGCGCAGCGGGCCAGACAGCCGACTCCCAGGGCTTACCGCCGCCCATTAACTCATGTTCCCTGTGTTCTCGAGAGGCCGGCAGTGTAGCCAGTAGTGAGCATAGCTGGGAAAAATATGCCGCTATACGCTAAACTCCCATGTTACTGGTATCACTGTATGAGAACCACGAGTGCTACGTAGCTCTTCTGGTCTCATTTTGAAGCTGTTAGCGCCTAGTTTTTTGCTAAATATTTTTTTTTTTCATGCAAATACTTGATTTATCATTCAGGAGAGCCTGAATATGCCCAAATAACCCAAAACCCCCTGCTAGACAAGGGTTAAGGGTGAAATATGACATCTTTTCCAGTCTATCGGAGATAGTGGTGGCGAAGGAAAACGCAGTTTAATTGTCGCTAGATAGGGTTGTGTATGCTTGTTTTAGCGTGTGTATGATGGTCTTGTGTAGCAATGTGTGTGGTGCTTGTTTTAGTGTGGCTGTGTGTGTGATGGTCTTGTGTAGCTATGTGTATGCTTGTTTGAGTGTCGCTATAGGCTACGTATTAGTTATCTCTCTCTCTCTCTCTCTTATTTATCGCTGTCTTCCTTACGATTACGAGATACTAGTGCATGATAACATAGGAAATAGGGAGCCTCTCTCTCTCTCACACACAGATGAGAACATAAGTAAACAGGAGTCTGCAGAAAGCCGATTGGCTATAGGACTCGGTAGCCAATTCCACATATCTACAACTCTGTTAACCCTTTCACGCATTTATGACGCAGAGGTTGCCAGATTAGCAATAAGAAATCGAGTTCTCTCACTCTTATAATAACTTCTCCAAAATTAGTTTTCTGCCCACAGTTAACTCAAAGACAACTGCAGAGGTTGAAGTAACTAAACTAAAGGTTTATAAATACCCCTGTTGGTAACAAAGGCTTTAAAGTATCCCCAATAGGCTCAAAATCGCGTCATATGTCGGAGAGGGATAATAAACTAATAGAGGCAGATCCCTTACACACTCAGTCTCTCTCTTTTGCTCGTTTGTTTGCACACCGGTACAAATGAGGCAGATCCCTTACACATGCAACTAAGATGAACATGGGAATCTGCAGAGAGACAAGTGGCCCAGAAAAGGCAGATCCATTTCATATCCAACCCATTTCGTTCATATGACTATATGATTTTATCTTGAAATTCTCTATTGTTCTTGATCCCACTATAGCACTAGGTAGCCTATTTCACATATCTACGACTCTGTTACGAGAGAGGCAGATCCCTTACACAGCCAATCTCTCTCTCTCTTTCTTATTTGCACACTGGTACAAATGAGGCAGATCCCTTACACATACTACCAAGATGAAAATGGGAGTCTGCAGAGAGCCGATTGGCCCACACACGGCAGAAGCCTTTCACATACAATCCATCTCATCCTATCAAATTTTATGTTGAATCTCTATTGTTATTGATCCCACTATAGCACTCGGTAGCCTATTCCACATATCTACAACTCTTTTACCAAGCGAATAGAGGCAGATCCCTTACACAGCCAATCTCTTTCTCTCTTGCTCTTGTTTGTTTGCACACCGGTACAAATGAGGCAGATCCCTTACACATGCAACCAAGATGAAAATGGGAGTCTGCAGAGAGCCAAGTGGCCCACATATGTCAGATCCCTTTCACACTCAACCCATCTCATAAACGTTACCTGTTATTTACACTACTTACTTTGCACCCATGTTATCATATACCTGCAACCAATACACAATTGTAAGAAATAGGAACATAAGAAATTGGGAGTCTATAGAGAGCCAATTGGCCCACACAAGACAGATCCTTTTCACACCGAACCCATTTCATAACAACTCTCTCTCATTTATCTCTGTCTTCCTTACATTTATGACATCCTAGTCTATCTCTCTCTCTCACAAATGAGAACCAAAAAAACGGAGTCTGCAGAGAGCCGATTGGCCCACACATGTCAGATCCCTTTCACACCCAACCCATCCCGCACTCTCTCTCTCTCATATTTATCACTATCTTCCTTACGTTTACGACATCCTATTCTCTCTCGCCATACTCTCTCTCCTTCACAAATGAGAACATAAACAAAATAAGAAAACGGGAGTCTGCAGAGCCGATTGACCTACACATGGCAGATTCCTTTCACACCCAACCCATCTCGTTCTATCTAATTTCAAGTTGAAGCTCTATTGTTCTTGATCCCATTATAGCACTCGTATGAGCCTATTCCACATATCTACAACTCTTACTAAACGAATAGAGACAGATCCCTTACACAGCCAATCTCTCTCTTTCTCGCTCTTGTTTGTTTGCACAATCTGTTCCTTCTGTAATTTCTCCATGCCCGATAAGTTAAATGATCTTTTGATATCTGTGACACAGCTTTTGTATCCAACACAATACCCTGCTTGCAAAACCACTCGAACCCCGGACAACGTTGCTTGCAACTTTAATTATTATTATTATCATTATCATCATTAATATTCTGCATTATCATTATCACCATCACCTTTTCTCCTCCCTTCTTTACCCCCACACATTTGTTTATTCCCACCTTCCTCTTCCCACTTTTATTCCTTCCCTCCCACTCCCTCGTTCCCTGTACTAATCCCCGGGGTGGCCAAGCAGCTTATTGACTCCAGTTCCAAATTAAACAAAAAGTATAAAATTGAACATTGTAAGTTGTCGAGGCCCTTAAGTTCTTTGCAAGTATTACAAACATTATTAAGACTTCAGGAAGACCTTCGAATTTTATTGATAATTAATGATTTAGTGTCATTAATTTGAAATTATTTGTACAGTAATCATATTGCAATATTTTAAGGTTGGTTATACCATTATGTGGTACTACTACTACTACTACTACTACTACTACTACTACTACTACTACTACTACTACTACTACTTATAATAATTATAATTACAATATATATATATATATATATATATATATACCGTATATATATATATATATATATATATATATATATATATATATATATATACAGTATATATATATAGATATATATATAAATATATATATATATATATATATATATATAAAATATTGCCCTTGCTAGTATAATCTTTATTTTTATTATTATCATTATTATTATTATTATTATTATTATTATTATTTATTTATTTATTTTTTTTACGTCATTATTCTGCGTCACTAAGGTCGCAATACTGGAAAAAAATCTTGGTTTGCTGAAAGCAGTAACAAGAAATAAGGTGGTCAGTATGGAAGTGAAGAAGTCCTTGCATGACAGTGTGGTAATCCCGACACTGACTTACGGAAGCGAAGCATGGACGTTGGTTGAGAGACTCAGACCAAGAGTGAGAGCAGTGGAAATGAATTACTTGAGAAGTGCGTGCGGAGTTACATGGAGGGATACACAGACTAATGAGGAAGTAAGAAGGAGGTGTGATGTGGAGGTAGATGTGCTGGAAAGTGTGAAAAGGAACAACTTGAGATGGTTCGGCCATATGGAACGTATGGAAAGCGAGAGAATGACTAAGAGGGTGTACGAGAGCGAGGTGGAAGGACAGAGAGGGAGAGGTGCACCGAAAGAGAGGTGGAAGCATGGAGTGAGGAAGTATATGAACGAAGGCGGTGCTGGTTGGGGGGAGGGGTGTGGAATGACTGGGGACAGAGGTGCATGGGGGCGGTTCGTTCGTGGCCACCCCTTCGGGGATCACGGCGTCGGGCAATAGATAGATAGATAGATATTCTTATTATGCTTATTATTATTTACGTCATTATTCCGCGTCACTAAGGTCGCAATACTGGAAAACATCTTGGTTTGTTACAGTGATAAAAATAATTGATGAAGCTAATTTTTCTGTACCCAACATATTTCCACAACACAGAATTCAACAAAACGTTGATTAGTGTTTGTGTGTGTGTGTTTGTGTGTGTGTTGAGCTCTGTATTATTTGCCGTGTGTGTGTGTCTGTGTGCTTGTGAGTATGTGAATTTGCGTTTGTTTGTTTGTGAGTGTGCAAATTTGCGTGTTTTTCTGTGAGTGTGCGTGAATGTATATGCTTATGTATGCGTGTGTGTGTTTATAAGTGTATGCTTATTTGTGGTAGTGTTTGTATTCAAAGTGTTATTGTTTTTAAAATGTGTGATGTGTAAAATGTGCGATTGTCTAGATGTTTGTCCGTGCAGATATATGTTTTAGGTGTGTGAGTGAGTGTGTGTGTTTGTGTGTTAGTGTGTGCGAGTTGCTGAGAGTGTGTGTGCCTGTGTATGGTATGTTGTTCCCGAGAGAGAGAGAGAGAGAGAGTGTGTGTTTGTGTGTGAGTGTGTGCGAGTTGCTTGAGAGTGTGTGTGCCTGTGTATGGTGTGTTGGTGCCGAGAGAGAGAGAGAGTGGGTGTGTGTTTCTTTTCTATATATATCAACGGGAAAATTAATACATGGCAACTTTGGGGATTTCTTTTCCTCATGTTTACCACCAATAGTTAAGATTTCAATACATTCGCCCCATTAGTTTGGCGATTTTAAGACCTTTCGTGCCATTTAGGTGTTAATTTATTTCTGACGAGAGATAGGGAGCCTGCAATTTAGGAGCATTTTCCTACCGAAAAATGCACAAATTGATCGCGAATAGGGTTATCGTTTATTTTGATTTTTTTAAAGATTGTTGGAGGTCTAGGGAGGAAGCTGAAAAAAAATGAAAAATACATATATAAATAAATACACACATCATATCAATTACATCTATCTATCTATCTATTGCCTGACGCCGTGATTCCCGAAGGAGTGGCCACGAACGAACCGCTCCCATGCACCTGTCCCCAGTCAGTCGACGCCCCTCCTCCCAATCAGCACCGCCTTCATCCATATACTTCCTCACTCCATCCTTCCACCTCTCCCTCTGTCCTTCCACCTTAAATGTCCTTAAATTACATGCGTTAGGTATATCCCTTACAGTACCGGTGACGTCTTTTGTATTGGATTTCAGCTACATTTAGACGATTTTATGAAGCTTGGGAAGGATATATGGAAGCTAAAAGGATTAATTGAGATAGTCTGTAGCCTTATAATTGGTAGACGTCCATCCTAAGCTGAATAAGATCGTCTAATAGTTGCCAAAATATAATGGAAAGGATGTCACCGGTACTGAATAATGGAAAGGATGTCACCGGTACTGAATAATGGAAAGGATGTCACCGGTACTGAATAATGGAAAGGATGTCACCGGTACTGAATAGGAGATTATGTTCTCTGGAAGCAGAACACTGTCATCAACTTCATGTTCATATACAGTATTGTACCTGGGTTTTTTTCCCAGGCAACCCCAATAAGTTTCATTGAGCAGTGTTGCAGGATTACATACATATAAATAAATAATAATAAATACAAAATATATAACAACGAAAACAAAAAAAACGCACTAGATCCGTGCTCAAAAGTCGCTAGATAGTAAATAAAGGCCGAACATCGCTAGACAAATGTCACAACTTCAGGAATATCACTCAAAATGGCTCAAATCTCAAGAATATCGCTGGAATTAATGTCGCTAGATGTAGAAATTTGCCCCCCCCCCCCAAAAAAAAAAAAATATATATATAATAATAATAATAGGCCTAATAAATAAATAAATAATACAGAATTAAAAACCATAATGTTTAGTCTACTTCATTTGTATATAATTTTACTCTTAGTCTGTTATTTTAATTTGCAACTTCCGAGAAGCCGGCCTTCGACTTTCAATATAAGGGGTCTGGGGGCTTCTTTAGTTAGTAGGGGGTCTGGGAAAGCGTTTTTTTTTTTTTTTTTTTTTTTTTTTTTTTTTTTTTTTTTTTATGTGGTCCAGGGGATAAACTTAAAACAATAGCTTGAAAATGGCAAAAGCAGTAAATATATAACCTTGGTAATAATTAACCCATCCCCAATGGAAATACACCTAACGGCCTTATTGGGCTATCCTTAGTTGGAATTATGCAAGGCTGGTACATGTCATATTTATAACAAACTATGTGGTACCAACTCTGTAAATTGCTAACTGAATAAATATTATTATTATTATTATTATTATCCAGCCCCAGCAACGTCCGTTGGCTGACGCCTACTTTTGCAACACACAGCCCCAGCAGCGCCAGTTGGAATCAGTGAAAGACTGATGACACTCAGAATACCCCTTGTTAAAAACAGATATGCCACCATCATCAGTGCATATGCCCCTACCCTAGCTGCTACAGAGGACGACAAAGATCAATTCTATCAGGCACTAGACGAGGCCCTCAGCAGAATCCATAGGCATGATGCAATACTACTTTTAGGTGACTTCAATGCAAGAGTTGGAAGAAAATATGAGATATGGGAAGGTATAATTGGTAAACATGGAATAGGACACATCAACTCAAATGGCCTTCAGCTCCTCACATTGTGTGCTCAACATAACCTTACTATTATCAACACCCTTTTCCAACAGAAAGACAAGTATAAAACATCTTGGATGTACCCACGCTCAAAACATTGGCACCTGTTAGACTTTATAATTGTAAGAAGAAGTGATGTAAGTGGTGTCCTTCACACACGAGCAATGAGAGGAGCGGAGTGCTGGACAGATCACAGATTAGTAAGATCTATCCTTAAACTGACAATTCGACCACCTGTACGACGTCTAAATACAAATAAGAAAAGAATAAACGTTGCTAAACTTAAAAACCATGAATTTTGTAACAGCTTCCGCAGAGTTTTATCTGAGAAGCTAAGTGATGAAGATCCCATTAGCAACTTGACAATTCCACTAGATGAAATCTAGGCTTCACATAGTGAATTAATTTATGAAGCAGCAAAGGATTCAATTGGTATAAAATAAAAAAATCATCAAGACTGGTTTGATGAAAATTTGGGCAACTCTCTATTCTTTTAGACAGGATGCACAGAGCTCATAGAGCAACTCTTAGCAACCCAACCTCTGAAACCTTAAAAATGAACTGGCAAGAATTACGATCCGATGTACAAAGAACCTTACAAAAAATGCAAAATGATTGGTGGCCAAATAAGGGACAAGAAATACAAGGGTATGCCGATGCACATGACATGTACAACTTTTATAATGCTGTAAAACAAGTGTATGGACCTACAAGCTGTCCACTTACAGTCTTACACCATTAAGGAGTGCAGACGGAAATACTCTTATAAAAGATCAAAAGGCAATTGTTGAGAGATGGGGGGAGCACTTCAAGGACTTGCTGAACCAAGACAATCATGTAGATCCAACTTGCCAACAAGAATTTGAAGAGTAACCCATTATTGAAGATCTTGATATACCACCAACCTTTAATGAAGTGACTAGAGCAGTTAAGACCCTGAAAGATAACAAATCTCCTGGCCCAGATGGTATACCAGCAGAGCTAATTAAATATGGAGGTTACCTACTGCTTCGAGATATTCACTCATTCATTTTGGAGGTTTGGGACAAGGAGTACATACCTCAGACATGGAAAGATGCAAATAGTATCACAATTTACAAAAACAAGGGTGATAAATATAATTGTGGCAACAGCAGAGGCATTTCTCTTTTAGCTGTGGCAGGGAAAGTGCTGTAAAAAATCATGCTTCAAAGACTGTTGACCAAAATTACTGAGGAAATACTGCCAGAGTCACAATGCGGTTTCCGTAAAGATCGAGGAACTATTGACATGATTTTTACTATACGTCAATTGCAAGAAAAATGCAGGGAATAAAATAAAGAAATTTGTATAGCCTTCATTGATCTGTCAAAAGCCTTTGATACCGTAAATCGAGAAAAATTGTGGAATATTCTCCGTATCTTTTGCTGTCCACCAAAATTTGTGGCACTTGTAAGGCAGTTTCATGATGGCATGACGGCGAGAGTCACTGCAGGAGGCCATGCATCAGAACCATTTGTTGTTAATGCCGGAGTCAGACAAGGGTGTGTACTGGCACCAGTCCTTTTCAACATTTATTTAATATGCGTTATAATACTTTGTGACGTTAACCACTCCGTTAGAACCGCATGGCTTGTCCTACAGTGACTCGCTAGGATCGCCAGGGCAGTGGATGTGGCTACAGTTGATGTATTATTGTGTGCTTTATTTCATATGAAAGCTTGTGTCATGGGCAGTCCAGAAAGGCTCTTTGTTTTCGCCCATGTCAAGGCTTTATATATTTAATTGCAAAGTATATGTTTTATCATTAAGTAGTAATGATAGGATTTGAGAGAGAGAGAGAGAGAGTAGAACAGAGTGAGAGGAGGCGCATAGTGATTTTTGCCATGCTCGATGACGTCACGGCTGGCTGGCCTCTTGGGGATTGGTTGGAGGAGTTTTTTACCATGCTTGGTGACGTCATGTTTGGCTGGCTTGTTTGCCATTGGCTGAAGGAATTGTTACCGCTTTGTCTATGCGGTGCGAGCTAGTGCTAGTATATATACAGCTCTCTTGCCACTCTCTCCCTCAGATCTGGTTTCTAGAACGCATCCCTCTTATCCCTTTGATACCTGTCTTCCTCTCTCCACCTGAGAACCTTTCCCTCTGCCTATCTCTCTCATTTTCCATATCTTTCACCACCTTTTATTAATATTATACCCCCTCTGGTTAACTCTGCATAATCAGCTTCATGCTGGCCAGTTGTATTGTGCGTTAAGGTCTTATATAACCCATGTATGTTAGTTGTTAAGATAAGTTGATCACGAAGCATTGGTTGGCATTCATATTGTTCAGTACTGCTTCCTATAATTATTAGTGTTCTGCTGGATTAGATAATGCTAGACTAGGAGTCTGATACTATAAGGTATTGTTTCCGATGGGTGCTGGCTTTAGTTAAAAGCTGCATGACATACCTGAGAACTGGAGTTGATTGGGTAAATTCTAGTCTGTGTGCCATTGAGAGTAGAGCATGCACGAATGAGGGCTTTTTGCCTATACCATTCTGCACTGTTCTAAGCTCGTTGTTTGTCTTTGAGGTACGCCAGGAGAACGCCTAATACTTCGGTATTAAGGTTTCTCAAGAGAGCTACCTTTCATTATAACGTAATATTTGACCCACAGACTTGAGATTTGCACTAGGCTATGCGGCATGCCATGCGCACCAGTATCTCGTATCATTGACTCTAGCTAGACTTTATCAGTCACAGTAGACATTAAGTATATTAAACCAATTACTCTTTTTATGCATACCCGTTTATGATTACACAAGCATTTCGCAGCCTAGTTTGATGTATTGAGACACAAACGACTTAGGCTCTTTTTGTTGATAGGAATACTGCATTGTCGTGGCGATTATTATTGTTGTAGCGTTTAGGATATTTTTGGCTCCGACTGCATTATATATCCTGCCTTTTTGTGTGCATAGCCTGCACGAGCATTGTTCCGCTGCCTGCCTTTTTGGGTTCCATTTCCGATTCGAGCATCTTGATAGCATCTAACATTTAAAGAAGATTCCGTGTTGGTGTTGAAGGACTTTAGTGCACTTTCTTTCATGCAGGAGTGCCTGACATTTATTGATTAAAGTAACGTAAGCTGTAACTTCCCTTACCACCTTACTTTGCATACCATAACCAAGCACCTTCGGTTATAGGTAGTAATAGGCTGTTTTCACATAACATTAAGCCTAGAGTAGACGCACATTTATTGAGAGTTTAGTAACCTATTATTGCATATAGAACTCTGGAGAGTATTTGTGTTCTTTGTTCACTGGGAATATAAATCAGAGGTTGGATCTAGCGCTTTCCATTGTAGCGCCATTACTAGTCCAATGAATAAGAACCCTGATATATTTAAACCTCAGTCGTAACAACTTCTTCATAGGACTATAACAAACAGAAGTGGAATCAACATAGACTATCGACTAGATGGCAACCTCTTCAACATTCACAGATTTCAAGCAAGAACAAAAGTCTCTATGGAAAATATCCGGAAACTTCAGTATGCAGATGATTGTGCTCTTGTAGCTCACTCGCCAAAGGAACTAGAAGTCGCGCTTGAAGCTGCAGCAAGTGCTGAATGGGCCTGTCAGTTAACATCCAGAAAACACAAATAATTTCTCAGTGGTCAGCTCAGATACCACCTGTGCAGCCAGTGTTCAGATTAGCAGGAGAGGAGATAGCACAAGTTCCTTCCTTCAAGTATCTGGGAAGCTTCCTGTCTGAAACAACCAGTATTGACGATGAGGTACAACACCGACTGAGACAAGCTGCAGCATCTTTTGGCTGCCTACAAGAGAGAGTTTTCCAAAATAATCACCTGACTCTTTGTACCAAAGTGGCTGTATATAATGCTGTGTGTTTAACCACTTTGCTCTATGGTTGTGAGACATGGACGACATATAGACGCCATATACGACCCCTGGAGGCTTTCCACATCAGATGCCTCCGAAAGATTATGGGTATAACCTGGGAGGACCGTGTTCCTCATATAACAATACTTGAAAGAGCCAATAACACCAGTATTGAGACCCTTATCATCAGACAACAACTCAGATGGGTTGGGCATGTCATCCGTATGCCAGAGGAGAGACTACCTCATAAAATACTATATGGACAGCTGCATGAAGGCCGCAGAGCAGCTGGAGGACCAAAATTAAGATACAAAGACAGTATAAAGAAAATACTTAAAAGGTGCAATATACAACCAACTGCACTTGAAAACTTAGCATCAGATAGACCACTATGGCGCTCACACTGCCAGCAAGGAGCGAAGGAACTGGAACGTCAGAGGAAACACCACCAGCAGGAGAAGAGGTCCCGGAGACATGTACGCTGGGAACAACCAGCACCTCCTAACCCGGACTTCCAGTGCCCAGACTGTGGCAGGATATGTGCATCACGGATAGGACTCTACAGTCATCGTAGAACTCACAACAGATGAATGCAGGAAGGGAACGTCATCATCGGACTACGATGGACTACCATACCAGGGGGTCTGGGAAAGCGTTTTTTTTTTTTTTTTTTTTTTTTTATGTGGTCCAGGGGATAAACTTAAAACAATAGCTTGAAAATGGCAAAAGCAGTAAATATATAACCTTGGTAATAATTAACCCATCCAGCCCCAGCAACATCCGTTGGCTGACGCCTACTTTTGCAACATTAGATCAGCTTAGGCCTCCCAAAAGGTTGGTAGGGATTTCAAATTTTATAATATGGTAGATTAAGATGTAGGGTAAAGTTGGCAGCCCACAAAGACCACCTTGGGCAACCCCATTTTGATTAATATTTAGAAATAAAAATAAAAACCAATATGAATAATGCCTGGGGCTGGGTGTTACATTAAGTTACTTTTCGGAAGGGGTTCAATGGGTTAAACAAAATATCATAATAACCCATAAGACGTCACACCAACTAGTGTTAACCACCACCTTTTGCTAACAGTGACGGCCACAGTTAATTTCGTCTAAGTCACGCTATAGTTTACCATTTCTGAGAAACCGGCCTTTAGCCAGGACATTTTTTTACCGATAAATGTACCTGTACATATTTAGTCTGGATGGAGTCTGTGGGGTGTTCTTTTGTTTGAAGGGGGGTCTGGAGAAGCGTGTTTTTTTCATTGAAGCATATATATTTATTTAATTATTTAGTTATTTATCTATTTTATCTATTTTATTCTAGGAGATAAACTAAACATAAATGCTCGGAAGAGCCATCACTCCAAATACAGTGACGGCTACCTAGTGTGTGTGTGTTAACACAAACACACGTGCGTTCTTAAAACAATGCTAGAATAATGTATTCTCTTAACCCTGGCTAGAAGTGCAAGAGAGAGAGACTTGATTTGACTTAGTAACCTTCATTTATCGCCTCACATTGTGGATGCCAGCAATCAATTATACATTTTGATACAAGAGTTCTTAATGATACAATAGTTCAGCTTTAGTGGAGCACAGTATGTCACTTTATTGGCCACTGAGATAAGATTACAAGATATCCTCGTTCACAAGAGAGAGAGAGAGAGAGAGAGAGAGACTCATGGGTAGTGAAGAGAGAACGAGATTCAATAATGTCATGCAAATGGAACACACCGAGCTATTGCCTCCAGCGTGGTGTGTGTGTGTGTATATATCTGCCAGTATATACTGTATATATATATATATACATATATACTGTATATATATATACTGTATGTATGTATGTATGTATGTATACACTCAGGCACATACCCCATTGCTGGGGGTGGCCGACTTGAGGCAGAGCCCTAACAGAAACAACATTTAATGTTTCGCGTTCCCTCACCCATTTCTCTGTCTCGTTGAGTGTGGGTGGGTGCTTCTTTGTGAGTGTGTGCGTGTGTGGGTAGGTGTGTATGTGTCAGGGTTGTGTATATGTGCTTGGGTGTATATATATATTTATATATATATGTATATGTGTGTGTGTGTGTGTATGTGTCTAATATTTTATATTTTTGTATTTTTTTTTTTCCCAGACACTGTAATTCCCGAGAAGGGGTGGCCATATGAACATTAGTCGTTTGTCACGAATCAATCGCTAGGTCACGTTGCCCGGCCTTGACATCTACCAAGAAGTCAAAGAGAAGAAGAGAAGAAGGCAAACAAAATAATTGGCTTTAAAGGCAGGTTATTTGAGCAAAATCCAAAGATGTAATCTTAACTCTTTACAATTCCTTAGTCCGCCCTCTTCTGGAATATTGCGGTCAATCCTGGTGCCCTTACTACCAAAAGGATATAGACATGCTAGAACCAGTTCAACGTAGAGTTACTAAAATTATACCTAGCCAAAAGAACAAACCATACCAGGATCGTCTTAGAGAACTATATCTATTTCCTTTAACCCAGCGCAGATTAAGAGGCGACTTAATTCAAGTATTCAAAATCATCAAAGGCATCGACAGTATGAACTGTAGTAAGTACTTCACTATCGACAAATATAATTACACATGGGGAAATGGTTGCAAAATTATTGGTAAATCTTTTAACTCACACGAGTCTAAGAATTTCTTCTTCAATTGAGTTGTTAAATTTTGGAATGGGCTTCCCCGTGACGTTATAGACTGCAGTACTGTTGATTCTTTTAAAATTCACCTAGAAAAACATCTTGCCTCACACCCGCGACAGACTGCATTTGTAAATTAATAACTAAATTTGTTTTCCCCTCAGATCCATCAAGGAATATTGAGTTTACAAAATACTAATTATAAAGATGTTACTCTCTTTTTCCCAGATACACGAAAGATCACTTATAACTGCGTTATGTTACTAACCCAGTTGTCCCCTATTAACATATCCTAATCCTGCCACGGACATTAGTTCCAGTGCAGTACTTCCCTTTCCAATTTTCCCTTACCCACTCTAAACCACTGTTTGGACACTTGATCCTCAGTGTTTTGGAGGACAAGCAGCCTAGAGGGGCCGCTGGATCTGTTGTTGCTTATTTTCTTTGTACTCTTTGTACCAATAACATTTTGACAGTGCAGGCTCGATCCGCCGACCCTTTGATCAGCAGCCAACACTCTACTAAAGCATAGTTCACACATTTACGAGTGTGAGTTCGAGTGAGCAAAATTCCACGAGTCATCTCTAGTGTCCACAAGTCACCACGAGTCACTATGAGTCACGAGTCACCATGAGAGGGCCGCGATTGAACTGCGAGTGGTGGAAAATTTTAATTTTAACGGTCATTTTCGGACCACGAGTAGGTACGAGTCACCACGAGTACGACATGAGTCAATACGAGTTACCACGAGTTGTGACTCGTAATGACTCGTTGTGACTCATGTGCACTCGTGGTGACTCCTGCACTTTTCAGCCACGTGGAATCGTCCGCGAGTAGCCGCGAGTGTTCACGAGTCTTTCACAAGTAGTTTACGAGTCACTACGAGTTACTACGAGCCACAATGAGTAACTACGAGTTACTACGAATCACGAGTCACTGAGAGTTGTCGGACTCGCGGTCAAAATTTCGTGCAGGGGTGAAACTTTGCCGGACCAGCCCGAGTCGCCACGGGTGTTAGCTTGTTCCACACGAGCCGCTCGAGTCACTAGTCACCTACTATTTCCCCGAGTCGTTACGCGAGTTCCCAAAAGTGCGGACTCGTGGCAACTAGGGCTCACACTCATGAATGTGTGAACTATGCCAAGGCTCGCTGTGTGTACAGTCAATAAACCTCCACTAGTTGTACATATTATATTACTCCCACTCCTCGACTTACACGTGTACGTTTAACAAGAACATGGAAATATCAACATATGCACCGAGTATGAATTCCCAGAATCTGTTCTACATGATCTCATAACTGCTCGCACACAACAGTTTTATGCTATTCTCTCTCTCTCTCTCTCTCTCTCACACACACACACACAAACACGCACGCACTCTCACTCCCTCCCACTTACTATCACTCACACAAACACACTGAATCTCTTATAACGTTGTGTACACCTAGTCTCTCTCTGTCTCTCAATCTCACTCTCAGTGTCTCTCCCCATAGTATACGTCTACGGGTTTCAGAGGCCGTGAGGCATCGTTTTTTTTTGGAATAACTTATTAAAAACGCCAGTTATAAGAACGTCAATATAAGAACATCAAATTAATAATGATAATTTAAGAATACCAATTTAAGGACATTAATTATAAATATGTTAAGAACACCAAATTAAGAACGTCAATTTACCAACGTAAATTTTTGAACACCAACTTAAGAACGTCAATTTAAGAACGCCAATTTAAAACCGTCCATTATAAGAACGTCAATTATAAGAACGTCCATTATAAGAACGTCCATTATAAGAACGTCAATTATAAGAACGTCAATTATAAGAACGTCCATTATAGGAACGTCAATTATAAGAACGTCAATTATAAGAACGTCAATTATATGAACGTCAATTATAAGAACGTCAATTATAAGAACGTCAATTATAAGAACGTCAATTTAAGAATAGACTATACAGTAGGCTTTCATAATAATAATAAGAATAGGAAGCCATTTAACTGCAGGTGTTCACGTCTGTTTGTTAGCCATTGGTAGGAAAATGTGTATATACCTCTCTCTCTCTCTCTTCTTCTTTGCTATCCTTTCCTTCCACTGTCCCTTATTCTCGGGTTAGAAAAACTCTACTAGAATTAAGTCCTGACCACCTCGCTGGGATCTTAAGGTATGTGTGGTCAGTGTATCTATGTAAATCTCTCTCTCTCTCTCTCTCTCTCTCTCTCTCTCTCTCTCTCTCTCTCTCTCTCTCTCTCTCTCTCTCTCATTCCAGCCCATTCCTATTCCCACTCCTTTCTATTTTTCTGGAATCTTTTGTTCTCTTTCAGTTCTGTGAACAAGAACATCCATTTCATCGTTCAGGCAAAATCAACAGTTTGCCAACACCTTTACTCTCAAACTATATACTGTCTGTAGAGTTCAAACTGTATACTGTAAACCCCAAGCTGTAAACCTCTTATGTATACTGTAAATCTCAAACTGTATAATGTAAGCCACAAACTGTATACTGTTCGGCCCATTAGTTTGGCGAATTTAAGACTTTACGCCCCATTTATATGTTAATATTAAGGCATTTCATGCCATTTAGGTGTAAATTTTTTCCTGGCGAGCAATAACGAGCCTGTAATTTTAAGAGTAACCGGCCTTCGGCCGGGAAATTTTTCTACCGAAAAATGTACAAATTTATCTTGAAGGGAGATCTAAGGGGTATTTTTTACAGCTTGATGGAGGACTAGGGAGGAAACTAAACAAAATATTTAAAAAAAATCCAAACACTAAGCAAACATTCAGTGTAAGCTCATATGCCCTTAACAGCCTTTTGTCAACACAGAGCATAACAATAACAAGTGTAGGTTTATATGAAAAGTTGTACGTACACAACCACATTCATCTACACACACACACACACACACACTCACACACACGTACACACACACACCCAAAATATGTCAGTTACATTTACATATACACACATAAACACACACACAGCCACATACCATTACACAAACACACACAGAGCCACATACCATTACACACACACACACTCACTCACACACACGTACACACTCACACACACAAAATATGTCAGTTACATTTACATATACACACATAAACACACACACAGCCACATACCATTACACAAACACACACAGAGCCACATACCATTACACACACACACACACACTCACACACACGTACACACACACACACAAAATATGTCAGTTACATTTACATATACACACATAAACACACACACAGCCACATACCATTACACAAACACACACAGAGCCACATACCATTACACACACACACACTCACTCACACACACGTACACACTCACACACACAAAATATGTCAGTTACATTTACATATCACACACATAACACACACACACAGCCACATACCATTACACAAACACACACACACACACACAGAGCCACATACCATTACACACACACACACACACACTCACACACACGTACACACACACACACAAAATATGTCAGTTACATTTACATATACACACATAAACACACACACAGCCACATACCATTACACAAACACACACAGAGCCACATACCATTACACACACACACACTCACTCACACACACGTACACACTCACACACACAAAATATGTCAGTTACATTTACATATACACACATAAACACACACACAGCCACATACCATTACACAAACACACAAACTCTGTCACTTACATTATTTTACACACACCACACATAAATACACACACAGTCACATACCATTACCATTACACACACACACACATACACACACCATAACTCTCCCTCATACTAACTCACCACACCAACGTTTGTGGGAATGTTGGTGCTTGTATCCCTGTTAGCGAGTAAAGAACAACTCCAACATATCACATACACACACACCTCCGCTGGCACACACACAATCTACTTAAGGGGGTAGTACTCGCTTTTTCTGGACCCCCTTCTCCCTCGTGTTTACTATATTAGTTTTGAGGTTTTAAGACGTTCGTTCCGTTAGTTTGATGATTTTGAGACCTTTCGCCTCATTTCGTTGTAATTATTAAGACCTTTCGTGCTATTTAGGTGTCGATTTTTTCCTGACGAGCGATAGCTAGTCTGAAATTTTAGAAGGAATCGGCCTTCGGCCGAGAATTTTTCTACCGAAAAATGTACACATTTATCTTGAAAGGGGTTCTAGGGGGGAGTTCTTTTTAAGCTTGATGGGGGTCTAGCTAAGAAATTCAAAAATAAATAAATACACAAATATATAGACCAAAAAAACAAGCACTACCCCCTTAAATGGGGGAGGCAAAGGCAGAACAGCACCCAAGTATAAAATAGTAATACTGTATAATTATAACAACATTGTGAAGGCATAGCATTAATGGAGAGAGAGGGGGATGGTGAAGCTGCCAGGGTGGAAACAGGGGCACAGAGAGAGAGAGAGAGGTGTTTCATATATTGTGTTACGTTGGTACGTGTTGGGGGATTTATAATGTATTTTGATGTAGAGGAAGGTGTCTGATATAAAAGAGTGAGATAGAGAGAGGGAGAGAGAGGGGTGGTGGGTTAATTGTGGAACTTTGGTACATGTGGGGTATTTGTAGTATACTTTGATAATTATGTAGTAATGTGCCTGATATGATGAAAGTTTTCGATTCCGATCGTTTATACATAGCAGGAGAGAGTTACACAGAGTTACACAGATACTCAGATCACACAGACCTTGCGGTTCCTACTAGGTGGTCCGGCCTTAATACTACTAGACAGGGACCATTTATAGTAGAATAATAGGACAGCAAAATAGAAGGCTCTATCCCCACCCTCCGGCTATAAAGCCGTACCGGAAAATAGGATGAAGTGTAACCATATGGGTCAGGAAATGCCCACAAAGAATATTTTTATAGAGTATAGAAATAAATTAAAAGGGAAATTACACATACCTACTAATTAATTCATATTAATCCAATCTTCATCAGATGATCGTCCAGTCTTTTCTAAAACGTATCAATGAAATTACTGTCGACCACCTCTCTTGGTAATCTATTCCACTCTTTAACCACACTGTATGTGGAGAAATATTATGGCACATCTAGGCATGCCTTGTTTCTAATTAATTCCATTCCATTACCTCGGGTTGCAGCATTGTTATTAATCGTGAACATGTGCACTGATATCTACTCTGTCAAATCATTTAAGTATCTTAATTTTTTCAGAGAGGGAATTAGTTTACTTGCTCTACGCTGCATAGATTCGAGTTATATTTATGTCTTTCTTGAGATACGGGGCCAAAACTGAACGCCAAATTCAAGATGGGGTCTTAAAATGCTTTTTGAATAACGGCAAAATAATGTTTACGTTTTTATAGGTAAAATGTCTTTTGATAAATTCCAAGGCTTTCTTAGCTTTGTTAGAGAAAGAGAGAGAGAGTGTGTGTGTGTATATGTGTGTTACAGGGAATAATTTGTATCTCAAATACTTTGCAGTCCATTCCGGGGAGATACTCGAAGTGGAAGAACAGAGACTGTTTTGTGCACTACACTCATTACAGAGTGTGCAAAATACTATCTACTCTCTTCTTGACCTGCTCAACTGAAGAACTGTTTACAACTTCTGAGGGCAGTTTGTTTCAGGTAGAACAGATCTTATATGTGAAACAGTGTCCACAAATACTAGTGCTGAACCTTTACAATTCTAACTTCTCGCCATGGTTGTGTGTTGTATTCATATTGAGGCTAAACATTTTGCTATGATCCACATTGTCAAGACCATTAAGTATATTAAAAACTTCAATGAGCCGACCTCGTAGTCTGTGTCTTTCCAATGAAAACAAATTAAGAGTTCTCAACCGGTCCTCATAGCCCAGTTTTCTAATCAACGGAATAAGCTTTGTAGAGAGAGAGAGAGAGTGTGTGTGTATGTGTGGGAGAGTGTGTTTGTGTGTGTGAAAGAGAGAGAGAGAGGTAGAGAGCTACCTGTATTCCTTTGTCAACGTTATCTCCACAGGCCGGATAAGAGGCACAATGGGTTGAAGTGGGTGGGAGTGGGAAGGGTAGTGATGACATGGCTGTAGACTCGCACTACACTAATTTTCCTAAATTAACAAATAGATAAATAAATGTAGAAAATATGTAAATGAAAAACTGTAGTTATTATAATGTTATGGTTCACGTCGTATCAATGCCGAATTAAACATTTGAGTCTCTCACTGAAAAAAATAAATCTGAACATGAAAGAGAACAAAAGAAAATATAAACACAAATATGGTGGAAAATAATTCCAATAATGATAGGAGCATAAGCCACACAAGCACTTAAACCGAGCAAGGGAGCCACATCAAAGATAATCCCGACAACAATGTACTGTACTGTATTGGGACGCTATGCTTCAGTTTATTCTGGCGGCAAGAGGCTGTCAGACCGCGCTGGCAAGAGGATATTGTTGTGTAGTCCGACAAATCTTTGCTTTCTTTGGGGACGTTCTAATCAGCCTCAGTGATTGTCTCCTGCGTCGGCGGTCCTGTGGCCTCTCCCTCAGGCTTCATCACCTTCCTCCATGCTGCCCTGCTTAGTTTCGTCATTTTATGTTCATCCATCTGTGCCGACTTCTGTACCCTGCACCATCTTTGATCTTCTCTGGTTGGTGGGATCCAGTGCCAATAATTGTGGGGTGTGGCCCACGATTATTGGCACTGGGCCCAGCACAATTTTCGGCTTTCTTCAGGGTTTCTTCATGGGCCTCAAACCCCATCTTCCCCATCGGTGCTCTGGGTTGCTTTCAGCCTCTGGGGGTTGTGTTGGTTCCACCATCCTAGTTTCTTCTCCTCACCGCACATCTTCCTGCCAGGTGTCATCCGTTCATCGCATCACCTCCCCACTCCCTCCTTCACACCCCGAGAGAGCTGCTGACCCTGTGCGGGTCCTTGACGTTTGGGCCTCCTGTTTCAAGAGAGACCGCTGAAACTTGACCCACACTTCGGTAGAATGAATGGAGTATTCTCCCACGCTCTTCAACTCAACAACATCGTTCATTCTAGTGACCATCTGGCGCTTTATTCAGCTAAAGGACTTCAGACAAGCAAAATTGTAAAATTAGTATAATTTATAACTTTATCTCCCACACTCACTTTAGCTTCACAAAATCTAAATAAAATTGCCGCAATACAAAGAAAGACTGAATCCTGGTATACTGTAAGGGTTATAATGGTACTTTCTCGAATTTACACAATACTTTATCTTACCAGTCCAGTTGCAAAAGAGGAAATAGCTTCTAAATTGTTGGAAAACAGTCTGCTCAAGCAAAGCATTTCTTTTTCATCCGTATCAGGGAATAAGATACCATGCGAGTCAATGTGACATTGTAAAGTTTGAGACTGTAACCCTTTAAAGCCCGCTTAGATAGGTTTCTGTAAACTAACCCTCACCTCATACATTTTAATAGCTGAACAATCCCAAGGTAATTTAGTCGTGCACATACTGGTGCATGTGGTTCTTTTTCTTTTGCTTACAATCGAGCAGCCTCATTGGGACTAGTTTGTCTCTTGCTGTTCGCATTCCTTTGTATTCTTTTGTATGTTTTTCTGCGAAACTGGCTGTGAATTATTTAAGACTCCCGAGTATTCATTCAGTCTGTGAACTATCGTACCCAGCCATGCGGCAGTGTCCTCTCATAATCATTAATGTAGTTGCCGTGCTTTCTTTGTTTCTGTTGTTTGCCTGGTGTCTGCTCAACTGATTACATTTGCCTTCTGACTAGCTGGGGGGAGGGCGTGGGTTGGAATGAACGGATGTTGTGAGAGGGTGAAATGAAGAGGGGTGGGGTGAGGTGGAATGAAGAGGGAGTTGGGGTTGGGCGGAATGGAGGGGTGGTGTAATTGGGTGGAATGAAGAGAGAGGATGGGGGTTGGTATAAAGAAGGGGTGGGGTGGGCTGGGATGAAGATGGGGAAGGGGTGATTAAAGAGGGAGTAGGAGTAGAGTGGAAAGAAGGGGTGTTGTGAGGGCGTGGAATGAAAGAGTGGGGGTCGGGTGGAATGAAGAGGGGGTGGGGCTGATTGAAGAGTGGGGTTGGAATGAGGGGGGTCAAGGGGGAGGGAATGAAGCGGAGTGGAGGTTCTAATTTGCGTTTCATCAATGAGGCACGGGAGCTGTTGTTGTTGCTTTGTCTGTGTATATGAGAGAGAAGGGGGGGGGAGGGAAGAGAGGGACGAGGGGACAGAAGACTTACTTTTGTTGTATGTTTATACGTCGTTATCAGATAAATAATGGTATTAGAAAGTGTGTATTTTTGTCATATTGATAATGTGTGTGTGTGTGTGTGTTTTACGTACCATTTACTGCAACATGTCCTCCCTAAGCAGAATGAAAATAATCTAGAGATAAAAGTAACTCTCAGTAGACAAAGGACTCTAGCCTACACTCTAAAAATAATGGGCATGAAAAATGTATGTTGTAAAGTGTCCATAATGATCTACCCTTCTATTGATATATTGGTAGTAATAAACATATTTCATACCAGTTAGAATGGTATATCACTCACAATATACAGTACCCCATGATTTTATATACATTTTATATACCCTTTTAGGGATGCGGCGACCCCAACGCCCGCCACTTGTTGGTGCAGATAGTCTCCTCTGTGGTGGAGGGGTGAGAAATTTTCACCACTGCTTTCTCCAGCGAGATGTAGAAGTCGGCTAAAGGGGATCGGAGGCGGGGGGCCTGGTATCCTTCTGCCCTTAAATAAATCTACCAAAAAAACAAGACAGAGATAGGGGCGAGGGAACGTGTTCGTGGTCCCGGACCCTAAGAATAGGAGCTTTAAATGTGCAAAGATGTAGTACGAATGAGAAAGCGAGAGGACATTGGAAGGTTATTTGAAAGAAGGAAGTATGATGTGCTTGCACTGAATGAAACAAATATGAAAGGAGGGGGAGTAGTGGATTTTGGAAACGTGATAGGTAGAAAGTCTGGAGTAGATGAGGGAGTCCGTGGGAAAGAGGGAGTGGCTATTATTGTGAAGGAGGAGTTGAGAGAGTTTATAAAAGAGTGGAAATAGGTTTCATCAAGGCTAATGTGGGTGCGAATGCGGTTTAAGGGTGAAAGGTGGGTTTTTGAAAGTGCTTATGGACCAGGAAGTGAAAGGGAGTTAGACGAGGTGGAAGGTTTTTGGGAGGATCTGAGAGATTGTGTACAAGGGTTTGATGAAAATTAAATTGTTATAGTTTTAGGGGACCTAAATGCTAGGGTAGGAAATGAGCCTGTTGAGGGAGTCATCGGTAGTTTTGGTGTGGCTGGTGTAAATGAGAATGGAGAAAGATGGAATAATGTATGTGGAGAGTGCAGATTGAGTGTAGGAAATACGTTCTTAAAAAAAAGGCATATACACAAGTACACATGGCATAGACTAGTGACGGGAGAGATTGTAGAGAGGGCATTGATGGATTTTGTGCTGGTGACAAGGGGAAGATTGTGTTGACTGCTGGATGTGAATATGCTGAGAGGTGAGGCGGAGGGTCTGTCGGATCATTATCTGGTGGAGGGAATGCTAAGAGTTAGGAGTTACAGGAGAATGAGAGACAAGTGTGAAGTAAGAGAGGTAATAAAAGTTAGTGAGTTAGAGAAGAGTGCTAAAGAGAGGGAGTACAAGGAAAGGCTAAATGAAAAATGGATGGAAGTGAGAGAGATGGAAGAGAGAGAAGTAGAGGTTGAATGGCATCAGTTTAAGGAAGAAGTGAAAGCAAGCGCAGAGGTAGTATGCAGTAAGAGGAAAGTAGGAGCCAGAGGTATCAGGCAGGGAAGCAAGTGGTGGAATGATACGGTGAGAAAGGCAGTTGAGGAGAAGAGACAGTGTTTTGAGAGGGTTTTACAGGATGGTAGTGTTGAGGTATGGGAGAGGTACAAGGAGAAAAGGAGAGAGGCAAAACGGACAATTAGAGAAGCGAAAACAGATGCAAACGAAAGGTGGGGTCAAAAGTTGAGTGAGAATTTTTGAAGAACATAAGAAGATGTTTTGGAAGGAGGTAAATAGAGCAAGGAAAGGAGGACAAAAGAGGGAAGAGTTAGTGAAAGATGAAAATGGATAATTAATAGTGGAAGGAGTTGAAGTAAGGAAAAGGTATGCTGAGTATTTGAATCTTTGTTAAATGCAAGAGATGGAAGAGAAGCAGTGATTGAAGCAGAAGGTTGGGATGGTATTGCTGTGGAGTGTATAAAGAATGGTGGTGATGTGATAATAGATTGGTTGGTGAGAATTTTCAATGTGTGCTTTGCTGTGTCAATGGTACCAATAGACTGGAAGAGTGCATGTATTGTGCCATTATACAAGGGGAAGGGAGATCGGCAGGAGTGTTCAAGTTATAGAGGTATTGGTTTATTGTCAGTGTTTGGAAAGCTGTACGGCAGGGTGTTGATAGAGAGGATAATAAAGTGTACGGAAGTTGCAATAGGAGAAGAACAGTGCAGTTTTAGGAGGGGAAAAGGGTGCTTGGATCAGATGTTTGCAGTAAGACAGTTATGTGAGAAGTATTTAGAGAAGCATAAGGAGATATTTTAGGCTTTTATGGATTTAGAAAAAGCAAATGATCGTGTGGATCATGAAGCAATGTGGAAGGTGTTAAGGATTTATGAAATTGGAGGACATTTGTTGGAAGCAGTTAAGAGTTTTTATGAAGGGAGCAGAGCATGTGTTAGAGTAGGAAATGGTGAGTTGAGTGAATGGTTTGAGGTAAAGGTAGGTTTGCAACAGGGTTGTGTAATGTCACCATGGCTGTTTAATATGTTTTTGGATAGTGTGGTGAGGGAGGTGAAAATGAGAACTATAGGAAGAAGATTGGGTTTAGTAGGAAAGAAAAGTAGAGATTGGGAGTTGAATCAGTTGCTGTTCGCTAATGACACAGCGTTGGTGGCGGATTCTGATGAAAAACTGCAGCGGGTAGTCAAAGAGTTTGGTGTAGTGTGTGGAAGGAGGAAACTGAAGGTGAATGTCATTAAAAGTAAAGTAATGGTGTGTAATAGGGGTGATCCTAGGATGAATCTTGATGTGAGGCTGGATGGGTGAATATTGGAACAAGTAGAGTGTTTTAAATATCTAGGAGGAACAATAAGCAGGAGTGGAGGTATATGGGCATGGATGTAAAACAGAGAGTGTGTGAAGGAAGGAATGGGAAGTATGTGGAAGACGAGAAATCTTGGAATGAATGTAAAAAGTGCAATGTATGAAGGAATTGTTGTGCCAACAGTAATGTATGGGGCTGAGACATGGGCTCTGAAGGAATAGGAGAGAAGAAAGCTGGATGTGATGGAGATGAGCTGCTTGAGAAGTATGTGTGGAGTTACTCGTAGACACAGATTGAGGAATGAAGAGATACGTAGGAGAGTGGGGCAGCAGGAACATTTGTCAGCCAGAGTGAACAGAAAGGTGCTGAGCTGGTATGGTCATTTTGAACGAATGGAAGATGAAAGGCTTACAAAGAGAATATGTGAGTCAGATACAAGGGGAGATAAAAGGGTGGGAAGACCCCCATTGAGATGGAGAGACTGTGTAAGACAAGCTTTGGATGATAGAGGAATGACTATAGATCAGGCAAGATAAGTGGTAATAAACAGGAATGAATGGAGAATGCTTGTGAATAGATGAGTGAATACGTGGTCATTTGGGGGAAAGGGGTCGGGCGCAAGTTGGACTAGATAATAGTCCATCAGGCGCCTGGCCCGGGGAGACGATTAATATGAAGGGTGCGCCTGGAAGTGTGGTGGGCGGGCTTGTGGCTTCAGCTCCACTGCATGTCTGCCTGCCGAGATCGGAACCTCTCCGGGTGGTCGGGGGCCGGGGGAGTACTGGAGGGACCTTGGTAACCCTGGTCTCTGGGTCTTCTCCTGGATGACCTAGATGTATGTGAATTTGTATTTTGTCTTTGTGTGTTCATTGTTTTCTGTTGTGTGTTTTGTTGTCCCTATTCTTGCTCTGTCTTGAGTCGGCCACCCCCCCTCCCCCTCCAAAAAAAAAAGAGGAAAAAGAAGAAAAAGAATGAAATAGGAAAAGTGGGGATGGGGCCTGAGTAAATAGATAGATAGATAGACAGATTTATTGATATATTGGTAGTAATAAACTTATTTTATACCAGTTGGAATGGGAAATCACTCTCAATATACCCGATGATTTGTTCATACCGTTTATATATCCTTGACCTTTGACAGTGTATTGCCTTCTTGTTTCATGATCTCTAGCACTATTTATATATACTCATTACGACCAGTATGTTCAGTATAGGAAAGCCAGAAATCTTGAACACTAACCTCTGTAACTCAAAATGGACTAGAGAAAATGGGCTGTAAATTTCCACATCCATTCACTGGCTAACTCTCCCCAAATGTTAAAAATTGTTTGATTACTCTAGCCCTGTTTGAGTTACAGAGCTTAATAGTATAAAATGTATGGCCAGTGTAAAGCAAGGTATCATAATTCATCCTTTAAATGCTTCTCTCCACCAAAGTAAGGTATTACTATTCACCCTATAAATGCTGCTCCCTCAAGGCATCAAAGTAAAGTAAGGTATCACAATTCACCCTATACATTTTATTTCCCCCCAATGAATCTGAGTAAAGTAAGGTATCACAATTCACTCTATAAAATTTTCTCCCTCAAGGCATCTAAGTAAAGTAAGGTATCACAATTCACCCTATAAATACCTTTTCCCCCCAATGCGTCTGAGTAAAGCAAGGTATCACATTTCTATTTATATATGCTTCTCTCCCCCATAACATCTGTGTAAAGTAAGGTATCACAATTCACCAAATAATATGTTTCTCCCAACTAAGGCGTCTGTGTACAGGAAGGGATCACAATTATCTCAATGAATATTTCTCCCAACTAAGGCACCTGAGTAAAGTAAGGGATCATACTTCACCCTATAAATGTTGCTCACCTTCAAAATCAGGTATCACAATTCATCCTATAAATGTTTCTCTCCCCCAAAGTCAGGTATCACAATGCACCCTGTAAATGCTACTCCCTCAAGGCGTCTGTACATAGCAAGGGTTTACTACACTACAAATATTGATCTCCCCCAAAGTCCGATAGCATAATTCACCCTATCAATGCTACTCCCTCAAGGCGTCTGTGTAGAGCAAGGGATTACAACTCACCCTATAACTGTTTCTTTGGGCGGGTGCCCAACCACGAAAGGGGTTGAAATAGGGGAGCTATCCCCCCGCCAAAGGCGGCTTTCTAGGGCCTTTCCTAGCTGATGCTGAATGGATTGGGTTCTAGTCATGTGGTGATGGGATGGTCTATCAGAGTGAGAACTGAGCGATCTCTGCCATACCCATAGCTTACTCTGACTGTTCCTTTTACTTATATATTTCCTAGATCTCAAGTGACGGCGTCTCTTCCGTGGATTGACCTCCCAATCTACCAAGATTGGAAGCCAAAGCGTCACATTTTTCCTTTGCCCCTCAATTTTCTCTTCATAATTGCTGAGGGGCACAGGGCCCTGGGTGGGTCTTTGGTTTCCCGGGCGTTTCTGCACCCTCCTCCGCTACCCGCCATGGAGTGGCTTCGGTTACCCAGGCTTTATTGTGGTCGGCAGGGATGGTTCTGTGGGGGCGCTCGGTTATGGCCTTGGCCTTGCTCGGGGCCTTGGGGCTGTTCGGCCAGGCAGCTTGGGGAACAACAACAACAACAACAACTGTTTCTCTCCCCCAATGGTTGCCAAAGCGAACATCATATTCCAATTAGCACCTGAGGCCTGCCCAACATTCAATATTATACCATTAATTCAGGCTTCACATAATATCCGATAATTGCCTGTACAGTGACCGTGTGCAATATTTCATCAACTGTAGTATTATGTATATGTGGTTAGCTGACTGCCCTACTACCACTACTACTACTACTACTAATAATAATAATAATAATCTATTTATCTATCTATCTATTGCCTGACGCCATGATCCCCGAAGGTGTGGCCACGAACGAAACGCCCCCAAGCACCTCTGTCCCAAGTCAGTCGACGCCCCTTCTCCCAACCAGTACCGCCTTTATTCATATACTTCCTCACTCTATCCTTCCACCTCTCCTTCGGTCTACCTCTCCCTCTCTGTCCTTCCACCTCACTCTCGTACACCCTCTTAGTCATTTTCTCGCTTCCCATACGTTCAATATGGCCGAACCATCTCAGGTTGTTCCTTTTCACACTTTCCAGCACATCTACCTCCACACCACACCTCCTTCTTACTTCCTCATTAGTCTGTCTATCCCTCCATGTAACTCCGCATGCACTTCTCAAGTAACTCATTTCCACCGCTCTCACTCTTGGTCTGTGTAGGGAATTTAACCCTTATTTAGCGGCGAGCAACATAAGTCGAGTTAAATAAAGCTGGACTATGTGGCGGCGCTCGACATAACTCGAGTGGCAATTTCAGCACGTAATGTGGCTGAGAGAGAGAGACAAGTGGTGGCAGGAGACTAGCGAGCGTATGACTGCTCCAGACCACCGCGGCGAACCTACTGACACAAATCTCAGCTCCCTCCTCCCTCTCTCACTCGCTACATACTCAATTATGTACCGAAAGTACCGAATTACCTGCTTTTTGCACTCGCGTTGCACGGTTATTGCAAGAAAACTATCCATCATACAAGGATCGTTATGGTGTCATTCGAAAGCTCTGTTTATGCCCTTTCAGGGATAGGTACTTGTTTTACGTTCTGGGTCTTATTTAGGCATGAAAATGATCACGTAAACAGCCCTATTTTGGCTAAAAACACCCCGCTGGGCGGTACACATAAATAAACCGCATAGGCCGCTCGTAAGGTGTTAAATAGATAGGTTAATTTTCTAACTCACTGGTACATGAAATTATCCCAACAAATAGTTATTTAATAATTACCAAATGAAGAATTCGATGAGTGGAATTCGGTCCTCTACACACGGCTAATTCATTTGCATGACATGAAGGATGTTCACATAATACAATATCGATACAATGAACTTAGCTTAGAGGACTGGTGAGGTAGGACTGTTGATATGGATTAATAATGGTAGCACATGGTGAACTATAGGTTGAGTCAGAGCCGGGGGAGCTGTTGATCGTATGGTTGATTTTGAGAGACTAACCGCCGGCGTTCTATCGCTTCGCGAAGTTACATAATGACTGCCGGCTCATAATAATTATAACTTATGATTTGGTTTCATGATACATCTAGAGCTGATGTAAATATTGATGCATTACAGTTAATATTTAACCTACACTTAATAATAAACTACAGTACATAAAGAACTAGCCAAAATCGTACTTGCTATACAATACCGCCAAATTCAAATACCCAATTGGACTCAAAACTGTCGGGATCATCACACTATTCCCGACATACTGCCCACCACCAAAAACAATATACAGTAGCTATATACAAAAAAGGATATCAAAGATTCAAAGATCACCTTGGTTAATCTTAGATCTCCAAAGATCCACGGATCTCATAGCCGCCCTCCTTTTGGGGTGAGCGCCACTGGAAGCCAGAGAAGGATCATCCTTCTCATTATCAACTGCTCCACCATGAGGAGCACTGTCACCAGCACTCCCCTGTGGAGGTATGTCAGTAGAGTTACCGGTATCATCAGGCAGTTCTACATCCTGCTACAAGTGGTATAACCTTACGACTGGGCGAGTAGTAATCCCAGTCGAAGTCTGTAATCTAGCAACCCTAATATGACTATCAACACCCTAGAACAAATTGACAATCCTACCAAGCTTCCAATATAACCTAGGACGCTCATCATGGATCAATACGATATCCCCGATACGAGGCCACCGTTAATTCGTCACCTTGATTATATTTGAGTGACGTTCGCGAAGAGACAGCAAATATTCCTGTGTCCACCTTTTCCATAAACGTCTGACACCTTGATCGTATGCTGGAAGCGACGACGTGTGGCGTCAGCATCCCCGAACGTAGGGTCTTGTATATCCTCGTGGGTTACTGACGACCTAGGAAAGGGATTAAGATTTCGTCCACGTGTTAGCATGGAAGGCGTAATGGGTAAAGGATCATCAAGATCTGCCGAGGTATAGGTCAAGGGCCTGCCATTGACTGACATCTCAATCTCAGTCAAGACTGTTTGCAACTCCCTTTTGTTGACCAGGGCCCTCCCTAATACCTTCTTCATGGCAGACTTGACAATTCCTATTGTCCTCTCCCAAATCGCCCCGAACCATGGTGCACGTGCTGGTATAAATTTCCATGGACAACTCTTTCCAGTGAGGGTAGACACAACCTGCGGGTCATCCATTATATCCTTGAGAAATTTGGATGCCCCGACAAAACAAGTCGCATTATCGCTCAGAATCATTTGAGGGAAACCGTTGTGACCTGCAAAGCACCTTAGAGTATGTAAAAACCCCTCACTGGATAAGTCGTCAATCTATTCAATGTGAATCGCTCTGGTTACCACACATGTGAAGAGTACGGTATATACCTTAGCGATATTACCGGGCGATTCCCTAATTTGAATCGCTCCCGTATAGTCTAACCCGGTTACCTGAAATGGTTCAGTCCTTTGTACCCTGAACTCAGGTAAAGGAGGTAGATCAACTGGGGAGTAAGGCTTACCCTGTAATCTTTTACAGAGAGTACAGCTATTGTGGATCCCCTTAATCGCTTGTCGCATCTTAGGGATCCACCAACGTTGTCGCATATAAGCCAGAACATTATTTACGCCAAAATGTAGGCAGATCCCATGGCATTTGCGAATCAACAGTTTGGTAATCAAATGAGAGGAGCTAAGGAGAACAGGATATTTCGCAGAATCAATAATGTACGCCTTCTAGATCCTGCCTCTACACTTAATTATGCCTCCTTCCATATATAGTCCTAGCTGCCTCATTAAGTTTGAGGATTTGGCCTTTGACTCCTTGTTCAGTATTTCATGTTCAGTAGGATACGATTCCTTTTGTACTAAACCTATTATTTTCGCTTCTGCTGATCTCAATTCATGGAGTCTGATATGCTTCGAATCTTCACTAAGGAAAGACCCGTTAGCCCGACTTCTCATATTGTTAATGAAACGGTATATCCATGCAAATACCCGTATTACTTGATCATAGCTGCCGTAACATTCCCACTCTACCAACTTGTTATCCTGATGTGTAGTACTCACAGTCGAACTACTTAACACATCATCTTGGGGCCGACTTGATGGATCAGATATGCATTCCCTGAAATCCTGAGGCCATTCAGTTGGAGATATAAGCCATGTAGGTCCTTGCCACCAAATAGAGGATGACATAAACTGTTGCGCCGAGATCCCCCGGGATATTATGTCACTGGGGTTATCCTTGGTGCTCACATAGCGAAATTTAGCTGTAGGAACTAAGTTATGTATCTCATCAGTGCGATTGGAAACATAAACAGATAACACCTTCTGGATGTGTACCCAAGAAAGTGCTATTTGACTGTCGCTCCAGACATAGACATAATTAATCTGTAGTATGTCTGTATAAGCATCTAGTGTAAACTTTATTAGACGAGCGACAGAAGCAATGCAGCAAGTTCTAATTTAGGAACTGTAATTTTCTTAATAGGGGCTACTTTGGCCTTTGAGATAGCCAGTTTTGCTTCACTACCATTGCATAAGTATATGGCAGTACCGTACGCACTATTACTGGCATCAGCATAAGCATGTAGATCCACCCGTTGACCACTAATAACCTGACGATCAAGTTGGACCTTGCAACATGTGGAAAGGTCCGACCGAATTAACCGCCAAGTATCTTGTAACTCAGTCGAGAGTGGCGTGTCCCAATCTAGTTTTATCCGCCACAGTTGCTGTAAAAACATACGAGCACGAATAGTTACAGGCAGCAAATAGCCTAGGGGATCAAACAACCTCGCAGACAAGCTTAAGCAGTTGCGCTTGGTCATAATCTCACTGTCGCATGGTGTGTGACAGAAGGAAATACAATCTGTGGTAGTGTCCCATTTGTGGCCTAAAAACTTCACCTCACTATTCTCGGTAGCTACACCATCAGAAGCAAATTGACCTTTCATAAGATCACTATTAGTGGCCCATTCTCTCAAGTATAAATGAGCCTTGGCAAATATATCGCGGATCTCTCAGCATCTCTTGAGCAATAAATCTTCATCGTCTCCAGTGCCTTGAAGATTGTCCACATAGATCCCCCGCTTGGTCTCATTCTTGAAGACAGGATCTAGTCCAGCCTCCTCAAGATGTCGCAAGATAGTAGCGTTGAGAAGGAACTGGGAACAGGTCGCTCAAAATAAGACAACTCTGAACCTGTAGACCAGATACTCTGAATCTAGATCCATTGGGTCCCTTGGCCATAAAAATCTTGTCGAGTCCCTGTCTTCACGATGGAGTTGAAGCATCAGGAAGGCCTTCTCAATATCGGCGACCCATGCAAACTTATGAAATCTGAAGCGTAACATAATATGCACAAGATCAGAGACCAGGGATGGACCTGTGTACAGACAATCATTCAGGCTATAGGAGCGATCACTGGATTTAGCTGAGCAGTCATACACAATACGAACAGGAGTGGTGGAACTGTCCTTTTTTATCCCATGGTGAGCAAGGTAATGAATGTTATTCCCATACTCACTGGGGTCTACTCTTTCAACAAATCCACGTTGTACCTGCTCGTTTAGTACTGACGCATAAGTTTCGCAATAATTTGGATCCTTGACAAACTGCTTCTGAAGGCCCCGTAACCTACCAAGTGCTAGATGGAAATTTGTAGGTAATTTACTCTTACTGTCATTCCAAGGGAGCCTTACCACATACTGACCCCTGCCAGAATCATATGTTACAGTTTCTTCATACGAGCTCAACGCTAGCTTGGACTCCCGATCAAGTTAATGTGGGTCAATTCCAATATTGTCTAAGTCCCATAGCTTGTCTATATCAGTGCATGGACTATCAGGTCCAGTAGACCTAACATATTTGTCTATGGGGCTTACTGCTACCTTAAGGACCGTAACTACCTCCACCTTTGTGTCTTGAGATGAAGTTGCATAGGATCCAGAAATGGCATACCCTTGTATCATGGGGAGCAATATCAGCTTATCTATCCACCGATATCCAGGGTGAACCAGGTCGTAGTAATAATCAGCTCCGACCAGTAGCATAATTCCATTGTTAGCAGAGAGTTGATCATCAGCCAGTTTAAAACCCTTGCTTCTGAGATATTTCAATTGTGGTTGAATCTCTGATGCCACATAGAAACTAGGAAGTTTGTCAACCACAACAGCCTTGATGGGACATACCTTCCTTCTGTAGACATATGAAATCTCCACTATATCGTAGTCACTGGAATCTACTTCACCAGTGAAACCATGGAGACGCAAATTCTCTTGGCCCTTGCTGGTACACTTGAGCTGTGGCAATGATGACCGCAGAACGAATGACCTCTGTGAGCACTGGTCGAGAAAGGTTCGCGCGTCATTATATGCTTATCATTACTCCCCACCACTGGCAGCATTATAGTAGGAAGCATTTGACACTCTCTAGAAGCAATGGACATAGCAGATACTTTGTTACTCTCGCTTTTATTTTTATCATGTGACTCTTTTGTGGTTCTCTCTTTTTCTTTGCCGTCGTGCCGATCAGACTGGGTACAAAGGGAAAACCAATGTTTCCCCTTGCAATATTTACAGGGTTTGATGAAGGAATGGGTGCAAGCACTGTTGAAGTGGTCTCTTGCCAGACAACTGGTACATAAATGAAGCGATTTAGCCTTGCCAATTTTCTGTGTAGCCTTAGGATACTTAGGACATTGGTACCATGGATGACCGCGTACACTACACAACTTGCAACCTGATGTGATCGTCCTCTTCTGTTTAGGAGATGTTTGTACCGGGAAAGACGCAGTGGATGGCGACATCTCCACTTCTCGGTAGTGTCCAGTACTCTCCATATTGAAGACTTCGGTCTGGAATTTCTGCACCAACGCTTCTAAGTCCAGTGGAGTGTCGCTTAATCGCCGTCTAATTATTTCCTTAAGGGGAGAGGGTACCTTGCTCAAGATGTTTACACTGTAGATTTCCTCCTTCGTGATTGCGATCGTCTCCATTGACCGGAGGAGGCTCTCAAAAGAGGCATTGTACTCCTTTAACTTGGTCACATCATACGATGGAGGATCTAGAGCGAAGAATTTTGTTATTAACGCTGTCTTTATTACTTCCTCTCGCCCATAAGTTCTTTTCAAGAGCTCCACTGCAGACTCATAGCTTGTAGCTTCTAGCTTGTACCCCTTTATCAGCTTCAATGCCTCCCCTTTCAACTGTCCACGGAGATAAGTAAACCTTTGGATGGATGTAAGGGTCTTATTCCGATGAACGGAACACTCAAATATATCCCAAAATCCAGTCCAGGTAGTTGGATCTCCGGAAAAGGTAGGCAAAGTAAGCTTTGGAAGATTAAAACCAGTTACTTTTGGAGTACCGGTATCCTTAACAGGGTGTGATTCTTGAGTTGAAGCTAATCTGGCTGGGGCTGTATTAACATCTTCAATATACTCCAGATCTGCTGACATTTCTTCTTCCACATCTTCAGGACTTGACAACAAACCATATACCTGCTGAGCATAACTATCAAAGGTGGCTAGCGATTTAGTTACAGTAGCATTCTTGCCCTTTATCTGATCAGCCGAGGCACTTTCTAGAAAATCATCAAGATCTCTTAAACATTTATTCAAACTTCCCTTCATCCCTCCTTTTAAAATCTTAAGTTTCTTTAACCTGTACAGCCCCAGCGACGCGCCTGACGCGTCGGCGATGTATGTAACGCACAGCCCCAGAGACGCGCCTGGCACGTCACCCTAATTGCGCCGACCGTAACCTCAGGTGTAGCAACTCAAGAGGGCTCAGATTTGTATGGGAACTGTGTACGTATCCCACGCAACCGTGCCGATGGTTGAAAACTCTCAAAGTCCACGTGCGTGCGCGCGAGCGCGCAAAAACCTGTTTTTTTGGGATAATTGCCTTCAATTTTTTACTCTTATAAAATCCGTTTTCGGGGGCTCTGTAGGACCATTTTTTAAGCTTTTTGAGCGGTTTTTCGTGGTTTTTCCTTCATTCCTAACCCATTCGCTATTGTTTCTGGAATAAAACCATTTTTTGAAAACCGGCCGGGTTCTGGTGCGCAAACATTACAAAACTAGCCGGGGCTCCACGGGTTAAATCTGTCATCGTTAAGGTCTTAATCTAGGCTATCAACTCTCTAAACTACAAAGCAAACTATTTTTTTTTTTTTTCTATATTCCAACTTACTTCCTCTCGGGCATAGGCTGAGAGCCTTAACATTCACCGCTTTACAATGAACAGTGAAGGCCGTGAGGTCTTGTTCCAGTCTAGGGAGTGAGACATGTGAAGCACGTAGAGTACAACGAGCACCTGCCATCTTGCCTTCACATGAGGCACGGTGCTCACTCATGGCCCGAAACGACCCCATCTCTGAAGCCACCTCGTTCCCGTGCTTCACTGTCTGACTCCCTCGGACTCTCACACTTACACACACACAACGCCACCTGTTGAGCAGATAACTCACAGGCATTGCACCCCTATAGCATATTTTGAATATGGGAATATTCATACAGTGCTATTTAATCAGGGAACAATGAGGGTATTTTATTGACGTTTCGGTGGGCTTGTGGTAATGCACTGATACTAGGTACAGCACAAATTCCATCCCAATAATATCTTCCCATTGATACATCGGGATTTGAACCCGGGACCTTTGGATTACCAGGCCAGTGGCAAGACCACTCCACCACACCTCCCCTAAATACACAAATAACAAACAAAGTTACACAAATTAATTTAAATTATGTGGCAATAGAATTGCCACTCCCAATTTGGAAACTGTCATTACTAGCTGCAGTAGGATCAATTAATTGAGCCTTGATAGACAAATAGCAGAAACAAACTAGGGCTAGAGAAAGAAGGGTAAATGACAAGACCTGACTAGTCACTTGTAGAATATATTAGGCCTAGCCCAGCTGCCCATGCTACAATCATGAGGTCTGACTGGCTGTCAATCGCTTAGGAATCAACAGAGACCAAACTTCATGACCGTAATTAGGCAACTAGGCTATACAATTTAATTAAATGAGTCACATGAGAACCTTCCCCTCCGGCAAAATTAATAAAAGAGTCTCATAAGGTCTAAAGGCGAAACACAAAGACACCAAGTAACTACCAACAGTGTCATCAAAACAACCACAGACACTCAGTAGGCCTAACCAAAAAACCCCGAGAAATGGTAGCAAACTGAGACACCCTCACACACATACCTAGCCTAGCAAACCCCCAAACAAGGGAAGCAGCACCACGCCGAAAAAAGTGGGAAACTAGCTCCCCCAAAATAACAGTGACAGGGCGCCACCGAAAAAGCTAGGCTACTAAAGGTATGCAAGGGCAGTCTGCCCATCTCCCAGCACGGCAGCCATTTGTAACACCAAGTGAAGTGGAAGTAAACGAAACACTATTACGTTAAATTGAAAGTACTAGAGCACGAAGGACCATATATTTGTAGGGAATTTAGATAGATAGGTTAATTTTCTAACTCACTGGTACATGAAATTATCTCAACAAATAGTTATTTAATAATTACTAAATGACGAATTCGATGAGTGGAATTCCGTCCTCTACACACGGCTTATTCATTTGCATGACATGTAGGATGTTCACATAATACAATATCAATACAATGAACTTACCTTAGAGGACTGGTGAGGTAGGACTGTTGAAATGGATTAATAATGGTAGCACATGGTGAACTATAGGTTGAGTCAGGGTCGGGGGGAGTTGTTGGCTGTATGGTGGTTTTTGAGAGACTGAGGGCCATCGTTCTGTCGCTTCGCGAAGTTACATAATGACTGCCGGCTCATAATAATTATAACCTATGATTTGGTTTCATGATACATCTAGAGCTGATGTAAATATTTATGCATTACAGTTAATATTTAAGCTACACTTAATAATAAACTACAGTACATAAAGAAGTAGCCGAAATCGTACTTCCTATACAATACCGCCAAATTCAAATACCCATTGGACTCAAAACTGTCGAGATCATCACACTATTCCCGACAGTCTGAGTCTCTCCACGAACGTCCATGCTTCGCTTCCGTAAGTTAGTGTCGGGATTACCACACTGTCATGCAAGGACTTCTTCACTTCCATACTGACCACTCTATTTCTTGTTGCTGCTTTCAACGTTCCTACAACCCTCTTCCCCTGTTTCACCCTCTGCCGCACTTCTTCATCCACAGTCCCATCTTTACTCAACACACTGCCCAGATACTTAACACTCAACGAGCGGCCTAGGCTGTATATTTGACTGTGCCGCCCAGCGTTTTTTTTTTTACCATAAATGGGGTTGTTTCCGTGCTCTGTTTCATGCATAAACAAGAGCCAGAGCGTAATTCAAGTAAGTATCCCTGAAAGGGCATAATTTGAGCTTTCCAATGACACCCAAACCATCCTTCTACGATCACTGGTTGTCTTGCAACGATCGTGCAACCGAAGGGCAAAATCGCTAAAATACGGTCATTTTGTTACATAATTACGTGTGTAGCGAGTGAGAGAGGGTGGAGTAGAGTGGAGTAAATGTCAGTGGGCCCACGACGGTCGTGGCGAGCGGTCATGAGGTAACCCACGCTCCTCCCACCGCTCGGCTCTCTCTCAGAGCGAATATTGCGCCAAAATTGCACACAGACTTAAGTCGGGCCCCGCCACATTGTCCAGCTTTTTAGATACGGACTTAAGTCGGGCCCCGATAGACAAGGGTTAAAAGAGCTGACGATCTCCATAGCCTGACCGTTCAACTTTACCTCACACTCTGTGACTTCACCCCTTTCGAAGACCATAACCTTGCTTTTCCCCGCATTTACCTTCAAATTTCGTTTTTCGCACACTGTTCCAAACTCATTTACCAGACCCTGCAACTCCCGTTCATTATCGCTCATCAGAACTGTGTCATCCGCAAACAGCAGTATAGGCAGCTTCCACTCATTTCCCTCCCTTTTCAGCGATACACCAACATCCACTGCTCTTCCTAGTATTTGATAATAATAATAATAATAATAATAATAATTAACAAAATAATAATACAAAGTTATGTTGTATTATGTTAGTGAGGACATGCTATGTTAACGCTAGTCAGAAATAAGGTAGGTTTGGTTAGGTTAGGATCGGAAAGGTTAAGGTTAATCAAAAATTTGTTAAGGTAGGTTAACTTAGGCTTTGCTGAGACAAGTCAAAATAAGTTATGTTAGTTTAGGTTAAGATATGTGAGGATCGGCTTGGTTAAGACTAGTCAAAGTTAAGTTAGGTTAGCTTAGGTGTTAAGTTACGTGAGGATAGATTTATTTAAGACTAGTCAAAGTTAAGTTAGGCTAGCTTAGATCAATTTATGTAAGGATTGACTTGGTTGAAGCTAGTCAAACTTAAGTTAGGTTAGCTTAGGTTATTTTTTGTGAGGATAGGCTCTGTTTAGGCTAGTCTAAGTTAAATTAAGTTAGCTTAAATTATGTTATATTGTGTAATAGAAGGAATCTGAGTGTAAAATGGAGGGAGTGTAAGAAACTGTACTGGAAAGAAGTCAAGAAAGTTAGGGAAGGTAGCAAGGGAAACAGTAAGGGTGTGAAAGATAAGAATGGGAGAATGCTAGCCGAGAAGCAAGAGAGAGTCGAAAGATGGAGGGAGTACATCAACGAGTTGCTAAATGTAAGGAATGAAGCGCCAGCAAACATAGTTGGATGGGGTATGGGAGGGAGAAGAAGAGAAGTAGTGGAGGAGGAGGTGGGGATCAAGAGGTCAGAAGTGTGGGAAGCCATGAAAAGAGTGAAGTTGGGGAAAGCACCAGGAATAGATGGAATGTATGAGGAAATGTTGAGGTATGGTGGTGAGATAGTGATCAAATGGGTATGGAAAATGTGCAAACTAGCATGGGATGCACCTGATGACTGGAGGACAGGCATAATCGTCCCCCTATATAAGGGTAAAGGGGAAAGAGGAGTGTGAGGTAACCACTGAGGAATATGTCATCTAAGCATAATAGGAAAGGTGTACAGTAGGTTAGTGATTGAGAGAGTGAGAGTGTGAACGGAGAAATGGATAGGTGACGAGCAGGGCGGTTTTAGGAAGGGAAGAGGATGTATAGATCAGATTTTTACCCTGAATTGTGTTGTGGAGAAATATCTAGAAAAGCAACAAAAGGTGTATGTTGCCTTTATGGACTTGGAGAAGGCCTATGACAGAGTGGATAGAAAAGGTATGTGGACAGTACTTAGAATATACAGAGTAGATGGCAAGTTGCTGAAAGCAGTGAAGAGCATGTATGAGGGTGCTAAGGCAGCAATATGTGTGGAGAATGAGCAGAGTGAGTTCTTTGACCTGAATGTTGGGTTGAAACAGGGGTGTGTGATGTCCCCGTGGTTGTTTACTGTATATATGGATGGAGTCGTGAAAGAAATACAAGGAAGGCAGTGGATGTTGGTGTATCGCTGATAATGGAGGGAAATGAGTGGAAGCTACCTGTACTGCTGTTTGCTGATGATACAGTTCTGATGAGCGATAATGAATGGAAGTTGCAGGGTATGGTAAATGTGTTTGGAACAGTATGCGAAAAACGGAATCTGAAGGTAAATGTGGGTAAGAGCAAGGTTATGGTCTTCGAAAGGGGTGAAGCCACAGAGTGTAAGGTGAAGTTGAATGGTCAGGCTATGGAGATCGCCAGCTCTTTAAAGTATCTGGGCAGTGTGTTGAGTAAAGATGGGACTTTGGATGAAGAAGTGCGGGAGAGGGTGCAACAGGGGGAAAGGGTTGTAGGAACGCTGAAAGCAGTAACAAGAAATAGGGTGGTCAGTATGGAAGTGAAGAAGACCTTGCACGACAGTGTGGTAATCCTGACACTGACTTACGGAAGCGGAGCATGGACGTTGGAGAAGAGACTCAGACCAAGAGTGAGAGGGGTGGAAAGAGTCACTTGAGAAGTGCATGCGGAGTTACATGGAGGGATAGACAGACGAATGAGGAAGTAAGAAGGAGGTGTGATGTGGAGGTAGATGTGCTGGAAAGTGTGAAAAGGAACACCTTGAGATGGTTTGGCCATATGGAACGTAATGGAAGCGAGAGAATGATTAAGAGGGTGTACGAGAGCGAGGTGGAAGGACAGAGAGGGAGAGGTAAATCGAAATAGAGGTGGAAGGATGGAGTGAGGAAGTATATGGATGAAGGCAGTGCTGGTTGGGAGGAAGGGCGTCGACTGACTGGGGACAGAGTTGCATGGGGGCGGTTCGTTCGTGGCCGCCCCTTCGGGGATCACGGTGTGAGGCAATAGATAGATAGAAGGCTAGGCTAGGCTATAGCTGGTCAATGTTAAGCTAAGTTAGCTAATGTTGGCTGAGGTTAAGATAGGTTAGGATAGGCTAGGTTACAATTGGTCAATGATAAGTAAAACCAGTGTCACACGAGCGCTTTTCTGGCATTTTTTTCAGGCAATTGTGGTCTGTCATCTTAATTAGAGTTATATATTATTCCAGTCTCTTTAAATCATATATATTCAGTCTAGTTGTAGATTCCAATGCAGAAATACCAAATTCTTGTATGAGAAAAAAATTGCTCATCATAAACTGACGGAAACAGTGCTCGTGTGACACCGCCTAAAGGCTGTGCTAGGTTTTATATTGACGTATCTTCAATGTGAGGGGGAAGGGACTGTATATAGTGTTGAATTTATCATTTGACGTTGACCTATGTCCTTGACCATTGTTCAGTATTTATGACACCAGGGTATTGTGGTGTAAAGGTGTAGTGGCGGTGTTGGGGTGGTTATGGAAATTAAATGTGTACTGCAGTATGTATGTGTGGAAAGGAGGAGGGTTGGGAGGGTATGGAGATGAGACATGAACATATACAAGAATAACACATATTTGTTGTATATTTTTATTTGATAGTGACATATAACCTGAATGTAACGACGATAGTAGGGTTGGGTGGTGGCTGATAACGACCGTGTTTGATGGAAGAGCAATAATTGTTTGGCGGTTTCACAGGTACGGTACTGTAGCCTTGTCCTTTTCCTAGTCATTCAGGTGTGACTTTAACCTCATGACACAGGGACAAGTGGCTTAATTCTCCATTTCTGGTAATGCACAATAATGACAAAAAATAGGGGCGGTGTGAAACAAGCTGTGGCAAAATATCATACTGATCCAACTGTTTGTTAAATCAATTGTCTTTCAACTTATTTTCTTAAATTAACGTTATTATTATTATTATTATTATTATTATTATTATTATTATTATTAGTTTTTGTTTTTACTGAAAGATTTCATGGAAGAGATAATCTGAGAAGTTCTTATAATTGTATTTGGCCAAGCTTGAAATTTGCTTATTACTGGTAACTCGGCTTGGTTTGTTTTATTTCCTATATTTTTGGATTATATATATTTTCTTTCTTTGCTTCAGTTCGATGTTTTCACTTATTATAAAAGTGTGTTTTGTTTTTATCGCAAACGTGGCTTCAACCTCCCTCTCTCTCTCTCTCTCTCTCTCTCTCTCTCTGATACACACACACACACACACACACACACTCTATCTCTCTCTCTAACTCGCAAGCAATTTATCTTTCCTCTCTATCTAACTTTCTCTGACACACGCACACACACACACACATTCTCTCTCACATCTATTTTATACACCCATACACACACGAACAAATAGCCTAAACACACATATTCTTTCACATCTCTCTTAAACACCCTAAAACACAAAAACAAATACCCACTCACACACACACACACACACTCACACTATCGAATAAACACACACATTCTCTCACATCTCTCTTAGACACCCAAAACACAGAACAGAAAATAACCACACACACACACACGCCCGCGCGCTATCGAATAAACACACCCATTCTCTCACTATAATAATTATTAGTTATCTCTGTTGTTCCTATATATTTGCACACACACACACACACACACACACACACACACACACACACACTATAACTCTCTCTGTTGTTCCCATGTATTTGTTGATCCACCGTAAGCTGGTGTCACACGAGCCCTTTTTCGAGCAATTTTTACGGGCAATTGTGGTCTGGAAGCTTAACAAATTTCACTTTATCAGAATTCAGCCGGTTAACCTAATCTACTTTCAGTCTAGTTACCGATACCAGTGCAAAAATGTCCCGAAATAATACGAGAAAAAACTTGCTCATGGAAAATTTACGGAAAAAGCGCTCGTGTGACAGCGGCTTAATAAACTGCACTATAGATCTTGCTCCTATAGTCTGTCTTCGGCTGATGGAGAATGGGATCAACAAAGTGTAGCAGATCATGGGGGGGACATTGGTAGCGATTTACCTTTCTAATTGATGTAATATGGGTTTATCACTTCCAATACACCTTTAAGGGGGAATGGTTAGTTAGAAAAAACGGAATTTGAAGGTAAATACGGGGAAGAGCAAGGTTATGGTCTTCGAAAGGGGTGAACTCACAGAGTGTGAGGTGAAGCTGAACGGTCAGCCTATAGAGATCGTCAACTCTTTTAACCCGGCAAGCGCGATAGGCCTCACGGAAGGCTTCCTATAGGGAACGCGATAGGCCTCACGGAAGCAGGACCATAAAAAAAGCCTTCCATAAAAAAAAAGGGCCTATCAAAACAAAGGAATTTGTCTCTAGGTGAGATAATTCCCCTCCAGTACTCATCCATGTAAATCTCACCCACCCCTCTCCCCTCCTTCCCCACCTTATTCCCCCCTCCCTCCCCTCCTCAATTATCACCTATTTTTCCTCTTATTATCATCATTTATCGGTTATTTTTCTCTCCCGCGATAATGTAGCACAAGTGGGTTGCATAAAAGATCGTTATGCAACACCCAGACACCGGCACACACCGCCACGCTCCCTACAGTTGACTCCCAGACAGCGAGAGGGGAAGGCTGCCTGTCTCTCTCTCTCGCCTGAGATTATGACCGGGTGGCCAATATCTTCGTTTTTCACCACCCAAATGCTTTTCCCACTTATTTTAGCACTCTTGAAGGTTCATATATACATCATATATGTAAAATAAAAGCATACCGAAAACAAATAATGGTTTATATTGTAAATATAACGAATTCTGTCAGAATCCAGGGCTAGAAATGCACAAATAACTACCCTAGCACCTACATCTATATCGCGCTTGTCAGGTTAAGTATGTGGGCAGTGTGTTGAGTAAAGATGGGACTATGGATGAAGAGGTGCGGGAGAGGGTACAACAGGGGAAGAGGGTTGTAGGAACGCTAAAAGCAGTAACAAGAAATAGGGTGGTCAGTATGGAAGTGAAGAAGTCCTTGCATGACAGTGTGGTAATCCCGACACTAACTTACGGAAGCGAAGCATGGACGTTGGTTGAGAGACTCAGACCAAGAGTGAGAGCAGTGGAAATGAATTACTTAAGGAGTGGTGCGGAGTTACATGGAGGGATAGATAAGACAGACTAATGAGGAAGTAAGAAGGAGGTGTGGTATGGAGGTAGATGTGCTGAAAAGTGTGAAAAGGAACAACTTGAGATGGTTCGGCCATATGGAACGTATGGAAAGCGAGAGAATGACTAAGAGGGTGTACAAGAGCGAGGTGGAGGGACAGAGGGGGAGAGGTAGACCGAATATGAGGTGGAAGGATGGAGTGAGGAACTACATGAACGAAGGTGGTGCTGGTTGGGGGGAGGGGCGTCGACTGACAGGGGACAGAGGTGCATGGGGGCGGTTCGTTCGTGGCCACCCCTTCGGGGATCACGGCGTCAGGCAATAGATAGATAGATAGGTTAGTTTATCTTTTTACCCGTCGTTCAAAAAGACCCTAGTCAATGTTATTGTTAGCATAGAGGGGGGGGGGGGTGGGCTTACTTATAGGGATTGAGACTGTACACCACGAATTCCATCCCAAAATTATCTTCCCATTGATAGAGAAACGAGGACAGCTTTCTTCCTTTATATCTGGCTATTAGTAGACGACTTTATTCAGCTTAGAAAGGAATTATGGTCGTCAGAGGGATAATTGCGATAGTCTTAACCCTTTGATTACCAGAGGGTCTTCTAAAATTGAATAATATCATCTAGTGAGAGCCAGAATAATCTGCTGAAACTCGTCATAATCCTCAGGGGGTTTAAGGGGAGATGGGTCGCTTTTCTGGTCCCCCTTCTTCCTCATGTTTAGCCCCACACATATAGTATACACTCTATATATATGTTCATATATACTCTATTCATAATATAAGTACAGTATATTCTGACACACAGGAACAGATCTCTCTGCTTCTCTTATTATACATTCATCTTTTCAGGCTTTGTTTACTTTGCTATTATTTTTCTTCCACAATCTCCATATCTAAACATGCAGTTGTTTACATAATACCTTTCCCTATTCAGTGGCCGACTTCTCTCTCTCTCTCTCTGACACACACACGTACACATCTTTCTCTTTCTTATTCATATACAAACACTTTCTCTTTCTTATCTATCTAACTCTAACTCTCTCTCTTTCTCTCTCTCACACACAGATACACTATCTTTCTCTCTCTCTTTCCAGTTTCCCCCTTCCCAACTTGGCGGTAGTCGGATCATGGAAGTCTTCATCTGGATCCGCAGGTCCCTTCACAGATTCGCACTTCCTTAACACTATTGGCTGGCTCTCTCTCTCTCTTGCTCGCATTATCTCTCGCTCTCTCTCTTCTTCTTTCCCCTGCTCTCTCTCTCTCTCTCTCTCTCTCTCACTCACTCACTCACTCACTCACTCACACACTCTCTCTGTGTCTCTCTCAACTGAATACACAATACACTGTACCGGCGACGTCATTTTCATCACATTCCGGCAACTATCAAATTATTGTATTCAGCTTAGGAAGGACCTCTAACAATAATTAGACTTCAAACTATCTCAACCAACCGTTTTAACTACCACATATCCTTCCTAACCTGCACAGTATCGTATAAACAGAACTAGAATATACTATAACACACGTCGCTGGTACTCAAAGACTTTATATAATCCCTTAGTAATAGTCACAATAGTCAAAATGCGTCATAATCCTCAAGGGGTTAACAGACTGGGCTACACACACACACACACACACACACACACAACAAAAATATGGCCCGAGACATGACAGGTGCCACTCAATTGGCCACTTGCGAGTTTCAGACTATAAGGAAGTTGGAGCCGTGAACATCAATATTATACAGAAATGCAATAATAATGTACGTTTCTGATGGATAAATGGTATGTTAAATTGGGTTTTATGTGTTTATAAATGTACTACGACCGTATTTTAGCTGGTAATTCTGTTAAATATCAATGTCTACAGCTCCAACTTCCTTATAGAACGAAATTCGCAAGTCGGAAATTTGGAGAAGTATAAGGTGATGCAGATCGGCCATGCAAATTCCAAAGCAGACTATACATTATTGGGAACAAAATCTGAATGTCACCGACTTGGAAAATGTCTTGGGTGTTTTGGTTAGCAGTGACCTAAAGTTTTCCAAACAGTGCATTGAAATAGAATATGTAGCCATGCAATTATTAGGGTATATTAAGAGACCATTTCAATAACAAAATAAGGAAATACTCTCACACTCTACATTGGCTTAATACGTTCTCGTCCGAAGTAGCCTATGTTGTTCAATTCTGGTCTCCAATACTCAATTATGGTTTCCAATACTCAGGAAATAATAGAGCGACTAGAAAGAATCCGTTCCAAGGCTACCGTTCACGGATAATTCTTTGATTAGACGACTGAGCCATGAAAGTCGGATGAAAGCTCTTGATCTTTTTTAACCCTCTGAGTACCAGCGACGTCTTTTATATTTTATTCTAGATATATTTAGACGATTTGTGCAGTTTAAGAAGCTACTGTGGTAGCTAAAAGGGTTGCTCGATATAGTTTGAAGCCTTGTTATTGACACAGGCCTTTCTAAAGCTGAATAAAATCGTCTTATAGTTGCCAGAATATAATGAAAAGGACGTCCCTGGTATTGTATGGGTTGATTAATTTTAATACAATTATTTCTTTCAACATGAACACAACATGTAATCATGGCTGGAAATAGGAGGTGAAGAGGTTCAACACTTCGACAAAATTCTAGTGTACGTCGACAAAGCCTCACATATACCAGCTGTTCTCTCTGGAATAAACTTCCCTCAAAAGTTGTAAATAGGTCTTCAGTGGCACAATTCAAGAAGAAAGTAGAAAGTATATTGCACACACTGCAATGAGTGTAGTGCACTTTCATTCTCTCACTTTTCATCATGAGTATATTACCGGAATGTACCGCAAAGTCTTTGAGATACTAACTATTCCGTGTAACTCTGTGTAACTCTCTCTCCCTTCCTCTCTCTCTCTCTCTCTCTCTCTCTCTCATATTTTTTCGGATTCACAGCTCCCTAATACTGCTGGCTTTTGCTTTCAATCGCTCCTGTTCAATCCTCTCACTCTTGTTCCATTCTCACTCTCACTCGCACTCTCACACATTCTCACCCTCTTTCTCTCTATGGGCCGAGGGTGGAAGGCTCACGATTTTTTCTGAGTGACTGTACACGCACCAGACATTTCTCCCCCACGTTTTGACATGATTTGTTCAACATCTTTCGCCCACAAACTTCGCACACAGGGTTTGAGATACCATTTTTGTTTCGCCTGGTTTTATATGGAGATCACTTGGGCTATACTCTGTTCCAAATAGGTAGGCCAGAACTCGTGAACCCTAATCTCTATAACTCAAAAAGGGCTAGAGTAAATGGGCTGTCAATATCCTCACCTATTCCCTGGCTGGTCCTTCCCAACTGAACCCTAATCTCTATAACTCAAAAAGGGCTAGAACAAATGGGATGTAGATATCCAAACATATTCCCTGGCAGACCCTTCCCAAAGGGTAGAAATATTAGCTTGATTACTCTAGTTGTTTGTGAGTCATGGAGGTCAACGTTCAAGAGTTTTGGCCTACATATTTGGAACAGGGCATAGTTGTTATCTTGATCCGTGTGGGCAGAGAAGGAGGAATGGGAGTACGGTTGGCCTAATAAGTGATGTCTCGGCACCAGTTATGTTCTGATCAATATTTGGTATCAGCAATATTTACACATGATTTCTTTTGTTTGGGTGAGATATACAAACATATTCCCTCACTTATCCACCCTATTCAACATCTGGCAGTCATTAACACATTACGAGCAGGTGGGTCGGTAACTTCTATTACCCGCCATGCGGGTGGTTTTACCATAAATGGGGTTGTTTCCGTGCTCTTTTTAATGCATAAACAAGACCCAGAGCGTAATACAAGTATCTATCTCTAAAAGGGGGTAAACAGAGCTTTCCAATGACACCTGAACCATCCTTCTACGACCACTGGTTCTCTTGCAACGATCGTGCAACACGAGTACAAAAACCCTAAAATAAGGTAATTTCCTTACATAATTCCCTGTGTATCGAGTGAGAGAGGGTGGAGGAGGGTGTAATAAATTTCAGTCAACCCACGGCGGTTGTGGCGAGCGGTCAGGTGGGAATCTATGCTCCTCGCACCGCTCAGCTCTCTCTCAGAACACATTACGTGCTCAAATTGCACTCGACATCTGTCGAGGCCCGCATATGGGCACGTTTTCTTTAACTCGACATATGTTGCGCGCCGATGGTTAAGGGTTAATACAGCACAGAGCGAGCCAAACGTAATGACAGGTGAGACAGGACTTATTAGCGCGACCGTACATTAAGGGGGTAGGGTTTATTTGTTGTTCTATTTAGTAATTTATCTATATATTTTTAGTTTTCTCGCTAGACCTCCATCAAACTTATAAAACACCCCCTAGACTGCCCTTCGAGATAAATTTGTACATTTTTTCGGTAGAAAAATTACCCGGCCACAGGCCGGTTCGTCCAAAAATTGCAGGCTCTCTATCGATCGCCGGGAAAAAATCGACACCTAAATGGCACAAAGGGTTCTAATATAAGAGGGTGATTTGTTCGTGTGCAATGCTTTTATATTGTTTACGTCTTTCGGCAAGCATGGGGCGTGGCTTTGTTAATGGAATCATACAAAATAAGTGTTCTCTCTCTCTCTCTGTAATTAATATATCTAAATCTATCTATCTATATCTTTATCTTTCCTATCTATCTTTCACACACACACACGCATACACACACGCAACCAATATATTTCCCCATCCCTCACTATCAAAACACAAGTACTTTCTGCCACACAAATAAAATCATAATCTCGTTCAACCGTGTTTCGTAATCAGTCAGTCAATATTTAGCGTCCATAACGGGTATATTCTGATTAATGGTGACTGATCAATTGTGACAGCCAGCGCGATCACCACTGCATCCATATTGACGGGGGATATATAGGGGTGAGAGAGATTGATGTGGAGTTTGGGTGGGGAAGGAGGGAGGGTTGAGTATATTTATTTTGGTTATCCTTATAATTTCTCTGCTTTTCGTTTTCTTTTTGGATCCTGATGTTCAAAAGCGGAGGACAAGACACACCTCCTAATGCACAACTACAATCAACCAAACACACAGATACGCAAGACACATACACACGTAAACATAGGCATATGAGGTGTGGTGGAGTGGTCTTGCCACTGGACTGGTAATCCAATGGACTCGGGTTCGAATCCCGATATGTCAATGGGAAGATATTATTGGGATAGCATTTGTGCTGTATCTAGTATCAGTGCATTACCACAAAGCGCACCGAAACGCCCAAAAAAAAAACCCTCATTGTTCCCTGATTAAATAGCACTGTATGAATATTCCCATATTCAAATTATGCTACAGGGGGGCAATGACTAGTGAGTTAATTGCTCAATAGGTGGCTTTTTGAGAGTGAGGGTCTGAGTCTGCAGGGTGAGACAGTGAAGCACAAAGGTGAAGCGGCTTCAGAGATGGGGCTGCTTCCAGCTTTGGGTTGGTGCTTCACATGTCTCACTCCCTAGACTGGAACAAGACCTCACGGGTTTCACCGTGTTCAGCGGTGGAATGTACAGACTCTCAGCCTATGCCCGAGAGGGAGTAGTTGGAATATAGAAGAAAAAACAAAACATACATACGCAAAATACAAACACACACACACACACACACACACACATACATTCGCAAAACACACACACATATACACTCAAACGCATTTCCTCTGACACGCAGATACACAGACACAAACAGAAGACACATACAGCCACACAGGAAGGAGGGGTATGCACACAGACAGGAAGAAAGAAGGAAATACAGCCAGGGTGAACAGACAGACAGATATAATTAGAGAACTTCTGTGGGAAGTTTGTTCCAAGTAGACGAGATCTTATATGTGAAGAGAGAGAGAGAGGGAGAGAGGGAGAGCGAGAGCGAGAGCAAGAGGGAAAGAAAGCCATTTTTAAAAGGGACAACAGCGGAGGAAGAGAAGAAAGGGTGAAAGATTGTCCTCATGCAAATGTCAAGAGCGGGAGAAAGGCGAACAGGGAGGAAGCCAAAACAATACACTTAAGGGAAGGCAGACCGTTTTTCTGGACCCAAATGATTAGCCCCACTATAAGTTTTGAGATTATAAGACGCTCGGCCCATTAGTTTGGCGATTTTAACACCTTTCGCCCAATTTCGTTGTCAATTTTAAGACCTTTCGTGCCATTTAGGTGTCGATTATTTCCTGGCGAGCGATAGCGATAGCCTGCAATTTTAAGAGGAACCGGCCTTCGGCCGGGACATTTGTCTACCGAACAAATTTATCTTGAAGGGGGGGTCTAGGTTTTTTTACTTCTAAGCTTGATGGAGGTCTAGGGAGGAAACTAAACAAAAATATATGAATAAATGCATTAACCCCTAACTGTCGGGGCGCAACATAAGTCGAGTATAATAAATCTGGACTATCTGGCGGCGCTCGACATAGGTCGTGTGGCAATTTCAGCACGTAATGTTGCTGAGAGAGAGAGACAAGTGGTGGCAGGAGAGTAGCGAGCGTATGACTGCTCCAGACCACCGCGGCGAACCTACTGACACGAATCCCACCTCCTCCCTCCCTCTCTCACTCGCTATATACGGAATTGTATGGGGAAAGTGCCGAATTACATGCTTTTTGCACTCGCGTTGCGCGGTTGTTACAAGAAAACTAGCCATCATAAAAGGATCGTTATGGTGTCATTGGAAAGCTCTGTTTATGCCCTTTCAGGGATAGATACTTGTTTTACGCTCTGGGTCTTATTTAGGCATGAATATGATCACGTAAACAGCCCTATTTTGGCTAAAAACACCCCGCTGGTGGCTACATATTATATACCGCCTAGGCCGCTCGTAAGGTGTTAATATACTAAACAAACGGCCAGTCTCCTCTTAAACTGTAATCACACCAAAACAACCATCTTTGGAAGAGGAAAATATACAGTAGCTAGATATCAGGTGCATGGGTGAAAAGGTAGAGGTTGTTCATAGTTATAAATACTTAGGTTTAAGGGGAGTCACCGTTTTTTTGTTTTATCTTTCTCTCCTTTTCTCTCTTTCCCTGGCTTGTATCCATTCGGCCCCATTCAGCCAACTGTTTTAAGATGTTTATCCCCATCCAGGTGTCGATTTCTTCCTGGTGAGCGAAAGCGAGCCAGCATTGTATGGAGAAATCCGGCTTCACCGGAGAAATTTTTCTATCGAAAAATGTACAAATTTAACTTGCTGTCAAAACAAAAATATATATACTGGATGCTGGCTCGCTACCGCTCGTCAGGAAAATATTGACACCTGGATCGGGATAAACACCTTAAAACAATAGGCTGAATGGGGCCGAATGGATACAAGCCAAAGAGAAAGGGAGAAAAATCGAAAACAAAAGCGAATTGGGCTCCTTTAACACTAAACTTTAATGGTCAATTTACAAGAGCACAAGAGGAACCAATACAATCGGTAATGAGAGCGATGTATAGGATGATAGGCAAATGTCCTAAGCTAAATTGGTAATGGGAGCGATGTATAGGATGATAGGCAAATGTCCTAAGCTAAATTGGTAATGGGAGCCATGTATAGGATGATAGGCAAATGTCGAAAGCTAAATTGGTAATGGGAGCGATGTATAGGATGATAGGCAAATGTCCTAAGCTAAATTGGTAATGGGAGGGATGTATAGGATGATAGGCAAATGTCGTAAGCTAAATTGGTAATGGGAGGGATGTATAGGATGATAGGCAAATGTCGTAAGCTAAATTGGTAATGAGAGCGATGTATAGGATGATAGGCAAATGTCCTAAGCTAAATTGGTAATGAGAGCGATGTATAGGATGATAGGCAAATGTCCTAAGCTAAATTGGTAATGAGAGCGATGTATAGGATGATAGGCAAATGTCCTAAGCTAAATTGGTAATGAGAGCGATGTATAGGATGATAGGCACATGTCCTAAGCTAAATTGGTAATGGGAGCGATGTATAGGATGATAGGCAAATGTCCTAAGCTAAATTGGTAATGAGAGCGATGTATAGGATGATAGGCAAATGTCCTAAGCTAAATTGGTAATGAGAGCCACCGCCAATGGCTCTCCTCTCACACTACTGATCCACCTGGTGAACAAGCCTACGTCTTTTCTATCCTAAATGACCTAGAGCAGTTAGTTCAGCAACCCACCCGTATCCCGGATCGCATCGGAGATCGGCCCAACATTCTTGACCTGTTTCTAACTTCTAACCCTTCTTCTTATACTGTCGATCTTTTCTCTCCTTTGGGCTCCTCTGACCATAAACTTATCTCTGTCACCTGTCCTATCTCTCCAGTACAGCCACCCGATCCTCCTAGCCGGCGGCACTTGTGGCACTTTGGCGCTGCCGACTGGGAGGCTCTTCGGCAGTACTTCTTTGATTTCCCATGGAATGATTTCTGCTTCCATGGCCGAGGACCCTCGGAGAGTGCTGAACGCATTACCGAAGTAATCCTATCGGGCATGGTAGCATACATTCCATTCTCTTTCTCTCAGACTAATGCTAAAAAATCTTGGTTTACTCACGCCTGTTCTACTGCTGTCCGCAAGAAGGAGGAAGCATTCAAACGGTACCGACGCCTTAAAACTCAAGACTCTCATTCTTCATATGTTTCTGCCCGGAATCAAGCCAAATCTGTTCTTCGACTTGCCAAACACTCTTTCATCAATAATAAATGCACTGAACTATCCAACTCTAGCTCTTCCCAAGCTTTCTGGCATCTAGCCAAAAACCTCTCCAACAATTTCTCTTCCTCGTCTTTCCCTCCCCTTTCCCACTCTGATGGCACAACCATCACTTCTTCCTCTGACAAAGCTAAACTCTTCGCTCAAACTTTTGCTAGAAACTCCACCTTGGATGATTCCATTGCTATTCCTCCCTCTCCGCCCTCCTCTCTCTTACTTATGCCTAATATCCTAATCTCTTCTAAAGATGTAATTTCTACCCTCTCTGGGCTTAACACTAATAAGGCGTACGGTCCGGACGGTGTTCCTCCTGTTGATCTCAAAAACTGTGCTTCCGTGCTGACTCCCTGCCTAGGCAAACTCTTTCGTCTCTGTCTATCCTCTAACGTCTTCCCTTCATGCTGGAAATTTGCTCACATTCAACCTGTCCCAAAGAAGGGTGACCGCTCTCAACCCTCCAACTATCGTCCAATTGCTCTTATCTCTTGTCTTTCTAAAGTTTTTGAAACTATTCTTGCTTCCAAATTTCTTAAGCATTTCTCTTCTCATAATCTGCTCTCAAATCGCCAGTATGGCTTCCTTAAGGGTCGCTCTACTGGTGATCTTCTTTCATATCTTACTAACTCTTGGTCATCCTCCTTTCGGGACTTCGGTGAGACTTTTTCTATTGCACTAGACATATCGAAAGCCTTCGATAGAGTCTGGCATAAATCTCTAATTTCTAAACTACCCTCCTTCGGTTTCTATCCCTCCATCTGTGCCTTTGTCTCTAATTTCCTTTCCGGCCATTCCATAGCTGCGGTTGTGGACGGCCATTGTTCACTTACTCACCCTATAAACTCCGGAGTTCCTCAGGGCTCTGTCCTATCTCCTATTCTCTTTCTAATTTTTATAAATGATCTCCTTAACTGTACCTTAATTCCCATCCATTCATACGCAGACGACTCAACCTTACACTACTCCATTAGTTTTTCAGAACGCCCCAGCCAGCAATCCCTCAACGACAAACGTAATGAAGCCATAGAACTCTTAAATTCTGATCTAAATACTATTTCCAATTGGGGCAGAGAAAACCTTGTTAACTTTAATGCTTCCAAAACCCAATTTCTCCATCTATCTACCCGTCAGGATCTCCCAGCGGACTATCCCTTATTCTTCAACAATACAAAAATCAACCCTTCACCTTCTCTCAATATTCTTGGTGTCTCTTTTTCTTCTGCTCTCATTTGGAAGGACCATATTACCAGTCTTGCTAAGGCAGCCTCCCAGAAGTTGGGTGTGCTCAACCGCCTTAGGGGGTTCTTTTCCCCTGCACAGCTTCTTGCTCTGTACAGGGGCATAGTGCGCCCTTGTATTGAGTATTGTTCACATGTGTGGGGAGGTTCCTCTCACACCGCTCTCCTAGACAAAGTTGAAAGGAAGGCCTTTCGTATCATTAACTCCCGTCCACTCACCAACCCTCTCCAATCTCTCTCTCTCCGCCGCAATGTTGCATCTCTCTCGCTATTCTATCGCTACTATAATAATCAGTGTTCCTCAGAGCTATCCCAGTGCATACCACCTCCTTTACGTAGGGCACGTGGTACCCGTCTTGCAACTGAATCCCACCCCTACTCTGTGCAACTCTCCAACCCAAGAGTGAAACGTTACTCTCAAACTTTCTTCTACTCAACATCTGAGCTCTGGAACTCTCTCCCAGAATCAGTCTTTCCCTCTTCCTATGACTTAAATTGCTTCAAACTCAGTGTGTCCAGGCATTTTGGCTCGAACGTCCCTTGATTTTGGCCCTGTCACTCTTTCAACTATGGGGGAGGCACTCGCTATAGGCAGTTATGCCTTTTGCCTCCCTCAATCACATAGAAAAAAAAAATAAAAAAAATAGGATAATAGGCAAATGTCGTAAGCTAAATTGGTAATGAGAGCGAAGTATAGGATGATAGGCAAATGTCCTAAGCTAAAGTGGTAATGAGAGCGATGTATAGGATGATAGGCAAATGTCCTAAGCTAAAATTGGTACGATGTATAGGATGATAGGCAAATGTCCTAAGCTAAATTGGTAATGAGAGCGATGTATATAGGATGATAGGCAAATGTCCTAAGCTAAATTGGTAATGGAGCGATGTATAGGATGATAGGCAAATGTCCTAAGCTAAATTGGTAATGAGAGCGATGTATAGGATGATAGGCAAATGTCCTAAGCTAAATTGGTTATGGGAGCGATGTATAGGATGATAGGCAAATGTCCTAAGCTAAATTGGTAATGAGAGCGATGTATAGGATGATAGGCAAATGTCCTAAGCTAAATTGGTAATGAGAGCGATGTATAGGATGATAGGCAAATGTCCTAAGCTAAATTGGTAATGAGAGCGATGTATAGGATGATAGGCAAATGTCCTAAGCTAAATTGGTAATGAGAGCGATGTATAGGATGATAGGCAAATGTCCTAAGCTAAATTGGTAATGGAGCGATGTATAGGATGATAGGCAAATGTCCTAAGCTAAATTGGTAATGAGAGCGATGTATAGGATGATAGGCAAATGTCCTAAGCTAAATTGGTAATGGGAGCGATGAATAGGATGATAGGCAAATGTCCTAAGCTAAATTGGCAATGGGAGCGATGAATAGGATGATAGGCAAATGTCCTAAGCTAAATTGGTAATGAGAGCGATGTATAGGATGATAGGCAAATGTCCTAAGCTAAATTGGTAATGGGAGCGATGTATAGGATGATAGGCAAATGTCCTAAGCTAAATTGGTAATGAGAGCGATGTATAGGATGATAGGCAAATGTCCTAAGCTAAATTGGTAATGGGAGCGATGTATAGGATGATAGGCAAATGTCCTAAGCTAAATTGGTAATGAGAGCGATGTATAGGATGATAGGCAAATGTCCTAAGCTAAATTGGTAATGAGAGCCACCGCCAATGGCTCTCCTCTCACACTACTGATCCACCTGGTGAACAAGCCTACGTCTTTTCTATCCTAAATGACCTAGAGCAGTTAGTTCAGCAACCCACCCGTATCCCGGATCGCATCGGAGATCGGCCCAACATTCTTGACCTGTTTCTAACTTCTAACCCTTCTTCTTATACTGTCGATCTTTTCTCTCCTTTGGGCTCCTCCGACCATAAACTTATCTCTGTCACCTGTCCTATCTCTCCAGTACAGCCACCCGATCCTCCTAGCCGGCGGCGCTTGTGGCACTTTGGCGCTGCCGACTGGGAGGCTCTTCGGCAGTACTTCTTTGATTTCCCATGGAATGATTTCTGCTTCCATGGCCGAGGACCCTCGGAGAGTGCTGAACGCATTACCGAAGTAATCCTATCGGGCATGGAAGCATACATTCCATTCTCTTTCTCTCAGACTAATGCTAAAAAATCTTGGTTTACTCACGCCTGTTCTTCTGCTGTCCGCAATAAGGAGGAAGCATTCAAACGGTACCGACGCCTTAAAACTCAAGACTCTCATTCTTCATATGTTTCTGCCCGGAATCAAGCCAAATCTGTTCTTCGACTTGCCAAACACTCTTTCATCAATAATAAATGCACTGAACTATCCAACTCTAGCTCTTCCCAAGCTTTCTGGCATCTAGCCAAAAACCTCTCCAACAATTTCTCTTCCTCGTCTTTCCCTCCCCTTTCCCACTCTGATGGCACAACCATCACTTCTTCCTCTGACAAAGCTAAACTCTTCGCTCAAACTTTTGCTAGAAACTCCACCTTGGATGATTCCGGTGCTATTCCTCCCTCTCCGCCCTCCTCTCTCTTACTTATGCCTAATATCCTAATCTCTTCTAAAGATGTACTTTCTACCCTCTCTGGGCTTAACACTAATAAGGCGTACGGTCCGGACGGTGTTCCTCCTGTTGATCTCAAAAACTGTGCTTCCGTGCTGACTCCCTGCCTAGGCAAACTCTTTCGTCTCTGTCTATCCTCTAACGTCTTCCCTTCATGCTGGAAGTTTGCTCACATTCAACCTGTCCCAAAGAAGGGTGACCGCTCTCAACCCTCCAACTATCGTCCAATTGCTCTTATCTCTTGTCTTTCTAAAGTTTTTGAAACTATTCTTGCTTCCAAATTTCTTAAGCATTTCTCTTCTCATAATCTGCTCTCAAATCGCCAGTATGGCTTCCTTAAGGGTCGCTCTACTGGTGATCTTCTTTCATATCTTACTAACTCTTGGTCATCCTCCTTTCGGGACTTCGGTGAGACTTTTTCTATTGCACTAGACATATCGAAAGCCTTCGATAGAGTCTGGCATAAATCTTTAATTTCTAAACTACCCTCCTTCGGTTTCTATCCCTCCATCTGTGCCTTTGTCTCTAATTTCCTTTCCGGCCATTCCATAGCTGCGGTTGTGGACGGCCATTGTTCACTTCCTCACCCTATAAACTCTGGTGTTCCTCAGGGCTCTGTCCTATCTCCTATTCTCTTTCTAATTTTTATAAATGATCTCCTTAACTGTACCTTAATTCCCATCCATTCATATGCAGACGACTCAACCTTACACTACTCCATTAGTTTTTCAGAACGCCCCAGCCAGCAATCCCTCAACGACAAACGTAATGAAGCCATGGAACTCTTAAATTCTGATCTAAATACTATTTCCAATTGGGGCAGAGAAAACCTTGTTAACTTTAATGCTTCCAAAACCCAATTTCTCCATCTATCTACCCGTCAGGATCTCCCAGCGGACTATCCCTTATTCTTCAACAATACAAAAATCAACCCTTCATCTTCTCTCAATATTCTTGGTGTCTCTTTTTCTTCTGCTCTCATTTGGAAGGACCATATTACCAGTCTTGCTAAGGCAGCCTCCCAGAAGTTAGGTGTGCTCAACTGCCTTAGGGGGTTCTTTTCCCCTGCACAGCTTCTTGCTCTGTACAGGGGCATAGTGCGCCCTTGTATTGAGTATTGTTCACATGTGTGGGGAGGTTCCTCTCACACCGCTCTCCTAGACAAAGTTGAAAGGAAGGCCTTTCGTATCATTAACTCCCGTCCACTCACCAACTCTCTCCAATCTCTCTCTCTCCGCCGCAATGTTGCATCTCTCTCGCTATTCTATCGCTACTATAATAATCAGTGTTCCTCAGAGCTATCCCAGTGCATACCACCTCCTTTACGTAGGGCACGTGGTACCCGTCTTGCAACTGAATCCCACCCCTACTCTGTGCAACTCTCCAACCCAAGAGTGAAACGTTACTCTCAAACTTTATTCTACTCAACATATGAGCTCTGGAACTCTCTCCCAGAATCAGTCTTTCCCTCTTCCTATGACTTAAATTGCTTCAAACTCAGTGTGTCCAGGCATTTTGGCTCGAACGTCCCTTGATTTTGGCCCTGTCACTCTTTCAACTATGGGGGAGGCACTCGCTATAGGCAGTTATGCCTTTTGCCTCCCTCAATCACATAGAAAAAAAAAAAAAAAAAAAATAGGATAATAGGCAAATGTCGTAAGCTAAATTGGTAATGAGAGTGATGTATAGGATGATAGGCAAATGTCCTAAGCTAAATTGGTAATGGGAGCGATGTATAGGATGATAGGCAAATGTCCTAAGCTAAAGTGGTAATGAGAGCGATGTATAGGATGATAGGCAAATGTCCTAAGCTAAATTGGTAATGAGAGCGATGTATAGGATGATAGGCAAATGTCCTAAGCTAAATTGGTAATGGGAGCGATGTATAGGATGATAGGCAAATTTCCTAAGCTAAATTGGTAATGAGAGCGATGTATAGGATGATAGGCAAATGTCCTAAGCTAAATTGGTTATGGGAGCGATGTATAGGATGATAGGCAAATGTCCTAAGCTAAATTGGTAATGAGAGCGATGTATAGGATGATAGGCAAATGTCCTAAGCTAAATTGGTAATGAGAGCGATGTATAGGATGATAGGCAAATGTCGTAAGCTAAATTGGTAATGAGAGCGTTGTATTGGATGATAGGCAAATGTCTTAAGCTAAATTGGTAATGAGAGTGATGTATAGGATGATAGGCAAATGTCCTAAGCTAAATTGGTAATGGGAGCGATGTATAGGATGATAGGCAAATGTCCTAAGCTAAATTGGTAATGAGAGCGATGTATAGGATGATAGGCAAATGTCCTAAGCTAAATTGGTAATGGGAGCGATGAATAGGATGATAGGCAAATGTCCTAAGCTAAATTGGTAATGGGAGCGATGTATAGGATGATAGGCAAATGTCCTAAGCTAAATTGGTAATGAGAGTGATGTATAGGATGATAGGCAAATGTCCTAAGATAAATTGGTAATGAGAGCGATGTATAGGATGATAGGCAAATGTCCTAAGCTAAATTGGTAATGGGAGCGATGTACAGGATGATAGGCAAATGTCCTAAGCTAAGTTGGTAGTGAGAGCGATGTATAGGATGATAGGCAAATGTCCTAAGCTAAATTGGTAATGAGAGCGATGTATAGAATGATAGGCAAATGTCCTAAGCTAAATTGGTAGTGAGAGCGATGTATAAGATGATAGGCAAATTTCGTAAGCTAAATTGGTAATGAGAGCGATGTATAGGATGATAGGCAAATGTCCTAAGCTAAATTGGTAATGAGAGCGATGTATTGGATGATAGGCAAATGTCCTAAGCTAAATTGGTAATGGGAGCGATGTATAGGATGATAGGCAAATGTCCTAAGCTAAATTGGTAATGAGAGCGATGTATAGGATGATAGGCAAATGTCCTAAGCTAAATTGGTAGTGAGAGCGATGTATAGGATGATAGGCAAATGGCGTAAGCTAAATTTCGATGTGAGTATCCTAGGTTCGAGTCCTTGGAGTGCCACATGTATTTATTGATTTCATTAATTGAGTTTAGATGTGAAGTTGGTTGGAGCTACAAACATAATAATGTATTTACAGCTGGAACGGTTTGATTCTATGATAACGCCTATTTTAACATACGGTGGCGAGATGGGGGGTTTCATATGTTGCCATTATTCATCGATAACTCAATTGACCACTTGCGAGTTTCGTTCTATAAGGAAGTTGGAGCTGTAGACATTGATATTTAGCAGAATAACCAGCTATAATACGGTTTCAGTACATATATATAAACATAAAACCAAATTCAACATACTATTTATCCATCAGAAACCCACATAATTACTATATGTGTGTTTATTACCGATGTTTACTGGCCGAACTTCCTTATAGCCTGAAACTCGCAAGTGGTCAATTGCTAAGAGAGGAAATTTACCGTCAGCTAAGTAAAATAAAAAAATATCCACTAGATAAGCCGAAATCGGAACCTCTACGGGTGGTCGGGTGCCGGGGGAGTGCTGGAGCGACCTTGGTGACCCAGGTCTCTGGGTCTTCTCCTGGGTGACCTGGATGTGTGTGAGTTTGTGCTTTTTATCTGTGTTTATTTGTTGTTTTATGTTGTTTTTGTGTTTTCCCTGTTCTTGCTCTGTCTTGATTCGGCTACCCCCAAAATGGGGATTGGGCCTGAGCATATATATAGATAGATAGATAGATAAATCAACATAAAGGATGAGACTGAACATGGCCAAGTGGAAATCCCTGGAGTTCCCGGAATTACCAGAATAGACGTCCTTTGATAGATCACCGGGGAGACACACCGGTTTTTGTTTGTTGTTTTGGTCTATTAATATATTATTATATATTATTATAATATATATTATATATGTACTGTATATATATATATATATATATATATATATATATATATATATATAATATATTATATATATATATATATATATATATATATATATATATATATATATATATATATATTAATATATATATGACACATTTAATTGTTGATTCTGAACTCAGTTTTATACATTACTTTATAGGGTTAATTAATCATTTTGAAATTTCATTCTGGCTATCATTAGACAATTGTATACAACTTAAGAAGGACCAGTTGGAGTTATAAGGGTACATAATATCTCAATCAACCCTCTGGCTTCCATATACCCTTCCTGATCTTATTACAGTTGTCTAATACTAGCCAGAACAAATAAAATAAGTGTGTCATCGTATCTTGAAAGATTTATCCCCTTCACCACCATTACGTTATTTTCGTCATATTCGGTTTACCATTAGACGATTTTCTTTAGTTTATAATATACCTCTACGACGACTCTAATCTAAATATATATATATATATATATATATATATATATATATATATATACCGGTATATACAGTATACATCGCATAGCCCACTACCGGTGTAGCTTTCTCTTTTTATTCTCCAATTTTCCGTTGCCTTTCTTTTAATTTCCTTTTCGGATCCCTTTCCCAGTGAGCACAATAACTCCACCTAATTGAATTCGACTCTGTAGCTTCCCACACACATACACACACACACACAGAAACAAACACACACACACACACACACTCTCTCTCTCTCTCTCTCTCGTACCATCAGCTGTTATTAATCAGCCAGGTAGATCCACACGGAATCAAAGGCTATAATCAAAACCGTTAATTAACTCGTTCCGGCGAAGAGGTAACTTTTCATTGACTGCTAAGGTACCCCCCCCCCGTAACCCTTTCATCTCTCGTAAGGAAATAGGTCACACACGTTTATATTACAGTCTATTTTTACCAGCTGATTGAACATTTAACCCCCTCTTCCGTTTTTCCTCCTCTTTCTCTTGTTCCCCAACCAAGCAAAATCCTTAATAATAATAAAACAAAATATAATAATAACCAACAAGACGTCGGACCAGAGAGTGTTAACCCTTTCAGTACTATGACGACTTTTTATGTTCTGACTCCCCTTAGAGACGATTTTCCTCAGCTTAGGAAGGTCTTCGGGGCATGGAATTGGTAATGTGTATCCCAATCAACCTGTTCTACTCCCACAATCCCTTCCGAATAAAATCGTCTATAAAAAGCCAGAATAAAAGGCAATAATACACCATGGTATACGGAAAGGAGTAAATAGTAAGATATATTGCCCCCTAACCGACAAAAAAAAGGCGATTCGCACCCCTTCCCCTCAATAGACTCGACTGTGTTTTTATGTTTACCTCTCCCGTTTTTCCTTCTCTTTCTCTTGTCCCCTCCCACTTTCCCTCCCCTCCCCCCCCTTTTTCCCCTCTCTCTATCCTTTCATGTCCGTCCATCTCTCTCTCCTTGCATTGTTTTAATTTCCCTCGTTCTTTTTCCCGACTCGATTCTCGTGAAGAGTATTTTCCCCGCTGGAGTTTTTTGTTTACGTTTTTCCCCTTTACTCACTCTCAATCACTTCACTCACTCACTCTCTCTCTCTCTCTCTTTTACACACACACACACACACGCACTCTCTCTCTCACTCTCTCTCACAAACACACACACATGTATTCATACTCTCTCTCTCACACTTTCTTTCTTTCTTTGATTTTTTCTCTGTCTGTGTTTCTGGTGTTCGCTGTACCAAAATAAAAGAAAAGTGTTACGCTGGCCAGCTTGCCAGAATGTGCTCGTACTCGCTAGCGCTCGCCAGGGCAGTGAAATGGGCTACAATAATCGTGGAACGATGTTCTTTCTTTCTTAGTATTCATGTAGTCACAGCCAGATCAGTGGTGGTCTTTATTCTTGTCTGTGACACATGGAAGTATTTTTTATCAGTGATAGAGTATAAGATATGCAGTGTGAAGTTAAGGAGAAAGAGCGAGGTAGGCAGCGAGGTTGTATTATGTGTGTGTGTATGTACGGGTGCCTCCCTCGCTCGCGCGGGCTTTCCCACGCTCTTGATTGGCTGGCGGGCCTGGCGCGTCCTAGGACGCTTGCTTTTCATGACGTAGTGGTCTGTGATTGGGTGCCGCTGTCCTAGTGTTGGTGCTGGGAGGGTCCCCACCGCATATCTCCTGCAGAGCTTGGCACAGTGTGCTTAGTCCTAGACGTCCCTTGCAATCTGTCCCCCAATCTAACCCCCTGTACTACTGTTTCTCTCTCTGAACTTCTTCTTTTCCATTACTTCTCATCTTTATTCAATTACTTATCCTTTCTGGTTCTGCATACGACTTCCATAGTCTGCCAGTCGTATTACCAGCACCAGTTCTCACATATATGTTTTGCACTAGCTTTAGGGATTATTAGTCATAGTCACATGAGTCATATTATCATTGGGTCCTTCTTATTATTGAGTTGTTCTTTGTTACTATTTAATGCTAGACAGTGGAGGGTATCTTTAGTCGTTGTCTGAGTTATGTACATGGCAAGTCAGAGCCTGTACGACTTCGACGGAGCTAGGTGCCTGTAACCCTTGTGCATATTTCTCCTTTGTGAGTGTAGCAGTATACAAGCGAAGGGCTTTTGTCTACACTTACTTGTATGCTCGCTACCTCATTGTGTTGACCTTTGTGGAGTGCCAAGGTAAGACCAGATATTTGAGATCTGGACTTACCAAGAGAGCCTCCTAGTCACTTAACGTTACATAAGGGAAATCTGTTCAAGGGGAGACAGTAGGCTACGAGCATGTTTGCGCTCTGCCTAGCCTCCTGGTAGCTTTTATGCCGCTGCTAGACTTTATTAGTAATAAAGACAGCATTGTGTTTATTAACTTTAACTGTGTATGCTTTAGGAATTATTCACGTATTATTTTAGCCTAGGTTGATGCTTGGTGCACAACCCAGTACGGCTGTTTCTTTGGCTAAGGAAGTACTGTTTTGAGTGGCTATTATTAGTGCTGTCACAGAGTTGTTGCACTCCCTTGTTATATATATGTATCCTACTTATTGGTGTATTTAAGATACACGCTTAGGTGTCCTGCCCCTGCATTATTTCTGTTCTATATTAACGAGCATCTTAGAGCATCAGACGTTTTCAGAAGATTCCATATCTGTTTGCTGTAGGACTAGACTACCAGTGTTTTCATAGAGAATTGAAGAGTTTAGTGTTGAGTACAGACTCACACTAAAGTTAACGTAAGCATATACTCCTTTATTAAATCTGGTTATAGTTTATTCAAGCATTGTTATTACTTAAAGGCATTTTATTAACGTAAACTACTCCTTTTGTGAGTAGGCTTTGCCGTCACCGGAAAGCCTTTGTAGAAGTGGACTAAAAACCCAGTAAATTGATACCCCGTTATCCAGTAGATTAACTCTGGAGGTTTTAAGTGTTTTGTTCACCGGCGTAATAGTTCGAGGGCTTGGAATTAGCGTACCGTTGTTGCAGATATAGCCTATCATCTAGTCCATTATTAAGTGACCTTGTTTATTTCGTAGTGCCGGTCGTAACAAATGGCGACTTTAGACCAGAATATAGTGAACTGAATATTGCATTTTTTTTTTTTTGGAGAAATCTTATTGCCATTTGGGGTTGAATTTATTTGCATTGTTGGCAGTGGACATTGTTTTGAAGCTATATAGAACTTGTTGGAGTTTATTGGTGACCTAGTATTGCACTCAAGAACATCTTCGAATATTTTTTGTGAATAAAGCTACGCGAGAGTTTGGCTACTTTTGTCTTGACTTGAGAATTTTGTTGTTGACTCCCATGTCACTGGACGGGTCTGAACATAGTGAGGGCACAGGCGAGGAGGTGGAGAAGGTGGAGTTGTTAAACGGCGTTCGGGTGGTGAACAATGAGGAGGATGCTCGGATTTTTTTGGAGGAGCCTGTGTCGGCGGATCGGGTGTTGGGGCTGGACCGGTACGGACTGCAGTGTGTAGCCACGGTCTTAGGGTTTTCCGGTACTAGCGGTTTGTCGAGAGGTGAGCTGGTTACCTGAGTGCTCGGCGGGGTGCATGGGGCTTCGGGTGGAGCGGGAGCTGGTGTACCTTCGGCCAAGCCCCCTTTCCACTTGACTCCTATCATGGCGCCCCCTCGGGTTCCGGAGCCGTGTACGTTCCCGCAGGCCGATGGCCGCTGGCAGTTGGGTATGCCTCTAGGTGATTCACAGGGTGGGTCCCCGGTAGTAGCACCCCCTCCTCAGGGTTTGTCTTCCGAGATGTTGTTTCAGCTCGAGCTCGCCAAACTTAAGCAGCAGTCTGAGCTTGAGCAGCAGAAGCTCGAGCAGCGAAAGCATAAGGCTGAGCTCGAGCAGCGGCAGCGAGAGGCTGAGTTCGAGCAGCGGCAGCGAGAGGCTGAGCTCAAGTATAAGTGTGAGAAGGAGCTCAAGCAGAGAGAGGCTGAGCTCAAGTTAGAGTCTGAAAGGTATTGTGCCGATGTTGATCTAGAGAAAACGCGTGTAGAGGTGACAAGGAACCGGGTCGTCCAGGAGGGTCGACCCCATGACCATTCCCTGTCGCATCTACTAAAGTTGGTTCCAGTGTTTGATAAGTTAGGAGTTACCGAATGTTTTCTCCGGTTCGAGAAAAAGTGCCAGGAGCACCAATGGCCCGAGGAGAAGTGGGCAGCCCTTGTTTCGTCACGTTTGACAGGGAAAGCATTCAAGGCGTATGATGCTTTGCCACTAGATTCCTGCGTGAATTATGAGGCGTTGAAAGAGGCTCTCCTGAGGGCGTATGATTTGCAGCCAGAGACCTATAGGCTGAAATTTAGGGCTGATCCAAAAAGAAAGGAGGATACTTTCCAGGAACACGCTAGTGAGCTGTCAGATGCATTTGAGAATTGGTTAAGATCGGAGAAGGCAACTACTTTTGAGGCAGTGAAGCAATTAGTGTTGTTAGAGCAATTTTTTAAATGTACTGGCAGTGACTTGACTCTTAACCTGAAAGAAAAGCAACCAAAAACTCTGCAGGAGGCGGCTAAGATGGCTTACCTCAGGTTGTCATTGATTCGTGGGAGCGGGTCTGCACAGAGAGCTGAGGCAGGTAACAAGGGGCGTACCACTCCACCCCCCCCGAATTAATGACACAAATAATTATCCATTTAAGAGTACTGTTGCCAATTTTGATCCCAAGTCGAAACCCTTCCCGTTAAAGAAAGGCCAGGGCCCTTCCTCACCTCAGAGGAAGTCCATGAGCGAAGTGGAGTGTTTCAGGTGTCATGAGAAGGGGCATATTGCGCGCTGATGTCCGAGCACACCGCCTACAGCAGTGGTGTCACTAGTGAGCAACATTGGCGTGTCTTTGAGGTCTTCCGAGTTTGCCTTGGGTAAACAGTCGGTTGCGAAGTCATCGTCAGTGCAGAAGCAGCAGGGCTCGTCACCCGTCCGAGATGATTTTTGTGGTCATAGGGGGCACGGCAATGAGAGGTGGGCTGGTATGGAACATAGGCTTGAGTTGTTGCGTGATACTGGCACTTCCCAGACACTAGTTAAGAATTTCACTGGCAAGCCTATTAACGCGGCTCGGGTTGTGGTGGTTCAAGGCATCAATGATACGCGGTCTTACCCGCTGGTCAGAGTAGAGCTTGAGGTGGACGGTGTGACATGAGAGTTGGATGTGGGTGTTGTGGAGAAGTTGCCAGTTGAGGGGGTCGACCTCCTTCTCGGTAACGACTTTGCGGTACTCACTTCCGAGGTTCCACCCTTAGTCGTTGCCGAGAGGGCGGCCGACACGAGTAGGGAGGAGCAAGAGGGGCTCGAGAGATCTCAGTCCGCTCAGGTGTCACAGCCTTGTACCCAAGTTTCAGACCAGCGGAGGAAGGGTCAGAAAGAGAAAGTCAAGGATGGTTGGGTTGAGAGTTTGGACCCAGCGACACTCCTTGGTGACTCGGTACTTGACCCAAAGGTGAGCTCCGGAATGGCCCCAGAACCTGTCCCCCCTAGTGACATGGTAGGGAGTGATGGCACTCCGCGACAGAGTAGTTCCCAGGTGCAACGAGAAGATCCTAGTCTTGAGAGTTGTGGGAACGGGGCTATTGAACTCGAAGAGGACGGGGATGTCATGTGAACCTGTTAAAGGAGTTTGTGAGGCAACCACCTGAGCAGCCTACTGTCCCTGTGTTGGTCTGCAGCGGCCAAGGTGGAGAAGGAGAGGGGGGCAGTGGGGCACAGGTGGAGGAAAGTTGGGATTGTCATGTCTCGGCGGAGCAGTGGGCGGGGGACACGAGCCAGGTGGCTGTGGAAGCGCTTGAGCACCTGCCTGAGGAGCAGTTTGCAGCACTCCAGCACCTGCTCGGTTCATACCCCACTATTTGTGGCGAGCACCCAGGCCTCACAACTCATGCGGTGCACGATGTTCCGCTGGCAGGTCACTTGAGTGTTAGTAAACCGTTTGCCTCGTTGTTTCAGTGGTTCAAGGTGGGCGACGAGGCTTTGGCATGGTTGTCAGGTCAGGGTCGACCCATGGCTTCTAAGGGTGGTGGTCAGAATCAGGACATTGAGCAGATTGGTGAGGTTGGCTGTGGAATAGATGCGCCCGGTCGTCGCATAGCCTCCCAATGCTGCGCTAGTCGAATGCAACAGCCCTGCCATAGACCGACTGTATCTGGCCATGTCACTGAAGGCGGTGATGCTGTGCAGGCAGATGTAGTCGCAAGGAATGCGGGGGTGTGCATGTACGGTATCGGCGGGGGAGCATTAGCAATTATGAACTGTGGGAGTGACTGCACAGGTGGTACAAATTGTCCCTCTCGTGACCTGGCTGTTCTAGGGACAAAGGTGGAGAAGGAGGGAGACTATAGTGTATAAACTGCGGTCTCGGCGGGGTTGTGGGAGGGCAATGAGCATGTTGTTCTTCGAGATAAGTTGCAACCTTTTGTTCCTAAGTGCCAAGAGAAGTTGTTTACTAGGCTGTGGCAGTACATCCGCATGTTTGTTGATTCTCCAGGCCTGATGTACGGGGTAGAACCCGACATGGAGGCTGGAGACAGTGCAAGGCTCAAATTGGCTCCCTACCGTATAAATCCTGCTCGACAGCCTGTTGTGAAAGCAGAGCTGGACTACTTGTTGAAAAAGGGTCTGAGGGATAAGGGATATCGTGAGTGGTCGTTGCCAGTAACTTTGCAACCTGAGTTAAGTGGCAAGACCCGTGTGTATGTTGATTGCAAGAGTGTTGGTGCATCATCCCTGACAGACGCCTATACCTTATCCAGAGTTGACGACCCCATAGACCGCATCGGGGCTGCCTCATTCATCACTAAGGTAGAAATAGTGACAGGTTATTGGCAGGTCCCGTTGCCGGAGAGAGCGAAGAGAAGTGCCAGTCTTGTGGTGGACTGGGCAGTTTATCAGTGCCAGGTGTGGTTTTGCTGCCGGAACACAAGTTGGATATGTGGCATGTTAAGGGCACTGATAATGTTCTGGCTGATTGTTTGTCACGGGAGGTTATGCCTTAAGGAGCACCCTCGCCGTTCAGTCAGTGTTTGTTTGAGAGTGGAGAAAAATTAGGCTTGCCCCTGTAGTGCAAAGCCGCCAAAAACACTATTAAAAATAATACAAAAACCTCACATAAAAACTCTTTCTTTTGATAATATAATTATAAGTGCAGTATGTTACAGCAAGAATCTAAGACATTCTGAGTTTTTGTCTTAGTAGGCTAGGCTTGTTGAAGCTTGCTCGTTGAGCGTAATATGTTAAGTGATACTATTCTTTTGGGGAAGTGTTGTGTAGATTTTTTGTTATATATAGTGAAGTGTTTTATGTTGTGATTGTGCCTTGTTTTCACAACTTGGGGGAGTAGCTGGGTGAGGCGGGGTTTATGAGCATTCTGTCTGGTCAGATGTGGCGTTTACCTGAGGTTAAAACGTCCCACATCTTGGGCGGGGTGTTACGCTGGTCAGCTTGCCAGAATGTGCTCGTACTCGCTAGCTCTCGCCAGGGCACTGAAATGGGCTATAATAATCGTAGAACAATGTTCTTTCTTTCTTAGTATTCATGTAGTCACAGCCAGATCAGTGGTGGTCTTTATTCTTGTCTGTGACACATGGAAGTATTTTATATCAATGATAGAGTATAAGATATGCAGTGTGAAGTTAAGGAGAAAGAGCGAGGTAGGCAGCGAGGTTGTATTATATGCGTGTGTATGTACGGGTGCCTCCCTCGCTCACGCGGGCGTTCCCACGCTCTTGATTGGCTGGCGGGCCTGTCGCGTCCTAGGACGCTTGCTTTTCATGACATAGTGGTCTGTGATTGAGTGCCGCTGTCCTAGTGTTGGTGCTGGGGGGTCCCCGCTGCGCATCTCCTGCAGAGCTTGGCATAGTGTGCTTGGTCCTAGATGTCCCTTGCAATCTGTCCCCCAATCTAACCCCCTGTACTACTGTTTCTCTCTCTGAACTTGTTCTTTTCCCTTACTTCTCATCTTTATTCAATTACTTATCCCTTCTGGTTCTGCATACGACTTCCATAGTCTGCCAGTCGTATTATCAGCACCAGTTCTCACATATATGTTTTGGCACTAGCTTAAGGGATTATTAGTCATAGTCACATGAGTCATATTATCATTGGGTGCTTCTAATTATTGAGTTGTTCATTGTTACTATTTAATGCTAGACAGTGGAGGGTATCTTTAGTCGTTGTCTGAGTTATGTACATGGCAAGTCAGAGCCTGTACGACTTCGACGGAGCTAGGTGCCTGTAACCCTTGTGCATATTTCTCCTTTGCGAGTGTAGCAGTATACAAGCGAAGGGCTTTTGCCTACACTTACTTGTATGCTCGCTACCTCATTGTGTTGACCATTGTGGAGCGCCAGGGTAAGACCAGATACTTGAGATCTGGACTTACCAAGAGAGCCTCCTAGTCACTTAACGTAACATAAGGGAAATCTGTTCAAGGGGAGACAGTAGGCTACGAGCATGCTTGCGCTCTGCCTTGCCTCCTGGTACCTTTTTTGCCGCTGCTAGACTTTATTCGTAATAAAGACAGCATTGTGTTTATTAACTTTAACTGTGTATGCTTTAGAAATTATTTACGTATTATTTTAGCCTAGGTTGATGCTTGGTGCACAACCCAGTATGGCTGTTACTTTGGCTAAGGAAGTACTGTTTTGAGTGGCTATTATTAGTGCTGTCACAGAGTTGTTGCACTCCCTTGTTATATATATGTATCCTACTTATTGGTGTATTTAAGATACACGCTTTGGTGTCCTGCCCCTGCATTATTTCTGTTCTATATTAACGAGCATCTTAGAGCATCAGACGTTTTCAGAAGATTCCATATCTGTTTGCTGTAGGACTAGACTACCAGTGTTTTCATAGAGCATTGAAGAGTTTAGTGTTGAGTACAGACTCACACTAAAGTTAACGTAAGCATATACTCCTTTATTAAATCTTGTTATAGTTTATTCAAGCATTGTTATTACTTAAGAGCATTTTATTAACGTAAACTACTCCTTTTGTGAGTAGGCTTTGCCGTCACCGGAAAGCCTTTGTAGAAGTGCACTAAAAACCCAGTTAATTGATACCCCGCTATCCAGTAGATTAACTCTGGAGGTTTTGAGTGTTTTATTCACCGGCGTAATAGTTCGAGGGTTTGGAATTAGCGTACCGTTGTTGCAGATATAGCCTATCATCTAGTCCATTATTAAGTGCCCTAGTTTATTTCGTAGTGCCGGTCGTAACAAAAGAAAAACAAATCAAGGGTAAATAAAGGGTATGGTATGTGTATAATCCTCGGGTATATATAAAGGGATTGACCTTTCCATCAAGGGCTAGAGCAAATGGGCAGTACATTTCCGTACTTATAATCTCTGGCTGACCCTTCCTATATGATAGAAATTGTAGCTCGATTACTCTATATTCTGTTTCTTTTCAACTGACGGTAAATTGAATCCCTTAGCAGCTAATTTCTCGCTACACAATGGAATAATATGAAACTACTATGCCTCTGTAACCTATTTAGACCAAGTATATAATTATAATCAACACCATATTTCACTACAAAATCTTCAAAATAACTGAGAAATCTTGATGGGAACTTTGCAATTTACCGTCAGTTAAAAAGAAACAATAGGCGTGTATTAGTTATAGAATTTATAGAGTTAGTTATAGAGGTTATAGCGTTAGTTATAGAGGTTATAGTTAGTTATAGAGGTTATAGGGTTAGTTATAGAGGTTATAGAGTTAGTTATAGAGGTTATAGTTAGTTATAAAGGTTATATAGTTAGTTATAGAGGTTATAGAGTTAGTTATAGAGGTTATAGCATTAGTTATAGAGGTTATAGTTAGTTATAAAGGTTATAGAGTTAGTTATAGAGGTTATTGGCTTAGTTATAGAGGTTATAGAGTTAGTTATAGAGGTTATAGTTAGTTATAGAGGTTATAGTTAGTTATAAAGGTTATAGAGTTAGTTATAGAGGTTATAGCGTTAGTTATAGAGGTTATAGAGCTAGATATAGAGGTTATAGCGTTAGTTATAGAGGTTATAGTTAGTTATAAAGGTTATAGAGTTAGTTATAGAGGTTATAAACTTAGTTAAAGAGGTTATAGAGTTAGTTATAGAGGTTATAGAGTTAGTTATAGAGGTTATAGTTAGTTATGAAGGTTATAGAGTTAGTTATAGAGGTTATAGCGTTAGTTATAGAGGTTATAGAAGTTATAGAGTTAGTTATAGAGGTTATAAAGTTAGTTATAGAGGTTATAGTTAGTTATAAAGGTTATAGAGTTAGTTATAGAGTTAGTTATAGAGGTTATAGAGTTGGTTATAGAGTTAGTTATAGAGGTTATAGAGTTAGTTATAGAGGTTATAGCGTTAGTTATAGAGGTTATAGTTAGTTATAGAGGTTATAAAGTTAGTTATAGAAGTTATAGAGTTAGTTATAGAGGTTATAGTTAGTTATAAAGGTTATAGAGTTAGTTATAGAGGTTATAGAGTTAGTTATAGAGGTTATATAGTTAGTTATAGAAGTTATAGTTAGTTATAAAGATTATAGAGTTAATTATAGAGGTTATAGAGTTAGTTATAGAGGTTATAGAGTTAGTTATAGAGGTTATAGTTAGTTATAAAAGTTATAGAGTTAGTTATAGAGTTAGTTATAGAGGTTAGAGTTAGTTATAAAGGTTATAGAGTTAGTTATAGAGGTGTAAAGGCTCCATGGCTTCCTCGGTGTAGGGACATTAGTTATAGAGGTTATAGAGTTAGTTATAGAGGTTAGTGGTAGAGACAGCTGGCTTACCTATAATGAAGGGACTATAGTTGGCTTTATGATTACCAATATATGCCTCAGTAAGGGTATAGGATATTACTGGAATAGGAGGGGATATTCACTGAAATTCATTGTCAATTTGAGGACCTTTCGTGCCTGTTAGGCGTCGATTTGTTTTCCTGGCGAGTCAAAGCGTCATCTCCCTAACTGACCTCCCTTGAAACATACGAAAACCAGCGCCAAATTTGGAGTCAACTTCGTGTGTTTCTGCTTACTGTTGGGTCTAGCTGGTCGATCAATTGGCCTACGTTATGTTTGAGTGGTTTTGGGTATGTCTAGCACACAATTATCTAGAAGGGGGTCTCGGGGGTATTTTTCTAAGATTGATGGAGGTCCTAAAGGGGAGATTTTTAGTTTGCTTCCTAGACTTCCATTAAGCTTTAAAAAATATCCCCATGTCCCCCCTTCGATATAAATTTGTAAATTTTTCGGAATTTAAATGTTCCTCCTAAATAATCTAATTTATTTATTTCACTCCCACTACCAAACAGCTCCCAATGAAATTAATGAACGCATGTGATCCTCCCGGGATTCGAACCGGGGTTAACACATACAGATCTGAGACACTCTAACTATTACAAATAACAGGCTCGCTTTCGCTCGCCAGGAAAAAAATCGACACCGTAATGGTACGACAGGTTTCAAAATTGAGAGTAATTGAGCGCAAGGCCTTAAAGTCGCCAAACTAAAGGGGGGAACATCTTTTAATCTCAAAACTAATAGGGCTAAGCATGAGGGAGTAAGGGGTTCAGAACAAATCCCTCAAGTAGACACCTCCCCTTTTAACCCTCTCCGATATATGACGCGATTTTGAGCCGATTAGGGATACTTTAAAGCCTTTGTTACCATCATGGGTATTCAGAAACCTTTAGTTTAGTTACTTTAACCTCTGCAGTTGTCTTTGAGCTAGCTGTGGGCAGAAAACTAATTTTGGAGAGGTAATTATAAGAGTGAGAGAACTCTATTTATTATTGCTAATCTGGCAACCTCTGCGTCATAGGGTCGTGAGAGGGTTAAAATGCGTCATATATCCTCAAAGGGTAAACTTGTTTCACATATTATTACAGCAACATATATTCCGCGCAGAAATGATATCACTCTCGGGAATTAAGGGGTAGTGCTTGTTTTATTGGCCTTTATATTTATCTATATATATATATTTGAGTTTCCTCGCTAGACCTCAATCAAGCTTTAAAAAAAGCACGCCCTAAATCCACTTCCAAGATAAATTTGTACATTTTTTGGTAGACAAATGTTCCGGCTGAAGGCCGATTCCGTCTAAAATTATAGGCTCGCTATCGCTCGCCAGGAAAAAAAATAACACCTAAATGGTAAGAAAGGTCTTAATATTGACAAATAAATGGGGCGAAAGGTCTCAAAATTGCCAAACTAACGGAAAAAACGTCTTAAAATCCCAAAACTAATATGCTAAACATGAGGGAGAAGGGGGTCCAGAAAAAGCGAGTAGTACCCCCTTAATTGAGCTAGAATGTAAACGCTGCGGATTCACATGTATATAATAATTTACTGGTAGCGGCCCGTCATGTGTGGGTATGTTATCAAATACTCCATTAACGGAATTTCAGTTCAAAGCGTTTTTATAAATCAACGAGATTCATATAATTACTAAATGAGGTAGTTCATTTGTCAACCAAACCGACCAAGTATTTTATGTAAACAAAAAAGTTAACAAATGTAACAGGAAAAGACAAAGAATATTCATAATTAAATAGCAAGGCATCAATTAATTACATACATTAATAATGTAAAAATATAGAGTAGCAAAAAATAAACTGCATAGACACAGAAAATAATACATTGTTATAAATATTCTGTGAACCAATGAACACATCATTATTATAAACACACACCGAAATATATACAAAATATACGGCTTAGTTAATGCATAGATAAATAAAAAAAAAAAAAAAAAAAAAAAAAAAAAAAAAAAAAAAGAGGGAAGAATGAAGTTAATACATAAATAGCACTATAATATACACAGCTATACATGACCATAACATTTATATAATATATAATATATTATGTAAATATCGTAAATTGCAAAAAACAGTAATAAAACACACACATATACACACGCAAACACATACATTATCTCTCTCTCTCTCTCTCTCTCTCTCTCTCTCTCTATATATATATATATATATATATATATATATATATATATATATATATATGTTGGTAAAGCCAGGTAATACATTTTCTTTAATACATACGAGGTTGAAAGAAATGGCAATTTCTGCGTTGGAAATTTTATTATTCAAAGTTTCCAGGTCTCTGATGAGTTTTCGCTGGGTGGCAGGAAGTAGATGAAGGAGATGAGCAAAATTCATGGTGGTACAGGGTTACATTACAGTACATGAAGATACAGGATATACAACGAATTTCACTGGACAACCAGCATTATCAAGTAAGGAAGGAACGATATAAAAGGTAAACAGGAAGGGTATATATAGAGGGTGGAGGATCAGAGGAGGCGGAAAACAGGGGGCAAAAGTCTGCTATTGGTGGAAGGGTAAACTAGGAGAGAAAGGGGGTAACCGCTTCACGCATGCGCACTGGATGCGGGATGGTGGTCGGTAGGTGGGGTCGAAGCTGATTGGCTGCGTATCGAGGGGCGTGGCCTAAGTTGTGTGGCGCCTGCAGAAGACGAAGCTGAAGGAGGTAGCGCGGGGGGCTGCGTCAAGGGCACCGGGGGGCGAGGAGGGGTGTTAGGTCCTGTAGGGTAGTGCCTTTTGGCAGAAGGAAGGATCTGAAGGTCCAGAGTTTGGTTGTTGATGTTGGGATGTAAGGCTTGGATATATAAAGCTTCGAGTATAGGTAATCTCCTTGGGTCACTTTCTTTATCGAGTATGGTGGTGTGTTTCTGGTGAAGGACCAAATAATTGAAAAACGTGAGCTCGCCAACAACCTTCGTAAAGAACGAGATGCTCTTCTACGGATTTGGGAAGACGAAACCCCTCCAGACCACCTCAAAGCCGAAATCAACAAAGCCCTCGAACAACTCCTTGAACAACACAGAAGACAAGCCGAAAACACAACCATAAAAAAGCTTGCCCGTCTTTATGGCGGAAACTTAAAACTACCCAAACCAACAAAAGGATATATAAACCTTACTAACACCATTCTGACCCTGGACCAAGAAGACCTCCTCAACAAAGGCCTCAACTGCCACTACAGCTCCAAACCTGGCCCCCACCGGAAACGCCTAGAAACGGAAATCCTCCTGGACGACATCCTACGACTCAAGAAGGATGGCAAGGTCACCACTACTCCCGCCCTACAACCTACTCTCCTCGCTGAAGCCGCCAAAACCAGAGGAACTCACCATAGCAAAATACTCAACAAACAACACTTCCAAGCTGCCAAACTATTAAGAGACAACCCCAACATCATCATCCGTCGTGCGGATAAAGCTTCCTGCCTCGTGATCCATGACAAGGAGGAATATCTTAGAAAAATGGACGTCATCTTAAGTGACAACACTAAATTTAAAAAGATCACCCGCAACCCAACCGACGAAATCAAACGTATTGCCAACACCACCATCACCGCCATCAACGCCAAACAAGGAGGGATCCACCTTAAAAAACTCGTCGGAGAATACACCCCTGGTTATGCGTACGGAACCATCAAAACACACAAACCTGGGAACCCCCTCCGCCCCATCATCTCCCAGATCCCCACTGCCACCTACCAGATCGCCAAGGCCCTGAACAACCTCCTCACCCCTACGTGCCCAGCCAATTCAACCTTAACTCAGCCCACGATTTCTTGGAAATTTTACGAGACGCCCCCCGTAACAACAACCACACAATCGCCTCTCTCGACGTAGAAAGCCTGTTCACCAACGTGCCAGTGGATAGGACCATTGACATGATTCTACGTCGAATTTATCATTGCCCTGATACACCTACATTGGACATCCCGGAGAAGGCCCTGAAAACACTACTGGAGCTATGTACCAAGGAGGCCCCCTTCCTTTGCCCCCGGGGCAACATGTACAAGCAGATAGACGGTGTGGCGATGGGCAGCCCCCTAGGAGTTCTTTTTGCGAACTTTTTCATGGGTACCATCGAGGAAGAGCTCCTAGCTGCCCAACGACCCGCCGTCTACTGTAGATACGTGGATGACATCTTCGTGCAAATCAAGGACCTCCACGAACTACAGGAACTCCAGCAACGCTTCATGACCTCCTCCGGACTTAACTTCACCTTTGAAAAATCTAACAATGGACAACTCCCCTTCCTCGACATCCTCGTAGCTCTGAACGACCATGGGTTCAAAACCACCGTCTACATTAAACCAACTAACACAGGACAATGCCTCAACGGCGATAGTGAATGCCCCCGCCGTTATCTTCTATCCTCCATCTCCGCCTATGTTAGGAGAGCCCTCACGCACTGCTCTACCTGGGCCGACACCCACCAGGAACTAGAAAGACTATCCCAAGTTTTAGTAAATAACGGATACTCCAACTCCGACATCTCCAGCACCATCAACCACCATCTTGAAAAATGGTACACCCAAAGCCCTCCCAACATTGACGCCCCCAATGAAATTAAGATCTTCTACCGCAATTACATGTCCTCTGAACACAAAAATGACGAGGCCGTCTTAAAAGAAATAATCTCCAAGCATGTCCACCCAACCAACCCGGAAAACAAAATCAAATTAATAATTTATTACAAATCCCCCAAGACCTCCAACCTCGTTTTCCGCAACAAACCAGCCTCCACCAAGATAAAGAGCCCGATGACCGACGATCACGTCATTTACCAACATACCTGTAATTATGATGACTGTGGACCTCATTCCTATATTGGTATGACGCAGACTCGTCTTTCACGTCGGTTAACTCTTCACCTTCAGGCTGGAGCCATCAAAGACCACTATCTCACCCCTAACCACCCTCACCTCACACGCAACGAGTTAGAGAAACACACCACCATACTCGATAAAGAAAGTGACCCAAGGAGATTACCTATACTCGAAGCTTTATATATCCAAGCCTTACATCCCAACATCAACAACCAAACTCTGGACCTTCAGATCCTTCCTTCTGCCAAAAGGCACTACCCTACAGGACCTAACACCCCTCCTCGCCCCCCGGTGCCCTTGACGCAGCCCCCCGCGCTACCTCCTTCAGCTTCGTCTTCTGCAGGCGCCACACAACTTAGGCCACGCCCCTCGACACGCAGCCAATCAGCTTCGACCCCACCTACCGACCACCATCCCGCATCCAGTGCGCATGCGTGAAGCGGTTAACCCCCTTTCTCTCTCCTAGTTTACCCTTCCACCAATAGCAGACTTTTGCCCCCTGTTTTCCGCCTCCTCTGATCCTCCACCCTCTATATATACCCTTCCTGTTTACCTTTTATATCATTCCTTCCTTACTTGATAATGCTGGTTGTCCAGTGAAACGCGTCGTATATCCTGTATCTTCATGTACTGTAATGTAACCCTGTACCACCATGAATTTTACTTATCTCCTTCATCTACTTCCTGCCACCCAGCGAAAACTCATCAGAGACCTGGAAACTTTGAATAATAAAATTTCCAACGCATAAATTGCCATTTCTTTCAACCTCGTATGTATTAAAGAAAATATATATATATATATATACTGTATATATATATATATATTCTTTAACACCTTACGAGCGGCCTATGCGGTTTATTTATATGTACCGCACAGCGGGGTGTTTTTAGCCAAAATAGGGCTGTTTACGTGATCATTTTCATGCCTAAATAAGACCCAGAACGTAAAACAAGTACCTATCCCTGAAAGGGCATAAACAGAGCTTTCGAATGACACCATAACGATCCTTGTATGATGGATAGTTTTCTTGCAATAACCGTGCAACGCGAGTGCAAAAAGCAGGTAATTCGGTACTTTCGGTACATAATTGAGTATGTAGCGAGTGAGAGAGGGAGGAGGGAGCTGAGATTTGTGTCAGTAGGTTCGCCGCGGTGGTCTGGAGCAGTCATACGCTCGCTAGTCTCCTGCCACCACTTGTCTCTCTCTCTCAGCCACATTACGTGCTGAAATTGCCACTCGACCTATGTCGAGCGCCGCCACATAGTCCAGCTTTATTTAACTCGACTTATGTTGCTCGCCGCTAATTAAGGGTTAATACATACGAGGTTGAAAGAAATGGCAATTTCTGCGTTGGAAATTTTATTATTCAAGGTTTCCAGGTCTCTGATGAGTTTTCGCTGGGTGGCAGGAAGTAGATGAATGAGGTTAGCAAAATTCATGGTGGTACAGGGTTACATTAATGTACATGATGATACAGGATATACGACGAATTTCACTGGACAACCAGCATTATCAAGTAAGGATGGAATGATATGAAAGGTAAACAGGAAGGGTATATATAGAGGGTAGAGGATCAGAGGAGGCGAAAATCAGGGGGCAAAAGTCTGCTATTGGTAGAGGGGTATTCTAGGAGTGTTAAAGAGAGATCCGCGTCACGCAAGCGCACTGGATGCGGGAAGGTGGTGGTCGGTTGGCGGGGTCAAAGCTGATTGGCTGCGTGTCGAATGGCGTGGCCTAAGTTGCATAGTACGTGTGGCGCCGGCAGAAGACGAAGCTGAAGGAGGTAGCGCTGAGGGCTGCGTCATACCTGATATGGATCCTCCACCCTCTATATATACCCTTCCTGTTTACCTTTCATATCATTCTATCCTTACTTGATAATGCTGGTTGTCCAGTGAAACGCGTCATATATCCTGTATCATCATGTCCATTAATGTAACCCTGTACCTCCATGAATTTTGCTAACCTCATTCATCTACTTCCTGCCACCCAGCGAAAACTAATCAGAGACCTGGAAACCTTGAATAATAACATTTCCAACGCACAAATTGCCATTTCTTTCAACCTCGTATTTATTAAAGAACATTTATTACCTGGTTTTACTAACATATATATATATATATATATACCTGTATATGCTGAATATATGCAAATACATTATTTCAACCCATCATGTGATTGTAAAACCATATTAAAAAGTATATGGATATGGATATTCTACATTAAGGCCCAGGAAACTCAAATGTGCGGGATAATAATATTATAAAATACTACTAATAATAATAATAATAATAATAATAATAATAATAATAATAATAATAATCATAATAATAATACAAATAATAATTATATAAATAGCATAAACTTATAATAATCCACCATATTTCAATCCTTCCACCAACTAAATGAGATAAATGTTCCCCCTAATGATATTAGCGGCCATAATCAATTTGGCGTGTCATAAACCCTGGTTGTGTTTTAGATTAATAGGGTTGGCAGTAATGAAACCCACTCAGGCACAGTGGGAATACCCGCTCAATGTCAGACTTTTAGTGGAGTTTTAGTAGTATTGTAATTATTATTATTATTATTATTATTATTATTATTATTATTATTATTATTATTGTAGTATATATTTTGAAAATACTTATACTAATAGGATAAGAATGATTCGACAGTTATTTGGAAGATTGTACTACATTTAGCAAACTTAATAGCAATCAGTATTCCTCATAACAATTGATTCTCTGTTCGGGTTGAAATACGTTCAAACTGAAGAGTTAAATACTTACGATAATACAGCATACATTGCAGCAAGGAATTTTAAGTTCCCATTACAACCTATCTGTACAATCGCTATTCAGATCTTTGACCTACTTTGACTCCGGTTCTAAGGCACAACAACTATATATTTGTTAAGCGTCGTTGTAATCCAACTCGCTTTGATATTATTTTATTCTCATAAGTTCCTTATTTAGGATACTTAGAATATAGTCCTGCCCGCCAGGAACACCACTAGCAGATTAATAATATTTTAGATTACTGAATCGCACTCCAAACACAATAAACACACGAAGTAAGTACACTAGTTTTTATTTCTTAAACACTAAATACAGGGTCATGGCACATCCGGATCTTAACTAAAGAGTTTAATTCCAATGGCAAATAAATGGTGACTTGGAAAGAGTTAACTATATTTTACTCCCTCATGAATAAATGTGTCACTTACAAAGCATCAAACATGAAATGTATAAATCATACAAGACAGAACATTAAAATATAATGACAATATACAGTACTGTATATAAGTGTTAAGTACAAAGTACAAAGGAGTACAAAGGAAATCAAGCAACAACAGATCTTGTGACCCCTCTAGGCTGCTTGTCCTCCAAAACACTGAGGATCAATTGTCCTAACAGTGGTTTAGAGTGGGTAAGGGAACATTGGAAAGGGAACTACTGCCCTGGAACTAATGTCCGTGGCAGGATTAGGAAGTTAGTAGGGGATAGATGGGTTAGTAACTGAGGGGGGGATAAAACAAAGCTATTCATTTACAAACTCAGGCAGTCGCGGGTTTGATGCAAGATATTTGTCTAGACGAAGTTTAAATGAATCAACGGTGCTGCAGTCTAACTCTATAATGTCTCGGGGAAGCCCATTCCACAAGTTGACAACTCGATTGAAGAAGAAATTCTTAGATTCGTGCGAGTTAAAAGATTTACCGATAGCTTTGCAATCGTTTCCTCGCGTTTAATTAGATTGGTTGATAGTGAAGTACTTACTACAGTTCATATTGTCGATGCCTTTGATGATTTTGAACATTTGAATTAAGTCGCCTCTTAATCTGCGCTGGGTTAAAGGAAATTGATTTAATTATCTAAGACGCTCCTCGTATGGTTTGTTCTTTAGGATAGGTATCAATTTGGTAACTCTACGTTGAACTCGTTCTAGCTTGTCTATATCTTTTTGGTAATAAGGGCACCAGGATTGAACGCAGTATTCCAGAAGAGGGCGGACTAAGGAATTGTAAAGGGTTAGGATAACTTCTTTGGATTTATGCTCAAATGACCTGCCTATAAAGCCAATTATTTTGTTTGCTTTCTTAACAACTTCTGAACATTGTTGACTCGGTTTTAGGTTACTCGATATTGTTACTCCCAGATCGGTTTTTCTGTTTACATTCTTAAGCTGAGTGCCATTCATCGAATAGTTTGCTTTCTCATTTTGGTATCCTATATGTAGTACTTTACATTTATCCGCATCGAAACTCATTTGCATAATTTGGGCCCAACGTGACAACTTATCTAGATTGTTTTGCATATCGTCAACTTGTTCTTTTGAGAGTACGTTATTTGCAATTTTTATATCGTCAGCAAATTTTGAGATTGTACAGTGTACACAGAGAGGAATAAAAGTGAGCAAATATGGACAACCTAGATCGTGTACTCAGGTGTGCACAGGTAAGCGTGGCTAGAAAAATAAAAAGCTCACCAGGTAAGGTAGATGGTCACAGGCTCCCGTGCTAGGGGTTAAGGTCACATTTACTGCGGTGTGCCTGAATAAATGTCTGATTTAATGCAAGTTAACTCAGGATGACAAGATATGAATTTGACTTTAGTCCTGGTAGTATGACAATTACATTTAGAATTTAACTATAATAGAACACTTGTGAATAATCATTCACAAGATATACGACAAATAATTATAGCCGTAAATGAGCTAGAATCACAGTTAATGAGGAACTTTAAATTCACAAAACGTATAGTGAGCAAATATAGCTGAAATATTAGCTAGAAATGCAGTAAGTTTGAATAAATTAACAAATTACTGGAAATAAAATAAAGACACAGAACGAAGTAGTATCTCGTAATAGCCGAAATAAAGGCTGATGCAGTAAGTTTGAATAAATTAACAGACTACTGGAAATTAAATAAAGACACAGAACAAAGTAGTATCTTGTAATAACCAAAATGACGGCTGATGAAACACAGAGAGGTACAATATAAATTCCCAAACTGGCTGTAGAATAATATTTTAACCGTGTAACGTGGTTGATCGAATTATTTACAAGAACTAATATAGATTAGAAATATTAAACATAAGGTAACATAACTCAACGGAAAGGGTTTTTACTTTAGTACGGGATAAACTGTGCTCTAATTTATCTCATACGAAAGATGGACATAGCACTGTCCGGAATTTGAGATTAAATATAAAAGGAAAATTATGCTCTCTTTGTACACTTCACTACGTAGTTGTACACTCAATTGATAGTAACACAAATGTATAAGATATGGGAGTGTTACCAGTTATTACGTGTGGTGTATTGCATATATCTTAGGTAAGAACATTTATATATAACGGGTATTTGGAATATAAATAATTTACATCCAGAATATTATATATATAATCAACCTGCACGGAGTGTGTTATGTTCTCACAACGCGAAGGAAAAGGTGGAGCAAGGAGAGTCCAGAATAGGCCTCTAGGATTACGTTAAATTGAACACTAACATATCTTATATAACCTTCACAATAATTCCCAAAACTCAGTAACACAGAGACACTTAGGGTAGGGGTGATGAGGAGAAGTGAGATCCATGAGAGGGAATCTGGTCGACGTAGGACTCGTAGTTCCTCCTTCTGTTTGTCACCAGAGGGAACTGCCGCTCTCACACACAACTATAAAAGGTCACTTCTAGCTCGTCTAACACACCTCCTGGTCGCCACACTCGTTGAACTTTTTATAGGGAAATTGGCTAGCCCTATTCGGAAGTAACTCCGACACTGGTATATACCCACAGATCGCCCTTAACCCATAATTAGCGGCGAGCAACATAAGTCGAGTTAAATAAAGCTGGACTATGTGGCGGCGCTCGACATAACTCGAGTGGCAATTTCAGCACGTAATGTGGCTGAGAGAGAGAGACAAGTGGTGGCAGGAGACTAGCGAGCGTATGACTGCTCCAGACCACCGCGGCGAACCTACTGACACAAATCTCAGCTCCCTCCTCCCTCTCTCACTCGCTACATACTCAATTATGTACTGAAAGTACCGAATTACCTGCTTTTTGCACTCGCGTTGCACGGTTATTGCAGGAAAACTATCCATCATACAAGGATCGTTATGGTGTCATTCGAAAGCTCTCTTTATGCCCTTTCAGGGATAGGTACTTGTTTTACGTTCTGGGTCTTATTTAGGCATGAAAATGATCACGTAAACAGCCCTATTTTGGCTAAAAATACCCCGCTGTGCGGTACACATAAATAAACCGCATAGGCCGCTCGTAAGGTGTTAAAGCTAGTGGAAGGTATTGCCTCGTGTTTGCCTACCAATCATATATTTCGGGTAGGTAATATTCAGATGATAAATTGAGTCTTGATTTATTCATTTCGGAATAGTAGGGTCATGTGCATTTTGATTTTTTAAATTATTGTGAAGTTAATAATTGCCTTAAAAATATAATCGACATAGGAATACATGGATATTGTTATTCTTTATTTCTTAAATTTAAACTCATATTTTAGAAAGCTTGCATGGTTGTAGGATAATTGTTTTGCATTAATTTGTATTTGCATCTATTATTGTCAAGGTTGTATGCAAAGCTTTCCTTACCCTCTGTTGATCTGCTATTGTTGATATAGGTGACCTTTCGCACTGTAGAGGTGGTTATCCTGGTTACATCTGTTGTAATAAAACATTGGCTGTTGATGAGGAATTTGCATAAACTCCTCTTCATTATAGTCCAAATTCGGTTCTTGGGTTGGATACACCATTGTCCCGTATCTCGTACCTTGTGATTGGCCCGGAAGAGGCCCAGGTGATTGGCCCGGAAGCAGGTCATGCTTGATGAGGGGCTCTGCAGTTCCCGTGTGTATCTGTAGAGGGCGTTGTTTCTTGACACCATAGAGGACTTTGATTGATGATGGTAGACTACGTTGTTTCTTTTTCTGCTTGTGTCTGTGCCCTTCTTTTTGTTCTTCTTCTTTCCTTGGTAATCGCTAGTCTGGCTCTTGTTTGCTGTGTCTCTCCATGGTTTGTGGGGACATATGATGAGGTTGCTAACGTGGCTCTTTGCAACCTCGTCATTTCACCATCTTCGTCATCAAAAAACTCGTCCCCGAGTTTGGAGTGGGTACTCTGGATGAGTTTTAGATGGTTGGGTAGGTGAGGGATCTGCCTGCAGACGGCTGTGCATTGGGTTTGTGGATGTGGTACAGGTGTGTCGATTGTGACAGGTACGGCTGGAAGGACAGGTGCGTCAGGTGTGACAGGTACGGCTGGGTTGGTGAGGGAGTACGTGTTCATCCAAGAGTCAGTACGTGTCACGGAGAGTCAACAAGAGTCACGAAGAGTGTAACACGAACCCAACACGAGTTGAGGAAATTTGAAAAATAACGCTAAATTTTCCGGGCCAATATACAAAGAGTCTGTACGAGTCACCAAGAGTGTATCAAGAGTCAACAAGCGTGTAACAAGAGTGGCCACCATTTTCAGGTGCCTGATTCACCCAAGAGTGTAACAAGAGTCAACACGAGTCACAACAATGTATGCAGAGTTAAACACGAGTCACGAAGAGTCAACAAGAGTCAACACGTGTCCACACGCGTGTCCTTCGGACTCTTGATAGGGACAAAAAATGTCATGCAGGCATGAAATTTCTAGGCCACGTCACGAGTCCCCAGGACACACCCCGATACCAACACGACTCGCACGAATGTAACGCGAGTCACGAAGAGTATGTCCGAGTCATGGCCGAATCTGAAAATTTCCACACTCTTGCTGGACTCGAGCACCGACTCTTGTATGTGTGAACCATACTTAAGACCGTGAACGAGCCAGTTGCAACACTCAAACTGTCTCGGTGTCTAATTCACTGTCTGTATTAAGACCTCCTGACTTCACCGTGTTGAACAACTGAATCTATTGGTTATAAGTCTATGTCCAGAGGTACAGTTGGAACATGGACAAAAATGCAAACACCGAGAGAGAGAGTGAGAGAGTGAGTGAGTGAGAGAGAGAAATAGATAGATAGAGAGAGAGAGAGAGAGTGCGTGTGTGTGTGTGTTCGCCTTTTGTGCCATCCTTTCACAGATATTGCCTCCCATCATTCCAATTCGGCCTTTGTTGCCTATTTTTGAGCCCCAGGTTTTTTAGAATCTAGAGATTGGACAACCTATTATAGAACAATCATGTTGGCAACTCTAATAGTTATGATAATCTTTATGGGTAAGGGGAGGGAGGAGGGGGGGGCCTATTCGTGTTGAAAATCGATGACTCCTAGTGACTCTAGCGATATCCTAGTGACTCCTGTTAGACTCCCAGTGACTCCAAACCAGTCGCGGGCGATTAGCCCTATCCAAATTTTTGTTCACTGTGATTAAAGTTCTCACCGCGTGTTGGACCATTCCCAGTGATTCCTGGTGACTCCCAGTGATTCCCAGTGAGTCCTGGTGATTCTCGGTGATACGTATCTGATTCGCGGACAGGTTTCGGTTTCAGTTTCAGTTCTCACCAGAATCACCAGGACTCACTGGGAATCACTGGGGAATCACTGGGAGTGACCAGGAGTCACTGGGAGCGGTTCGACTCGCGGCGAGAACTTTAAACACGGTGAACATTTTGTCGGACAGGGCCAATCGCCCGGGACTGGTTTGGAGTCACTGGGAGTCTAATAGGAGTCACTAGGATATCACTAGAATCACTAAGAGTCATCGATTTTCACCGCGAATAGGCCCAGGAATCCGAATTTTCAGCTACTCCTAGTGATTCCAGCTCGCATTCCTGACTGTGTGAAGTACCTTTAATTTTCAACTTTTCAATAACTCCCACTTCATTCCCGGTTTTATCCCGGTGATTCCTGGTGACTCCCAGTGACTCCCAGTGATTCGCAGGTACACTCCCGCTGGCTCCTACAGTGTTGTGAGTGCACGGGGAATTTCAGACACTGCGGTTGTATTCCCAGGAATCAACAGGAGTCATTACTCCTTGTGATTCTAGCTCGCATTCCTGACTGTGTGAAGTACCCTTTAGAAAGGCGTCCTCGTATCTTGCTTAATCCCTTCACCACCATTACGTAGTGTTCATCATATTCTGGTTTCCATTAGATGATTTTCTTTACTCTGAATCTACCTATACGACTCAAATGGGTAAATACGGCGTCAATAAACCCTCTTAGTAACATAGGTCCTTCGTAAACTGCATAACATCTTCTAATATTAGCCAGACTCAAAGGTACAAAGGTGTCATGGTGGTTTTTAGTTTGCTTCCTAGACCTCATTCAAGCTTTTAAGTGTGTACATTTTTCGGTAGAAAAATGTCCCCCTCCTAAATTACAGGCTCGCTATTGCTTACCAGGAAAAAATCCACACCTAAATGGCACGAAAGGTATTAAAATTGACAAAAAATTATCGCAATTTCTTAAACTCACCAAGCTAACGGGGCGAACGTGTTAAAATATCAAAACTAATGGGGCTAAAAATAAGGGAGAAGGAGGTTCGAATAATAATCCCGTAAGTGAAAATCTTCCTTAATATTCCCTATCAATCCCCAGCCTTGAACTTTGACCTGGCCTTAACCCCTTCAGTATTCGGGACAGGCTTTTAACTGTATTCTATCTATCACTAGGCGCGTATATTCAGCTTAGGAAGGAATTATGGCAGACTGGAGGTTAATTGTCCACTTGCGAGTTTCAGGCTATAAGGAAGTTGGAGTCGTAAACCTCGATATTAAAAAGATATACAAAAAATAATGTAGATTCTGAGGGATAGGAAGTATGTTGAATTTGATTTTCTGTATTTTTAACTGCATTCCGACTGTATTTTAAATACTAATTCTGCTAAATATCGATGTTTACAACTCCAACTTCCTTAAAGCCTGAAACTCGCCAGTGGTCAATTGAGATAGATTGTACCTCTTTGATACCAAGAGATGCTTCTTAAACTGCTTATAATAGCCTAATAACAATGAGGATAAAAGGTGAAATAGCGCCCTAGTTACTCATAGGGTTAACCTGACTTGACCTTTAAGAGGAGGTAGTCGTTTTATGGTCCACCTTCTTCCTCATGTTTAGCCCCATTAGTTTGGCGATTTTAAGACCTTTCCTCTCATTTCTTTGACAATATTAAGACTTTTCGTGTCATTTAGGTGTTGATTGTTTCCTTGCGAGCGATAGTGAGCCTTTATTTAACAGGACCCGGCCTTTGCCCGGGGCATTTATCTATCGACAAAATTACACATTTATCTTGAAGGAGGGTCTTGGGATTTTTTATTTATAAAGCTTGTTGGAGGTCTAGGGAGGAAACGAAACAAAGATAATAAAAATATACATACCGTATATGAACAAATAAATACCCCCATCTGCACGATAGCGTAAATTCAGCATATTCTGGTTACCATTAGACGATATTCCTCAGCTTATAATCTACATGTAGGACTCAAAGGGGTATATACGATCCCAAGAAACCCTCTGCATAACATAGGTCCTTCTTAAACTACATAAAGTCGTCTACCTTTGGCCAGAATCAAAGGTAAAAAGGCGTTATCGTGCTGAAGGGTTAGTAATAAAATCAAAGAAATTATCAATATTTATAATCTCGTTCCCAATGTACTGTACTCAATATAAAATGTCATGCAACTATACCCTGTTCAGCATAGGTAGGCCAGAAATACCGACCCCAACCTCTCATAACTCTAAAAAGACGAGAGTAATTGGGCTGCTATTTCTATCTTTTGGGAAGAGTCAGCCAAGGAATAGGTGTGGAAATTTACAGCCCATTAACTATAATCCTTTTTGATTTACAGAGGTTAGGGGTCATGATTTCTGCCCTACCTTTATTATCTATTTAGTTTTGTTCTATATTCCAACTACTCCCTCTTGGGCATAGGCTGAGAGCCTGTACACTCGACCAAAAAACAATCTTTACACTGGTGAGCTGTAAATAATCTAGTGTGAACGGAATGAATCGGGTGAAACATACGTCTGTTAGGTACTATCATAAGATTTCGACCCACTTCCAGAATGTTTAGAGCGTTAGTGTAAAGATTGTTTTTTGGTCGAGTGTACATCAAACCACTCAACATGGTGAGGCCTGTGAGGTGTTAGTTTCAGTCTAGGGAGTGAGACATGTGAAGCACTCAGAGCTCGACTCACGGCTAGAAGCAGCCCCATCTCTGGACCTGCTTCGCCTTTGTGCTTTACTGTCTGACCCACTAAACTCGGACCCTCACTCTCAGAACGCCACCTAGTGAGCAATTAACTCACTATGCATTGCCCCCCTGTAGCATATTTTGATTATGGGAATATTCATACAGTGCTATTTAATCAGGGAACAATGAGGGTATTTTTTGGCGTTTCGGTGGGCTTTGTGGTAATGCACTGCTACTAGGTATAGCACATATTCCATCCCAATAACATCTTTCCATTGATATAACGGGATTCGAACCCGGGACCATTGGATTACCAGTCCAGTGGCAAAACCACTCCCCCACGTCCACCACTAACAATAATAATAATGATAATAATAATAATAATAATAAAATAATACAAAATATTATACGACTCTAACTCTGAATCCGCCATAACCAAAAGCCGGAAGTATACTTGGATGTATTTGTACGTTCGTGTTACTCCGCCTTTAACCCTTTCACGCATTTATGACGCAGAGGTTGCCTGATTAGCAATAAGAAATAGAGTTCTCTCAGTCTTATAATTTCCTCTTCAAAATTAGTTTTCTATCCACAGCTAACTCAAAGACAACTGCATAGGTTGAAGTAACTAAACTAAAGGTTTCTAAATACCCCTGATGATAAAAAAGGCTTTAAAGTATCCCAAATAGGCTCAAAATCGCGTCATATGTCGGAGAGGGTTAAGAGTGCTTGTCTATCTCTTCCTGGAACCGTGTATGTCAACAGAGAGGGGGAGAGAGAGAGAGAGAGAGGAACCAGTTATTAGAGCTGAATACATTACCCGAGAGGTCAGAGATCAAAGAGGATTATGGGATAGGAATGAGAGAGAGAGAGAGAGAGAGAGAGAGAGAGAGAGAGAGAGAGAGAGAGAGAGAGAGAGAGAGAGAGAGAGAGAGAGAGAGAGATAGTATAATAATATAAAGGTCACACTAACAAGCTGCCATATCCCTTCATTACTGTGGTGACGTCATGGTACAGGAGTTTCAGTAGGATGATGCAATTTTACACTTCATTCTCGCTACCATCAGACGATGTTATGTAGATTAGCTTTTTCAGTATTCGAGAATGTATTTTCCCTTTATTTTGGCTAGTATAAGACGATGTTATTTTTTTTTCCATGTGGGTCAGGGAGACAAAAGGCAGAACTGCCTGTATCGAGCGTCTCCCCGAGAGTTGAAAGAGTGACAGGGTTAAAATCAAGGGACGTTGTAGCCAAAATGCCTGGACACACGGAGTTTGAAGCAATTTAAGTCACAGGAAGAGGGAAAGACTGATTCTGGGGGTGAGTTCCAGAGCTCAGCAGTTGAATAGAAGAAAGTCTGAGAATACTGTTTCACTCTTGGGTTGGAGAGTTGCACAGAGAAGGGGTGAGATTGTGTTGCAAGACGGGTACTATGTACCCTACGTAGAGGAGGTGGTATACACTTGCAAAGGTCTGAGGAACATTGATTATTATAGTAGTGATAGAATAGCGAGAGAGATGCAACATTGCGGTGAAGATAGAGAGATTGCAGAAAGTTGGTGAGTGGACGGGAATTAATGATATTTAAATGGCTTTCCTTTCTACTTTGTCTAGGAGTGTGGTGTGAGAGGATCCTCTCCACACATGTGAACAATACTCAATACAAGGACGCACTGTGCCCGTGCACAGAGCAAGTCTACGAATCGTCTAGTAATAGCCAGCACAAAATATATTCATACGAGCATCGTAAAATAATCTTAATAATCTAAAAGGAGTACGAAGGAAAACAAGAAACAACACAGATTCATCGAACCTTACGAGGCTGCTTGTAACTATGCCTAGCCTATGTGAACAAACTATATGGATAGCTCAATAAAGAGTGGCGCTATTTGTTTGTAAACACAGTTAATCGGGGGTTAAGAGCAACATATTTATCTGGTTAAATATTTAAAGTTTGAACAATACTACATTCAATGACACTACTAGGAAGTCCATTCCATAGGTTTACTATTCGATTGAAACATAAATGCTTTGCCTCATGTGAGTGAAAAGGCTTTCCAATTAACTTACAATCATTCTATCCAAGGTAATTTGAATGATCAATTGTGAAGTGTTTGTTGACATCCATATTGTCAATACCATTAATAATTGTAAGCACGTGGATTAGGTTCCCTCTTAGCCTGCGCTTTGTTATATTAAACATATTTAACCATTTTAGACATTCTTCATAATTATGTCTTATTATTTGTCTCGAAAGGGGGGCCCCCCCCCCCCTTTAAAGACTTTAAAAGTCTTGAGGGTATTTTTTTGTAAGCTTGATGGAGGTCTAAAGAAGAAACTCAAACAAATAATAAATACAAAATTAATAAATAAATAAATAATCAAATTAATACAAAACCTTCCCGTTAATTGAACTAGGTGAACATCAACCTATGTCACCATTTGCCAAGGGTCGACATCCACCCCTACTAACACAATTTAATTAAGGTCCTTGTATACTGGGTCCCTCTTGCTTCATTACTATTACTCTCTCTCTAATCTAACTCTATCTATCTTACTATCTAACTTACACTGTTACACACACTCTCTCTAACTCTAACTCTCTCTCTCTCTCTCTCCTCCACTGCCTTTACGTCTAACTCTAAGACGATCTCACTCACTCTCACTCACTCTCTCTTATTGCAGTTACTGTTTATGCATTTACTCTTATACTATATTTCTCTCTCTCTCTTATTGCAGTTACTGTTTATGCATTTACTCTTATACTATATTTCTCGCTCTCTCTCTCTTATTGCAGTTACTGTTTATGCATTTACTCTTATACTATATTTCTCTCTCTCTCTCTCTTATTGCAGTTACTGTTTATGCATTTACTCTTATACTATATTTCTCTCTCTCTCTCTCTTATTGCAGTTACTGTTTATGCATTTACTCTTATACTATATTTCTCTCTCTCTCTCTCTTATTGCAGTTACTGTTTATGCATTGACTCTTATACTATATTTCTCTCTCTCTCTCTCTTATTGCAGTTACTGTTTATGCATTTACTCTTATACTATATTTCTCTCTCTCTCTCTCTCTTATTGCAGTTACTGTTTATGCATTTACTCTTATACTATATTTCTTCGCTTCTTTGTTGTTTCTTTATCTCCAGTAACCTTCAATAAACACTATTTATTTCAGAATAATTCCAACTCGTAATGAAGAAATATTACAGATTACAAAAATAGTTAAAGTTTCTGCATACGTTTTTACCAATGGCCCAAATTATGTTACATATTTTGTTTTCTCCAAGATCTTAGATGTAGAATGAGCATAGACTACTAATTGCTCTCCTTTATCCTACCCTATCCATTAATAATGACTCTCTCCGTTGTTTTGTTTATGTTTAGCTAGCTATTATTCAAACCTAATCGTAACAGAGAGAGAGAGAGCGAGAGAGAGAGACTATGTGTTAATGCCCTACACTCCCTCTTGAAGGATGTATGCGAGACAATTACAACTCTGGGGTGTGATAGAAGCACCTTTGAACAGCACACAGGAGGACACTTACAGCTACACACTTAAGGGGGAGTTTTTTTTTATGGACACCCTTTTCCCTCATGTGTTTTTTTTTTTTTTTTTTTTTTTTAAAGAGACAATGAACAGAGGAAGGATAACACAGAAAAAACAAAAAAGGTCCATGTGCCTAAAGGCATCCTCCGTTCATAAAATGTTTGTAACAACTGGATTTAAACTGTTGTAGATTGTAAGTTTGTGGAAAGCAACTCGAGGGAAGTGAATTCCAAAGAGTAGTAGTTCTGGGGATAAATGAATTTTGATAAGCAGAAGTTCTGCATTGTGGAGGAGAAAGTGTAAATTCATGGGCGCTCTCAGCTGCCCCAGTTCTACGGGGAAAGATGTGGAGAGGCGGCACAATTGAAGCAAGTTCCTCAGAACAATTGCTGTGAAAATATTTGTAGAATAATGCAAGGGATGCAACGTTTCTTCGTATGGATAATGTAGGAAGGTCCTGTGTGATTGCAGGGTTATTGATTAATCTAATAGCTTTATTTTGAATTTTGTCCAACTGCCTCAATACAACCACTCCACTTTCACTCCACAGAGGTGAACAGTAATTCATCTGAGAACTCACATGACTTTTATATATTACGGCCAACTGCTCGTCAGTGAAGAATTCTCGAACTCTGTACAGGAGTCCCAGCTTTTTAGAGGCATTCTTAGCAATGCTTCTAACATAATGTGTCCAGCTCAGGTTAGTAGTTAATGTTACACCGAGAATGTCAATACTAGGGGAAGTGGGAATATTTACATCATTAACAAATATATGGGAGTCAGTGAGATTCTGTCGGTTAGAAAATTGAATGTACTTGGTTTTCTGTGCATTAAAGGAAACTAGATTCTTTTGTCCCCATTCATTAATTCTAGAAAGGTCCTGGTTCAGAGAAATTGCAGTGTTTATTTTTGAATTTATAAGATCGGATTGGGTGAAAGAATTGGTAAATGTGAAGGAACTGTGGAGTGTTGAGTCATCTGCGTACGAATGTATTGGATTATGAGTGGTAGATATGAGATCATTGATATGAATGAGGAATAGAGTTGGGGCCAAAACTGATCCGTGGGGAACACCAGCATTTATTGAGTGAAATTGAGAATAAAGGCCATCTACCATTACACGTATTTTTCTGTTATGAAGATAAGAAGAAATTAGTGGAACTAATGATGCAAGGCAATGATGTGACATCTTCGACAATAAGGATTGATGCCAGACTCTATCAAATGCCTTTGATATATCCAGTGCTATTGTATGTGTTTCACCATGTTGGTCTGTAGCTTGGTTGATTTGATGCGTAAGAAGGCAAGGAATGTCTGCAGTTGATCGACATCGTCTAAAACCATATTGCCTATCACTGATTAATTTATTATTCTCAAGATGCTTAATTATATGATTATTTAATATAATTTCAAAGACTTTACCAAGAGTGGAAGTTATAGCTATTGGTCTGTAGTTTGATGGATCTGAAAAGGCACCTTTTTTAGGAACTGGATGGATGTTTGCTTCTTTCCAGGATACTGGGAAGCATGAGGTATGAGTACACAGACGGAATAATTTTGCCAATACATGAGCGAGCACCAAGGAGCTATTGTTAAGTACTATTGGAGGAATTGCATCTGGACCAGGAGCTTTATCTACTGAGAGATTCTGCAAAATAGTTTTGACATGTCTGGTGTGGATCTTAAGTGAGGGAATTTCAGGCGAATTAAAATTAAATACAGGGACATCTTGATTTATTTCATCTAAGGTTGAGTTGGTGGAGAAAATATCCGCAAGAAGGTTAGATTTACCTCGTGGGTCACTTACAAGATTGCCAGTCGAAGATTTTAATGGTGGAATGGATGAAACAGTAGTGAAGTTGGATTTGAATGAGTTAAGAGTAGACCAAAATATTTTGTTATCATTTGGATTATTTAGAAGTTTATTTGCCTGCTTGTGGAGAAAGTTTGATTTAGTTAGATTTAATACAATTTTGGCATGATTTCTGATGTTTCTAAAGTAAATTAAAGGCTTCATGTGTTTTTGATCTTGTGTATGCATTGTAGGCTATTGCTTTTTGTTCAGTTACTCTAGCACATTATGGTCAAACCATTTAGGTGAATTAGATCTTTGACTGTACTTTTGATGAGGAATAAAAGTGTCCATTCCAATTTTTATAAAATATTGTATGTGGCTCAAGGTGGATTGTGCATCATTAGAAAAAATAAGAGGTCCAGGGAATCTCAATAAAGAAATCTTGAAGACCCTCCCAGTCTGCCCTATCGTAATGCCATTTAGTCACCAACACAGGTTCATAGTGGGAAGGTGTGATTCTGGTTATCATTACACGATGCTATACATTTTATTGTGGTTATTATTACACGATGCTATACATTTTATTGTGGTTATCATTACACGATGCTATACATTTTATTGTGGTTATTATTACACGATGCTATACATTTTATTCTGGTTATCATTACACGATGCTAACAATTTAGGAAGGATCTAAGGGAATTGTGAGGGCAAGACTACTTCAATTAAGGGAACCCATCTCGCTTTTGTTCTCTTTCTCTCCCTCTCTCTCTTTGGCTTGTATCCATTCTCCCCATTCAGCCTACTATTTTAAGACGTTTACCCCATCCAGGTGTCAATATTTTCCAGGCGAGTGGTAGCGAGCCAGCCAGCATAAATATTGTTTTTGTTTTGACAGCAAGTTAAATTTGTAAATTTTTCGACAGAAAAATATCTCCGGCGAAGCCAGATTTCCCTATACAATGCTGGCTCGATATCGCTCGCTAGGAAGTAATCGACACCTGGATGGGGAAAAACGTTTTAAAACAGTTGGCTGAATGGGGCCGAATGGATACAAGCCAGGGAAAGAGAGAAAAGGAGAGAGAGATAAAAAAAAAAACAGGTGATCCCCCCTTAACCAGCTGACTTCCATATACCCTTCATAATTTGAATAAAATCGTCTAATAATAGCCAGAAAACAGAAAGGAAATGCGTCCCGGTATCTCCAAATGGTTAATTAATTCGCCTGTTTAGAAGTAAGGAAAGCAAAACACATGATAAAGCTTCCATTGTTTCCGTCTACATATTAGAACGTATTGAGGGTGAGATGGGCATAATTATTTGTTAATTTATATGTTTTTATAGTTTTTCTTAGTTCTCTCCCTAGACCTCAATCAAGATTACAAAAAAAAAAAAAAAAAAAAAAAACACACACGCACATACACACAAGACCCTCCTTCAAGATTAATGTGTAAACATTTTCGACCGAAGGCCGGTTCTTTTTAATCACAGACTCGCTATCACTCGTCAGGAAAAAATCGACACCTAAATGACACGAAAAGTCTTAATATTGACAGAAAAATTGGGCGAAAGGACTTCAAATTGCAAAACAAAAGGGTCGAATGTCATACAATCTGAAAACTATTGGGGCTAAACATGAGGAAACGGGTGACCAGAAAAACGACCCATCTCCCCTTAACCCTTAGAAGGGACGGTGACGCATTTTTGTTCTGCTTTCTGGATAATATTAGTACATTTTATTCAGATTAGGAAAGGTATAATTATGGAAGGGAATTAATTAGCCGTCAAGGGGAGATGGTTCACTTTTTGGGCGATTTTTGCATGTATTCAATATTTTTCTAGTTTCCTCCCTAGACCTCCATCAAATTACAAAAAAAATCCATTAGATCCCCCTTCTAGATTAATTTGTAAATTTTTCGGTAGAAAATTTCCCAGCCGAAGGCCGGTTCTTCCAATATTACAGGCTCACTATCGTTCGCCAAGGAAAATATTGACACCTAAATAGCATTAAAGGTCTAAATATTGACTAAGAAATGGGGCGAAAGGTCTTAAAATCGACGAACTAATGGGGCAAACATCTTAACATCTGAAAACTAATAATAATAATAATAATAATAATAATAATATTTATTCAGTTAGCAATTTACAGAGTTGGTACCACATAGTTTGTTATAAATATGACATGTACCAGCCTTGCATAATTCCAACTAAGGATAGCCCAATAAGGCCGTTAGGCGTATTTCCATTGGGGTCCTTGTGGGATTAGGTTAGCTGGGGAAAAATGGGGAGGATAAAGAAATGGATACTTTAGAAAAAGTATTTCTAGGGGGTTATTTTAAGATACCTTACATCCTATAGTAAATATCAGTAATCCGTAATCAGTAATCATTTCAGTTTGGTTTGTCTATCTCTTATGTCGCATTTAGTAGTAGACATAAGCTTGGTGCTCCCTTCTCGCAGCTGTCCGGTTCAGGTGTTCCTTCAGGCTACGTCTGAAGGAATACAGTGTTCTCTTTTCACTGTAATGGGGCTAACTATGAGGGAGAAACTGGTCCAGAAAACCGGCCCATCCCCCCTTAACCCTTTCAGTACGAGAACGCTTGGTTTATCTGTCACTGTGGCCATCTGGAGCTGTGGCCGTTTTGGTTATGGCCATTTTGAGGTATGGCCGTTAATCCCTCACTTTTAACCCCCTATTTAATGCTTAATATTTCTATAAACTTTCACCAGCAACAACAGTATTTTATTTATGTATGTAATCTTAATTCTTCATATTAATTTATATATATATATTGAACAGTTAGTCTATATGTAGGATTTAACAACCTTATATAGGCTATAACTCAATATAACACTATTCAATATAACACCCAACCATATTTAACAACCTTATATAGGCTATAACTCAATATAACACTATTCAATATAACACCCAACCATATTTAACAACCTTATATAGGCTATAACTCAATATAACACTATTCAATATAACACCCAACCATATTTAACAACCTTATATAGGCTATAACTCAATATAACACTATTCAATATAACACCCAACCATATTTAACAACCTTATATAGGCTATAACTCAATATAACACTATTCAATATAACACCCAACCATATTTAACAACCTTATATAGGCTATAACTCAATATAACACTATTCAATATAACACCCAACCATATTTAACAACCTTATATAGGCTATAACTCAATATAACACTATTCAATATAACACCCAACCATATTTAACAACCTTATATAGGCTATAACTGAATATAAAACTATTCAATATAACACCCAACCATATTTAACAATCTTATATAGGCTATAACTCAATATAACACTATTCAATATAACACCCAACCATATTTAATTAAAATCCTTGCAGCCCATTCCTGAGGACAAGAACATATAATGAGCGAAGGATTTTTGCTCGTGTGATTGGGGTGATTCCATTCCTACTTATTTTGATTGGGGTGATTCCATTCCAACTTATTTTTTGTTAAAGTTGGAAGTTTTAGATTAAGTTTCCACAGTAACAAGAGGTTTTTGCTGATTTTCCCACGACCGGGCGCTCTATACTGTATATCTAACTATCATGAGAGAGAGAGAGAGAGAGAGAGAGAGAGATTTTGTTTACATATATTTACATAGACACACTGGCCGCACAGACCTTACGATCCAAACGAGGTGGTCAGGACTTAATTCTAGTAGAGATGGCATATCCGATAAAAAAGGGAAGTTGAAGGAAAGGATAGAAAAGAAAAGAGAGAGAGAGAGAGAGAGAGAGAGAGAGAGAGAGAGAGAGAGAGAGAGAGAGAGAGAGAGAGAGAGAGAGAGAGAGAGAGAGAGAGAGAGAGAGAGACAGAGAGAGAGAGAGAGAGAGAGAAGGTGGAGGGGAATCAATAGAGTATAATAGGAACATAAAAAAACATAAGAACATAAGAAAACGGAAGTCTGCAGAGAGGCGATTGACCCACACACGGCAGATCCCTTGTACAACCAACCCATCTCGTCATATATCATACCTTAATATATAACAAAGCGGTGTATGATTCCTGATCCATTCATTCCCTGCCTATTGTGACTTAAGGGGAAGAAGACCGTTTTTCTGGACCCCCTTCTCCCTAATGTTTAACCCCACTAGTTTTGAGATTATTAGACGTTCTGCCCATTAGTTTGGCGATTTTAACACTTTTCGCCCTATTTCGTTGTCAATTTCAAGACCTTTCGTGCCATTTAGGTGTCGATTATTTCCTGGCGAGCGAAAGCGAGCCTGCAATTTTAAAAGGAATCGGCCTTCGGCCAGGACATTTTTCTATCGATAAATGTACACATTTATCTTAAAGGGGGGTTATGGGATGTTTTTCTAAGCTTGATGGAGGTCTAGGGAGGAAACTAAAACAAATATATGAATAAATGAATTAATAGACCAAACAAACGGCCAGTCTCCCCTTAAAGCCCGGTTCACACTAGCCGTCTGTTGGGGATCCGTTTTTGGGCCTGTGACGTCACATACAAAAAACGGACATGGAGAAGTGAAGTTGAAATGAAATGTGTACCACATTCCAGAGCGTGGGCACAGACTCTGGGGTGGGGCACGTACTTCTTTGGCGTAAGATAAACACCTACTAGACGATCGTCAACATTGACTGAGAAACGATCTTTCTTGGTGTTTATTTCTTTATTTGGAACGAAGATGAACCACCACCGTAATTCAAAGCATATTAACTAGGAATATACATCAAAACCAAGCCATCACGTAGCCTGCAGTTGCCCACATATTTATATAAGTTCTGTAATTAATTCCTCTCCGTGACCATGTTAATGGAAATATATTGCGCATTATTGAATTACGAGTGTATAGTGGTTAATTACGAGTGTATAGTGGTTAATTACGAGTGTATAGTGGTTAATTACGAGTGTATAGTGGTTAATTACGAGTGTATAGTGGTTAATTACGAGTGTATAGTGGTTAATTCATATGATTAGTAAACTGATAATTAAAAGAAACCGCACTCGCAATTCATTCCTATAGGCCTACTATATAATTTACGTTCATACATCAGATCACGATTAGAAACGATTAACTTATGTGGGCAACGGTACCTGGACATAGACTAATTATATGTGCTGTAGAAGGGAATCGAGATTTTATTGGAGAAACATGTTGTTGTTGTTCTGTAGTTATATAGGTGTTCATTGTCTCTATCTGGAGGCGCGCGAAGCAGTACAACGTGTTAACTTTGGTGGTGCCGCGTCGGCTGACAGGTACACGATCAATAGGTTAACATATTAAACTGCCTTAATATTTGCCTTGCCATTAAAATTATACATATAACATATATTGTCATGCGATATTAATTATAATGTAATGGAAATTGGCAGAACAATATTACACACATTTCACTTCAATGTTCAATATACGTACGTGCGTACACCAAAAAGATAAAACGAAACCATCTTTTTGAGGGGTACCGATACGCATTTTGGTAAACGGCTTCCCGGTTGCATATTTCCGAAGTCGAGACTAGTATATATCATAGGGTAAATTAGGACCAATCAGAGGCTGCAGTGGCAGTGAGTCACCCACAAGGGGAGGAACCAGTCTGTCTGTCTCTCTGTCTCTCTCTCTCTCTCTCTCTCTCTCTCTGGGTGAGGAGCCTGCCTGCCTCTCGTTTGTTTATCTCTCTCTCTGGTAAATAGAAGAAGTAAGTCACCTAGTATAACAAGTTATCAATATTTATTCGCATAGTTTCTGTCTAGATTAAATAAGCATCCAGAGTACAATATGTTATTCCCATTAATTATGGTTTTACTTGAAAAGCAACGAGTAAACAATGCAAATTTTGCGATTCTGGCATCTTTCGTCTCAAGATTTGAGGAGGAGGGTGTTGCCAGTTCTCCTTAGACAGTTAAATTGTTTCAAATAGTTCCTGTTTTATTTATCATTATCATTTAAATTTACATTCATGCACAACGTAAATAAACTATAAATGGTAACTTTTCACTCTCTCTCTCCGCATATGTAATGATATCATTCCATAATATTATGTATGTAGCCTAAAGATGTATGTCTGTATGTATGGATGTATTTATGTATGTATGTATACACTCAGGCACATACCCCATAGCTGGGGGTGGCTGAATCGAGACATAGACTAAGGGAAAAAGTAAAGATCAATGATAGGAGAGAAAGTGATAGATTGATATGAAGGGAATAACAAAATTCACAATTATATCTCATCGTACATCTGGAATCACAGTCCAACCTTACAGGTGAGTGTAACCTTTATGCCAAATGTCTCACTTGATATCGTATGGTTTCTTTATGTTCAGCGCCTTTCACGATAAAAATCGTTAATATTAGAGAACAGGCTGATTGAACTCATTGTTTTTTTTGCTTAAAATCATTATTTGTGTGTTCCCAGTGTCTTGATCAGGATTATTTGTAACATTGTGCTTTATTTAAAAATGACATATTATATTGGCTTAAAGTACCGAGGGCGGTACAATATTGTACCGCCCTGGATATAATGGGGTTAAGAGGTGTTCAAGTAGCCCTAACCACTACTGTACTTATATAAATATTCATTAACATTGGTCACATCATAACATATCGACTACAATAAAAGTAATATTTAGCAAAATATAGAAATAGCTGTCATACATAAGAATACAAGAAAATGGGAGTCTACAGAAAGTCGATTGGCTCACACAAGGCAGATCCCCTTCACACCCAACCCTAATTATAAGGCCTAAGTAGCCTATAGGCCTAGGCCCAACTCACTAACACGTATTGTATAATTATATAGCCTACTAATTAGCCTTTGGCTCTACCTTATGCACTTAAACCATTAACTATTTCATAACATTTGATGCTTAATATATTTTGTACTATCTGATAATGTTAATGTGTTAATGACATTTAAAATAAAGTAATGTATAGGCTATGTATATACTGTATATATAACCCTTTAGATATATGAGTGACTTAAGTTCCTTCTTGAAATTATCAGCACAGGTTAACTGCTTAAGTGTCACAGGAATCAATATAGTTCGCCAGTGAAATAATATTGTGCCTTCTAAAATTGTCAAGGAATTTCTGTCCATGGTTGTGCAAGACGCGTAATACGGTAGGCTACTCTTATTTACTCATAACCATAACATAGCACAATCATAATGTATCCTTAATGTAGTTAATATTTGAAATAACTTGTTATACTAGGTGACTTACTTCTTCTATTTACCAGAGAGAGAGAGAGAGAAACCAAAGAGAGGCAGGCAGGCTCCTCACCCAGAGAGAGAGAGAGAGAGTGACAGACAGACTGGCTCCTCCCCTTGTGGGTGACGTCACTGCCACTGCGGCCTCTGATTGGTCCTAATTTCCCCTATGATATATACTAGTCTCGACTTCGGAAATATGCTTCCCGGTTCACACTACGTACACGCCGCATGTCTGTAAGTGAAGTCACTCTGACGTCACGATTTTTTATACGTACAGTAAAACGGTAGGAAAAACGGCTAGTGTGAACCGGGCTTAAGAGGCCCTAGGGTGATGTGTATGTGTGTATGTGTGTGTGTGTGTGTGTGTGTGTGTATGTGTGTGTGCAGGTTCTTCCATCAGTCATCTTCTCCAGCCCTTCACCACACACACACACACACACACACACATACCAACACTACACATACATATCTCTCTATCTCTCTCTCTCTCCAACACACACACACACACAGAACAAACAACGCAGCTATGAAAACACACAGACCCAAACAAAACACATTATTCTCACACATATTGGGGAAATTTTAGGCACCAATCGAGCAGGACAGTACCCAGGGGAGGCTACATAGGCATATGATAAAGAGTTGCTGGAACTCCTGTTTCATTTGCCTGACTTCCCCCATTGTTTCTTTTTGTGCCTCACCTACGCAGAGAATCATCCAGCTAAATCTCACAAACACCTCGTCCTTCTATTCACTTCACTACACTTAACAAGCACACCACACTTATTTTCTCCACACCTAATTTACCTCTAACGTACCTTGATATTGGCTGTCTATCACTCTTTCAACATTGGGGGGACACTTGTTACAGACAGCTTTGCCTTTTGTCTCCTTCATACACATAGGAAAACAAAATCACACACACACACAGGACAAACAACACATTCATCTCTCACACACAGGACAAACAACGCAGCAAGGAAAACAACAGGCCAAAACAAACACATTAGTTTCACACACAGGACAAATATTACATCCATCTCACTAAAACACACGCACACACACACACACACACACACACTCACACAGGACTAACAACGCATATTTCTCTCTCTCTCTCTCTCTCTCTCTCTCTCTCTCTCTCTCTCTCTCTCTAACGCATACACACCCACAGGACAAACAACACATTAATTGGGATAGAGGTATACCCTCACCAGGATTCGAACCCACTCTTTCCAGGTATTTTTGGAAGAGTTGGGCACCGAATCCACTCAACCATGAGCGGATATAAGGAAATACCTCTCTCCTACAGATTCTTTCTAAACTGTATAAAATCGTTTGATGATAGCCAGAATAAATTGTCAAAATGCGTCATAATCTTCATATGGTTAATAACGAAATTAATCGTCACATATGAAATTAAACTACTTATATAAAATACAGAGAAGGATTTTTTTGTATTCTTAATTAATTTAAAGAAAGCAGCAGCAGGAGTATAATATTGTTCGGTCAGAATTGTGGGGGGGGGCGGGAAGGGTTGCAGAATGGGGGGGAAGGTTGCAGAATAAGGGGGGAGGGTTGCATAATTGAGGGGGGGGGGGGAGTTGTAGAATTGGGGGAGAAGGGTTTCAGAATTGGGGGAGAGGGACGCAGAATTGGGGGGGGGGGTAGGGTTGCAGAAATGGGAGGGAGTTGCAGAATTGGGGGGGGGGGGGGTGAACAATTGCGTGTGCGGGGAGGGTGCAGAAATGGGGGTGGGGGGAGAGAATTGTGTGTGGTGACAGGATTGCATAATTGGGGGGGGTAACAGTTCGGGGTAATCTGTTTCAATTATGGCGTTATCAACTTTTATGGTATTATGGATGTACCAAAGCCTGACTAATTGATTGATTCACTCTCTCTCTCTCTCTCTCTCTCTCGCGCGCGCTCTCTCATAAAATTAAGCCTTGTACACATGTAAACCATTTAGGTCTACATATAGATTGTAACATGTTTTTCAACAAACACACAAATGAACTGAATAAGAAAGTCCTGGGAACGTTGATGTATGTGAATCTTATATTTTGTAATTTTGACAAAGCTACTAGGGTCATTGTGATTCATTCGCTCATGTTGAGCCTGATCAGTTATTGCATAATGATATGGGGTTCAACTAATTGCACTTTATTAAATGATGTACACAAAAATGCAGAATTTTGCTACAAAGGTAGCAGTGGGTGGAGCAAAACAAATACGACCATGTAACTTCGATATACAAGGAATTAGAGTGGCTAAAAATATAGCAAATATATACATATGATACAGTTATTGCGGTGTATAGCCTAAAGAAAGGGATAATCTAATTCCAAACTGGCTAATAAGCTATCCTGTTGTTAATGAAATCATAAATAGTAACACAAGACAGCAAAACCATCTATTTGTACAGAGAACAAATACCTTTTATATTGAACGATCGCTTTTGGTAGCAGGACCTAAAATATGGAATAAGTTGCCGAGGTCAGTAAAAGACACAAATAACCTAAACACGTTTAAAGGGCTGGTTCACTTTTTGGCCGATTTTTGCATGTATTCATTATTTTTCTAGTTTCCTCCCTAGACCTCCATCAAATTTGAAAACAAAAACATCCATTAGATCCCCCTTCTAGATTAATTTGTACATTTTTCGGTAGAAAAATGTCCCTGTCGAAGGCCGTTTCTTCCAACATTACAGGCTCACTATCGTTCGCCAGGGAAAATATCGACACCTAAATAGCACGAAAGGTCTAAATATTGACGAAGAAATGAGGCGAAAGGTCTTAAAATCGACTAACTAATGGGGTAAACATCATACCATCTGAAAAATAATGGGGCTAAACATGAGGGAGAAAGTGGTCCAGAAAACCGGCCCATCCCCCCTTAAACATATATTTAAAAGATTATCTTCTGAAACATTTCACAAAACAGTACAAACCTTCAGCAACAGCAAAGTCATCAAGATATATTTAACAAAGTCCCAACTCGAGTAATATACTGTATATATTACTAGGAATAACTCGAGTAATATACTGTATATATTACTAGGAATAACAACAGTAATATACTGTATATATTACTAGGAATAACAACAGTTAATATACTGTATATATTACTAGGAATAACTCGAGTAATATACTGTATATATTACTAGGAATAACAACAGTAATATACTGTATATATTACTAGGAATAACAACAGTAATATACTGTATATATTACTAGGAATAACAACAGTAATATATAATATACTGTATATATTACTAGGAATAACAACAGTAATATACTGTATATATTACTAGGAATAACAACAGTAATATACTGTATATATTACTAGGAATAACAACAGTAATATACTGTATATATTACTAGGAATAACTCGAGTAATATACTGTATATATTACTAGGAATAACAACAGTTAATATACTGTATATATTACTAGGAATAACAACAGTAATATACTGTATATATTACTAGGAATAACAACAGTAATATACTGTATATATTACTAGGAATAACAACAGTAATATACTGTATATATTACTAGGAATAACAACAGTTAATATACTGTATATATTACTAGGAATAACAACAGTTAATATACTGTATATATTACTAGGAATAACAACAGTAATATACTGTATATATTACTAGGAATAACAACAGTAATATACTGTATATATTACTAGGAATAACAACAGTAATATACTGTATATTACTAGGAATAACAACAGTAATATACTGTATATATTACTAGGAATAACAACAGTAATATACTGTATATATTACTAGGAATAACAACAGTAATATACTGTATATATTACTAGGAATAACAACAGTAATATACTGTATATATTACTAGGAATAACAACAGTTAATATACTGTATATATTACTAGGAATAACAACAGTTAATATACTGTATATATTACTAGGAATAACTCGAGTAATATACTGTATATATTACTAGGAATAACAACAGTAATATACTGTATATATTACTAGGAATAACAACAGTAATATACTGTATATATTACTAGGAATAACAACAGTAATATACTGTATATATTACTAGGAATAACAACAGTTAATATACTGTATATATTACTAGGAATAACAACAGTAATATACTGTATATATTACTAGGAATAACAACAGTAATATACTGTATATATTACTAGGAATAACAACAGTAATATACTGTATATTACTAGGAATAACAACAGTAATATACTGTATATATTACTAGGAATAACAACAGTAATATACTGTATATATTACTAGGAATAACAACAGTAATATACTGTATATATTACTAGGAATAACAACAGTAATATACTGTATATATTACTAGGAATAACAACAGTAATATACTGTATATATTACTAGGAATAACAACAGTAATATACTGTATATATTACTAGGAATAACAACAGTAATATACTGTATATATTACTAGGAATAACAACAGTAATATACTGTATATTACTAGGAATAACAACAGTAATATACTGTATATATTACTAGGAATAACAACAGTAATATACTGTATATATTACTAGGAATAACAACAGTAATATACTGTATATATTACTAGGAATAACAACAGTAATATACTGTATATATTACTAGGAATAACAACAGTTAATATACTGTATATATTACTAGGAATAACAACAGTTAATATACTGTATATATTACTAGGAATAACAACAGTTAATATACTGTATATATTACTAGGAATAACAACAGTTAATATACTGTATATATTACTAGGAATAACAACAGTAATATACTGTATATATTACTAGGAATAACAACAGTTAATATACTGTATATATTACTAGGAATAACAAAAGTGAATTAATTAGAAGCAAACCCTAACAAATGACTTATCATTTGGCTTCCTGGAAAAAAATAATATAAAATTTCTCTCGCTCTCTCTAAACTGATAAATATATATATACTAGGAGGGGTACCCGGCGTTGCCCGGATTTAAATTCTACTACCATAATCACCATCATCAATCACTACTACCACAATCATCACAATACTACTACTACCATAATCACCGGCCTCGACCTCCCTGTGCCTCATTAAACGGCGACCTCGATTTCGGCCACAAAATGACCTCCGATGTTGGATCTGATATCATCCGTACCCCTATTTTGGGGAGCTGCGAACAACTTTCGTTCCTTACACCTTTTCGATCGGAGGCCTCCTTCTGACCCAAACGGCAATTTTTTTCGCATTTTTTCCCGCTCCCGTATACTACATAAGTTCTGCCGAAAATTTTATTAAACAAAAGTGTCTCTGATTTCCACTAAACTCGCCTAAAACCATCTCCAAAGCCTGGGCTGTCCAACGGTGCCCCACACTCCCACCTGGCACCAAAACTGTGGGAGGAGTTTAGTAACAAATGTACAAAGGTCGGGTAACTGACAGACAAACATTGACCTTTATTTATTAAGATATATATATATATATATATATATATATATATATATATATATATATATATATATATATATATATATATATATAATATATATATACTGTATATATGTATATATATATATACAGTATTGTGTACAGTATATATAAACTATAACTTTCTATCGGCAATTACATTTCCCCTCATCCCTTAATTTCATTAAACCCATTTGGTATAGGTAATTTCATCTGTAAAGGCTGCGTCATACAGAGGCCGAACGTACTAGGACAAAGTCCCGAATAGGATGACTTGCAACAAAAATTCAAATTTCAGGCGGGTCGGGTATATTCTGCATAATTCGGCATACGTTTCGTACTATTCGTGGGTTGGTCTGATGTTGGTCTGATGTTGTTCATGTATGTTGCCGACATTCCGGAGAGTCGGGAAAAATTTAGTGGCTACACTAAATTTTCTACGAACATTCGGGTAAAAAAAAGTTACAAAATGGTCGGATGTTGGTCTTGAGTTATTCGTAACTCGTTCGGGAGTTGTTCTGATTAATTCGTAGTTTGGTCTTATGTTTCGGGACTTGTTCGGTACTTTTTTCAATTGCCGAATCTGTTATGAACTACCCGAACAAATCCCGAACAAATCCTGAACAATTCCCGACAAAACATCGATAAAATTACGATGAATCCCTCGTATTCCCGACTAAACCCCGTTACGAGTTACGAAATATCAGAACAAGTTACGATCAAATTAAGACAAATATACGACAAATATATGATTAGTTTACGATGAATGCTCGACTAATCTTGTTTAATTAAGAATGAATTCAGATTTGATTACGAACTAATAGAATTAGCTACGAGTAACAACGGAACTTTCCACGAATAATTGCCTACGTGTCGGAATGCTAGTTTCGGTCCCACGTGGGTCCGCGTGGGTACGCACACCTTCCACAATTTGCACACGGCACACCTGAATCACTGGAGCGCGGGACCGGGGCAAGCGCAAAGTGCACACGACACCCTGAGTGAACCCGACTGATCGTACGTTGGCAGTTGCACGCACGGACCCCTATATATAGCTGCCGGGAGATGCATCACTCACAGTAGTCAGTGATTCACCACTCTATCCAGCCACCCACAACGACTCTACTCTACACACCTTCACCATGCCCAAGGGATCAAAACTCAATTTTATAGGGAAGAAGGCTGCCAAGACCCCAGCTCCTACTACAGCCCCTGACAACGCGTCCATCGACCTGTTCCTCTCCCAGGATTCCGTGAATGTTATGTCATCAGCCTCGGAGGAGGAGACAGAACACAGACAGTATGAGGCTGGCCAACACATCTCCGATGAAGACGTCTCCGTCAGCAGCAATGCAGATGAAGATGTCACCATCCTACCCATAAAACGCTGCTTCTTTCCAAAGAATTTCCCGGAATTAGGTGACAGCCCGATGCACGAGTCGGACAATGATGAGGACCAGACGCAGATGTCTACCCTGCAAACGACATCAACCGGCTTGACGACCCACTCACAGGACTCCCAAGACACACCGGCTTCTGCAACACCTCGAAAACAGCGGCCAGCCGATAAAAGGAAGCGTGTCTACTCCATCCTGCCGGAGGCACAGGAGGTGGCTGTCGCGGAGTGGTACCGCGATAATGAGTTCCTCTACAACAGGAAGCTGAGGGCATTCCGTGACAGGAGCATGAAGGACAGCGTGCTCAACAAAAAAAGCCACGGAGTTGGGTGTTACAGGTGAGATATAATGGAATTCTTTTTAAAAATTTGTGTTCAGAAATGTATGGAGTGTACAGGTATTGATGTAAATTTATTGTTTTGCAGTTGAAGTGCTGTTTAAATGGTTGGAGGGGATGCGGACGCGGTATGGGAACCTGGTGGAGGTCAAGTCTGGTTCTGGTACCAAGTCCCTGACGGAGCGAGAGCAGTGGATAAAGGCGACTTTCTTCTTTCTCCAACCACACCTGGTCAAAAGTGCGACCAGGAAGAGCAAGGTACGTGAGAAATAATTAACCACGTTAAAATGTTCGTGAGATAATATTTACATATGGACAATGGAAACAAGTCGTGCACTTTGATATTAAAAAGAATTGTTTAATTTATCCAACAAAATACAATACAATTTGCCAAATGGACACCAAATTCACGTGTTGTTATACATCATAAAAAAGTTCTTTACAAGTGTACATTGTATATTAATAATATAAATAATAATTATTATGTTCCTTCCAACAACCAACAATACTCCTAAAATCGATTAATGAAATTTACAAACACATGTGGCAGTCCGTGGATTCGAACCCAGGATGCTCACACCGAAAATCAACACCTTATACATCGCACCACGAAGACAGTTCATGAGTCAATTATACATTACAATTTGTCAACTGTGTAACAAATTAACATGTTATATGCATCATAAAGACCCTTCACAAGTTTACATATAAAACTGATCTACGTTATGTTCATGAGTACATTATTCAATACTAGTGAAATATACAGTAAATTTACATGCACTTACGACATCATAAAGTGTCCTACAAGTTAATATTGATATTCATGTTATAAATTGTGTGAATGTGTTGTGTGAATGTATCATAATGATAAATGTTGTGACAATATGTATTTATATGTTATATATATTTCACAGAAGTACAAAAAAGCTGATGCTGCCCCAGTCCCGGATGCTGCCGAGGAGAGTCTCGACGACCCGGAGGTAGAGGATGTGGCTGAGGTGTCACCAGCCGCTAAAGTTGTTGCCTCCACGTCCACGGCCGTGCCCACGGTACCCCGGCCCCGCACCAAAGCAGCTGCTACTCCAGAGGACCCCATTGAGAGGGACCTGTATGATAAGGTAATAATGTTATAATGTTATTAATAATGTTATTATTATATTTATGTAATTGTAATGTATATCTTGCTCATGTTCTAATGTACAACTTTTCTGGCAACAGGTACGTCAGGGGGAGGAGAACCTTGTAATACCTGGTTACAGTGTATGAATGTTTATGTAATTTTAATGTTTATCTTGCTCATGTTCTAATGTACAACTTTTTTGGCAACAGGTATGTCAGGGTGAGGAGAACCTGTAATACCTGGCTACATTGTATGAATGTTTATGTCATTTCATGTTTTATCTTGTTCATGTTATAAAGTTCAACCTTTCTGCCCACAGCTACGTCAGGGGGAGGAGAACTTAAACGAACTGTACCGCCGCTGGGACACCAAGAAGCAGGACACCCCAGCACAGCAGGCGATTAAGCTGTTCCACGGCTATGTCCAGAACAGCCTGTTGGATCTGGAGCCTCCTCTCGTGGACCACTATTTAGGGGAGGTGATGCGGTTCACCAATGCTATGCGGTGCCATAGCCGTGGCACAGGGAGCCTCCCACGGTTTGGCCCTATGGACTCGGATGCCCAACAATCTCGTACTTATCCACCACAACCCTACTATGAGAATCTGCAACCCCCCGGGCCTTCCTACTACCATGGTGGGAAACAAATGGGCGCCCCTAACACACCAAGATCTTGGAGGTCTCACCCGCCAAGCATGGGACGACCTGAGGCCACACCAGTCGAGTCTCCCAGGGCCCACACACCACGCATGGCTGATATTTCCCCGGGGTTTGTGGATCGTATGATTAATGATGAATTCCAGTAAACCAACACTGTGTACCTGCCTGTCTGTGATGCTCTCCAACCGTGTACCTGCTATCATTCTAGTTTAATATAAAATATATATATACAGTGTTATAAATAAAGTATTACAATGTTTGTAATTGTGTCGTAATTTCTCCTAAAAGAAGGGTTTGTAACAACAGATAATTCACATGCCACATAATTGAAAAATATTAATATGGGAAACTATTATGAATGAAACAAATTATTTATATAAATTATTTATCTTAGTAATTTTCACAATGAATAATACTACAACAAATGACTTGGATAACCTTTTTAGTAACAATAGCTTGGTTAGATTTATAGTAAAAATAATTGATTCACACAGTTGACTAGTAAACATTAGTAAAGACAAGTTTCATATTAAATAATAAGAAAAATAGAACTTGGAATACTTGGTTATATTGATAGTCAAAACAATTAGTTGACTATTAAACATTAACAATAAAATAACTGGTGTCAATGCAATCATAGTAATAAAGAAATGATAGACCGATGGAAATCAAAGTAGGCAATATAAATTTAATATACAAAATTAACATGGCAAACGTAGTGCATATTAAAATTTAATGAACGTTTGAATGACTTTTGAGTGGATAAACAATACTAAATAGATTAAAAATAAGTACTTACCGGTTTACTGGCGAGGCACCTGCCAGGACAGGCGCTGTTGTGGCCTGCTGTAGTAGTCTGTCAAGTATTCCCTCACAAGTTTGGCAGCGGCTGGCCCAGTCTGGCATTGCAATGGCTCCAGTCCATCCAAGGGGTCCCTGTTCCAGTCACCTTGTGGCTCGTTGGTTGCACAATGTTGATGTTGTCGTTGTAGTTCTGGGCGTCTGTCAATGAGCTTGTTATGGAGTATGCAGGCTGCGAGGACTACCTTCTCCACGGTGCTGGGCTGAATATTGAGAGTGGTAAGAAGACACCGGAAGCGGTTCGCCAGCATACCAAAGGCATTTTCAACCTGCCTCCTGGCCCGAGAAAGTCTGTAGTTGAAATTCCTCTTGGGTTGATCGAGTCCTCGGAAAGGGTATGGCTTCTGCAACCACTCCCTCATGGGGAATGCATCGCCAGCCACAAGGAAGTAGGGCACTGGCTTGTCATCCCCTGGGAATGGCTCAGGTGCCGGCAGTCCTGCTGCACCGTCCTCCAGCGCCTTCCGGATGTCGGTCACCTGGAAAATGCCCCCATCAGATGCGGACCCGTTTGCTCCAACATCCACATACATAAATTTCCCCAGGTGATCAACAACTGCCAGGAGCACAATGGAGTTGTAGTGCTTGTAGTTGAAGTAAATGGACCCAGTGTTTGCAGGAGGCTGTATGGCAATGTGCTTTCCGTCGATTGCTCCCACGGTGTGCCTGAAGTTCCAACTGTCATTGAACCCCTTGGCAACCTCCTTCCAGCCTTCCAGTGTTGATGGGCAGACAATTACCTCCTCCATGTACTCTTGAATTATGGCCTCGCACGTGTCACGTACCACCAGGGAAATTGTGTTGGCACCAACAAGAAAATTAGGTGCCATACTCTTGTATGCCTCGCCCGTTGCCAAGAAACGTAGAGTCATGGCAACTCACAAACCAGGCTCCAGGCGCTTCTTCCAATTGGTTTCCTCCTTCTTGATCCGGGGTGTCACACGGCTTACGATCTCATTGTAGAGCTCCTCGTCCATACGGAGATAGTACTTGTAGGTGGGCTTGTCGATTGCCATTAGCATCTTCATCAATTGGTGGTAGTGTCCGTAGGATAATCTCTGTCTATACAATGGCTTGACGCTGCAGCTTCGTGGTGTCCTGGCACGTACACGGCGGGCCCGCTTTAATTTCAAGAGGGTGTGGCACATCAGCTGATGATTGAGGGTGGCAACGACAAGCTCCTGGAAGTGTATGGCACTCTCCAAATCATCGCACAGGTCATCAGGGGGTGCTGCCATGTTGCCGTGTCGATCGCTGGGTTGAGACTGGTGGGGTGTGAGCCAACCCATTTCTTTTATATAGGGCAGGTACAAATGTTCTTGCTACAGTACGAATGTTCGTAAAGCAGTCTGATGTTGTTTAATGTTGTTCTTCTCTATCGGTTGTTTGTCGGCATCTCATCGGTTTTAGTTCGGTCAAGTTCGGTTCATTATCGTAAATCATTCCAATGTAATTCGGAACTGTGTCTGATGATTCGGGTATGTTCGTAACTCATTCTTTGCATAATGAGTTTATGTTCGGTTCTTGTTCGGTAGTTGTTCGGGAGTTTGTTGTAGGTCGTTCTTGACTATCGTATATTATTCTTAACTCGTTCGGGCCATGTTCGTAGGCCTCACCAATCGAGAGGGTCTCGGCATAATTCGGTAAAAATGTGCCAAGTCTTCCTATTCGGGACTTTGTCCTAGTACGTTCGGCCTCTGTATGACGCGGCCTTAAGTCAGGTCGACCCACGAGGTAATTTCGTTCACAAGCCGTTTCATCCACAGGTTAACTCTCCAGTACTCTTCCTACCACTCACCACTTCTACACAATCTTTCTATCACTTAATACTTTTCGACATTGAATATTTCCTTGTTTTTCTCGCCGGTGTCCATATATTGTCTCCTTTGCTTCCTTGTTATCTATCTCTTTGCTACCTTCCTCCTCTCTCCCGGGTTTTCTCTCCTTCCTGCCATAGTCCTCTTGTCCTGATGTTCTTACTCATCCTCTTCCTTCTGTTCCTTGTTCTATGCTTTATTCCCTCCTTCTCTTCCATATTCTCCTCTTATAACTCCTCTTCCTCGTAATTCTGTGCTTCGTTCTCTGCTTTATCCTCTCTTGTTCCTCCTCCTCCTCCTCGTCTTCATTCTTCTGTTCCTTGTTCTATGCTTTATTCCCTCCTTCTCATCCTCCTCTTTCTCTTCTAACTCCTCTTCCTCGTCCTGCTGTTTCGTGTTCTCTCCTTTATTCCCCCCTTCTCCTCTTTATCCCTCTGTTTCTTGTTATCTTCAATATTCTCTCTCTCTCTCTCTCTCCCTCCCTCCTAGCACCCCTCCTCCTTATCCCCGTCTTAGTGTTCATCAATTACGCCCCCCCCCCCCACCCCGTCACTATAGGGGGGTAATCAGACACCAAACTGACAGACAGTCCTGGGCTCCGGTTGATTGGAAGGCTATACTGTACGTCTAGTCAGCTTTAAGGGGAGTTTTTTTCTTTTTTCTGTACCCCCTACTCCTTTATTCATGTTTAGCCCCATTCATTTTGAAATCTTAAGATGTTTGTCCCATTTGTTTGGCGATGTCAAGAATGTTTGCCCCATTTGTTTGTCAATTCCAAGACTTTTCGTGCCATTTAGGAGTCGATTATTTCCTGGCGAGCGATAGCGAGCCTGCAATTTGGGAAGAACCGCCCTTCGGTCGAGACATTTTTCTACCGAAAGATGTACACATTTATCTTGAGTGGGGCTCTTGGGGGTATATTCTTGTAAGCTTGATGGAGGTCTTGGGAGCAAATTACAAACCTCCCCTTCACCCCTTCAGCACGATGACGTACTTTTCATCATACCGGTATTTTGTTTATATTTGTTCTTCTTCCCCTTTCCTTTGTACTTCCATTTCTCCTTCTTTCTTTTATTTATCTGCTACTCCTCCTACCGACCCCGCAGTCCTCACCTCACCCCTCGTGCCCAGGTCTCCCCCTATACGCCATCAGCCGAACTCATTTTGTAATTAACTTGTGTGATTAATTACCATCAACATAGACTATAGGACTGCTGCCCTAATCACCTCTCCTCCCTGTCCGCATCATTAACTCACTCTCTCTCTCTCTCTCTTTGTATGAATGTGTGTATATATACTGTATATATATGCAGTATATATGGAATCACACAAATACATATGTGTGTACATACATACATACATAAATGTTATGCTTTAGACTGGACTATAAACCACGATACTAGTCAGCTAATATACTGTCAGCTAATATACTGTCAGCTAATATACTGTCAGCTAATATACTGTCAGCTAATATACTGTCAGCTAATATACTGTCAGCTAATATACTGTCAGCTAATATACTATCAGCTAATATACTGTCAGCTAATATACTGTCAGCTAATATACTGTCAGCTAATATACTGTCAGCTAATATACTGTCAGCTAATATACTGTCAGCTATTATACTGTCAGCTAATATACTGTCAGCTAATATACTGTCAGCTAATATACTATCAGCTAATATACTCGCTAGAAGGCAGCCTACTTCCCAACAACTTCCAGCGACTTTTCATATCATGGTTGGCTACTATAGTCTATTCGCTGTAAGTAGGCGAGAAATCATGACCTATAACCTCTGTAACTCAAAAACGGCTAGAGTAATCGAGCTAATATTTCTACAATTTGGGAAGAGTCAGTCCAGGAATAGATGTGGAGAATTACAGCCCATTTGCTCTAGCCCTTTTTGAGTTACAGAGGATAGAGTTCATGATTTCTCGCCTACTTACAGCGAATAGACTATAGGGTCAACTGGGGTCAACAAAGCATCCGTGCCACTCCGAGGCTTCCTGCTCACTAATTGACCACTTGCGAGTTTCAGGCTATAAGGAAGTTGGAGCCGTAAACATCGATATTACACAGAAATACAATAATAATGTACGTTTCTGATGGATAAATATGGTATGTTGAATTGGGTTTTATATATTTATATATGTACTACGACCGCATTTCAGCTGGTAATTATGTTAAATATCGATGTCTACAGCTCCAACTTCCTTATAGCCTGAAACTCGCAAGTCGGCAATTTGTACAGGGTTTCCTACAGTGTTGGGAGGATTGCCTGTCCACCAACCTGTTATAATTCGCTTGAATTAATGTAGATTATATTAATTTTCCTTTAATTCATAACAAAGTACATAATATTATAGGCAGAGAATGTAACATTAAATACAAAATAATTGAAGATGCAAATACGTGCAAACCGATTAATTTTTACAAAAAGTGTTTTAAGTCAATCAGTATATCTATCTATCTATCTATTGCCTGACGCCGTGATCCCCGAAGGGGTGGCCACGAACGAACCGCCCCCATGCACCTCTGTCCCCAGTCAGTCGACGCCCCTCCCCCCAACCAGCACCGCCTTCGTTCATGTACTTCCTCACTCCATCCTTCCACCTCATATTCGGTCTACCTCTCCCCCTCTGTCCCTCCACCTCGCTCTCGTGGTATCAGTATATACCCCCAATATATATAGCGAAGGACCATACAATGATATAGTGTACGAGTAGATAGATAGATAGATAGACAGATAGATATAGGTAGGCTAATTGAAACGCCTTCCCTCTCCACTAACTCCCAGGACGTGGCGGTGTGAAACCAATCCGATTATGTCCCTCCCCTCCCTCCACCCGCACCCCTAGTCCCACCAACCCTTTCCCTACAGTATACGGCCTCCCCCAGGTCTCAACCCCCCCCCCCCCCCCCCCCCCCCCCCTATAGCCAACCCTTTCCCTGCAGTATACGGCCTCCCCCTGGTCTCAACCCCCCCCCCCCCCCCCCTATAGCCAACCCTTTCCCTACAGTATACGGCCTCCCCCTGGTCTCAACCCCCCCCCCCCCTCCCCCTATAGCCAACCCTTACCCTACAGTATACGGCCTCCCCCTGGTCTCAACACACCCCAGCCCTGTCCCACCAACCCTTTCCCTACAGTATACAGCCTCCCCCTGGTCTCAACACACCCCACCCCCCTATAGCCAACCCTTTCCCTACGGTATACGGCCTCCCCCTGGTCTCAACACACCCCAGCCCCCTATAGCCAACCCTTTCCCTACAGTATACAGCCTCCCGCTGGTCTCAACGCCCCCCACCCCCCTATAGCCAACCCTTTCCCAACAGTATACGGCCTCCCCCTAGTCTCAACACACCCCACCCCCTTATAGCCAACCCTTTCCATACAGTACACAGCTTCGGGGGCCCCCTTTGGTCTCAACACACCCCACCCCCTATAGCCAACCCTTTCCCTATAGTACACTACTGTACCTCCGCCCTGGTCTCGACACACCCCACAGATCAGGCACTCCCCCCATGCCCTATAGACCGACTGAAGACCCACAACAGGATGGCTGGAATTATTTTGTGTGAATGGCCGGAGGAGGGGGGGGGGGGGGGGGAGGGAGGGGGGGTTATATGGTTCTTGATCATATATAATTTATTAAAGTTCTCTCTCTCTCTCTCTCCAACTCCAACGTTGACAACACCATCAAGAAGCACCTAGAAACATTGTATAATAATGAAGTCCCCAACACCACCGGCCCCGGAGACACCAAAATATACTACAGAAACTACATGTTCTCCGACCATAAAACAGACGAAGCCGTCATAAGGGACATCATCCTTAAAAACGACCAGCCCACCAACCCCGACAACAAAATACAACTTATTATATTCTATTAATCCCCTAAAACCTCCCAACTTGTCCTACGTAATCACCCTGCTGAAATGAAAAATGTACACATTTATCTCGAAGGGGGGGGGGGGGGGGGTATAGGGGGGGGGTAAGCTTAATGGAGGTCTAGCGAGAAAACTAATATATAAATAAATACATATATAAATAAATAAATAAATAAATAAATACATCGACGAATTAATATACCCTCCACCCTTTACTGTCAAGGGGTGAAGCGAGTCTGGGGAGAGTATTCAGACCAGATTGCATAGGCTCCTGGCGGCACACTAGACCCCCCCCCCCCCCCCCCCCCCAACCCACCCACTTCCTCTAAACTGGCTTACAAATTCATAGCCCTTTTATAACAGCATGGTCCTGCAGAGATTCACCACGGCTCCCAGGGTTTGGTTTGGGCGAGAGTGTGAGAGTATTTACAGCGTTCACAGGGAGCTGGTGTATTTCTTCGGGGTTCTATACTTTGTTGTTTCTCAGTTGACGATAAATTGAACCCTTTGGCAGCTAATTTATCGGTAATTAATGGAAGAAACATTAAATTACTATATCTTTAGTAGCTAATATTTTCCATAAACAATGGACAAATATTAAACTACTATGTCTTTATCAGCTCATTTCTCGATACTTAAGCCTTACTGTACCGGTGCCGTCCTTTTAACTTTATTCTGACTGCCATTAGACGATATTATTCAGTTTCAAAAGGGCAACGAGCAATTAACAGGCTTCGAACTATTTCACTTAACCCTTTCTACTACCACAGATCCTTCTTAAACTGCAAACACACCGTCTAAATACAGATAGAATAAAATGAAAAAGACGTCGCTGGTACAGAAGGGGTTAATGGAAAACAAATATGATACTACTGTCTTTAACAGTTAATTTATCGATACTTAATGGACAAAATATGAAAGTAGCCTACTATGTCTTAAGCAGCTAATTTCTCGCCAGGAATAAATCGACGCCTGGATGGGGATAAACGTCTTTAAACAGTTGGCTGAATGGGGCCGAATGGATACAAGCCAGGGAAAGAGAGAAAATTAGAGAAAGATAAAAAAAGCCGGTGACCCCCCTTAACCCTCTGACTTCCGCATGTCCTTCCTATTATGAATAAAATCATATAATTATAGCCAGAAAAAATGTCAAAACGCGTCATAGTCCACAAGGGGTTACTAAGCTTCCTTTTCCAATAATTGTTTTCAAAATAAAGGAAAACAAATACAAACAAACGCCCAAACAAAAACAAACATATACCAAACGTTCAGAACAAGCCTGATAACTGATGACAGATTAAAAGCCATACAAATACAATGATGTAGAAGTAATATGTCAGCGCAACATTTACAGTATACTGTATATATAATATATATATATATATATATACTTAATAAATGTGTTTAACCCTTCCAGTACCAGCGACGTCTGTTATATTTTATGCTAGCAATATTTAAAAGATAGTATGCAGCTTACGAAGGATCAGTGGTAGGTAAAAGATAGTATGCAGCTTACGAAGGATCAGTGGTAGGCAAAAGGGTTGATTTAGATAGTTTGAAGCCTTTTTATTGCTAGAGGTCCTTCCTAAACTGAATAAAATCTAGTAATAGTAGCCAACATGAGATATAAAGACGTCACTGGTACTGAATGGGTTAAAGGGCTTTTGCTGTAGTTTAACATTTTAGGAGGGGTAGAGGGGGAGATAAATTTGTACATTCTTGGTAGAAAAATTCGACTTTTTTTTTAAATCACAGGCTCAGTCGCTCGCCTGCAAAATGTAGACACTGAAAAATTTACAAATTAATCTCGAAGGGGGACCCTGAGGATGTTTTTTTTTTTAAAGCTTGATGGAGTCCTACTGTAGGGGTGAAACTAAAATATCAATAAATAAATAAGTAAACAAATAAATATCACCTACCCCCTAAAGGGGAGGGAAGAGAGTTGTTCTGGACCTCCTTCTCCCTAATGTTTAGCCCCAGTAGTTTTGAGATTATAAGACGTTCGGCCCATTAGCTTGGCGATTTTAACACCTTTCGCTCCATTTCGTTGTCAATTTTAAGACCTTTCAAGCCATTTAGGTGTCGATTTTTTCATGGCGAGCGATAGCGAGCCTGCAATTTTAAGAGGAACCAGCCTGCGGCCGCCGGGACATTTTTCTACCGAGAAATATACAAATGTATCTTGAAGGGGGGTTTAGGTTTTTGTTTTCTAAGCTTGATGGAGGTCTAGGGAGGAAACTAAAAATATATATGAATAAATTAATTAATAAACCAAACACACGGTCAGTCTCCCCTTAAGACATAAAATAATAAGGTTTCCTAAAGTTTATTCATTATATTTAGACCCTCATAATCTTGATCACTAAACTCTATACCTTGAATAACGGTTAGGGTAATCGAGCTAATATAACTACCATTCAGGAATAGGTCTGTCAGGGAATAGGTGTGAAAGTTTACAGCCCATTTGTTCTAGCCCTTTTTGCTGAGTCTACTGGAATATAATTGAATGATATACTAGTCTATCGGTTCGTGTAAATATGTTTGACTTTTGGGTAGAAATTTCAAAAATGCACTTAATTTGTTCTAATTATCCCATTAATTAAGAAAAAGCTTGTTGCTAATTTTTGTTATGGGGGTTAAGGGTATTTTTAAAAGAAAATAATATGAAGATGTAAAAGTATGGGAAAAAATAACCCAAATTTATTTTCTGTGCACATCATAGTCTTGAAAGTAGTTATCATTGTTGGTCTTGACTAGTATTTAGTGATGGAACCCTCTATAAACTATTATGGAAAGTACCAGAATACCTAAATATTTTCCAAAACACTAATTTTGATATTTAACCCTTCCTACCCGGGCTGCCTTAGGTAAGGACAGCGCGGCTGAAGGGCCGCTACCCGGTATGCCTTACCTAAGGCATTTGCTTTAAAGCGTGCTTTAAATTTCGCGCGGGCAAATTTTACTTTGCGGGGGCGATCGTAGCGCCACCAAGCCTCAACTACCACTCTTATCAGTTCCTACGTTGCCGCCATTGAGAGCTACAGCAAAAAAAAGGATTCCGACGCGTCCAATACTGTGCAATCTCCCGCGCGTCCCAGTGCTACCCCGCTTGCAACATCTACGCCTCTGCCAACCGAGAAAAAAAAGAAACTAAGGAAAGTGAAACGTTTGCTAAGTGATAGTGCAATACAACGTGAACTTTTCAACCCGGATTTGAGCAGTGGTGAAAGCTCTGTGGACAAAAACCTCTATATTCAGAGTAGAAGTGGGAGCGAAATTGACGATTTTGTGGGATTTGGTCCTGATGACAATGTTGATTTATTTGAGGGGGGTGATAGTAGTGATGATCCTGATGTGGAAGTGGTGGAGGAAGGTGCTATTGAAGTACCAAGTGTGCTAGAGCCAACCCCTTCGCCTAGTGTCGTAGGTCAGGGTAGGCCTAGGCCTAGCCCTAGCCCTATGCCAGGACCTTCCCCTTTGCCTGCCCGTACGCCCTTGAAAGTGGGTAAATACTTCTATAAACAGTCATTAGTGAAAAGTGCAGCAAGAAAGCACGCAGGGAGGCAGAAAAAGTGAGGCAAGGCGTAGATAGTGAGAGTGACGCCGACCGAGGCCTAGCAACCACCCGCATTCCTTTGTCCCGACGCCTTGACCCGGGACGCCGGGAGGGCCACCCACAGCCCTCGGCTTCATCTGTCCCTCAGGATGACCAAAGGGCCTCTACAAGTGCGCCATTGGCCTCCCACAGTGTGTCACCACAGGCCCCGCATCGTAGGTCCTTATTTCCTGCGGAAAAGTCCACGGCTAGCCGCAAAAGGAGCCCAACTCCCGAGGCCGAGGCTCCCATTGCTCAACCTCCCGCAGCCCCACGCCGCCGACGCCCGGTCTATTCTTCACCAGAGTTGTCTCCGGAAGAGGATGCTGACGACCCCAACATTGCCCCAGATGACCTGACGTCGCCTGAGGAAGAGGAAAACGAAGAGGAAGAGGAAGAGGAAGAGGGAGTCCCGACAAGAAGAGTCAAAGGGCGAGGTCGTGGACGTGGTCAGCCTGCCGACGCCGCTGCTCCTGGGCCTGGGCCTGGGCGTGGGCGTGCAGGGCGTCCGCCTGCTGCAGCTCCACGTCCTCGTCCTCGAGCTGCTGAAATGTTTGTGTGGTCAGATGGGGCGGATTTTGTGCCAGATTTTCCTGCCTTTGACGAGGTACAACAGGGTTCTGGGGTGTCACCAGCATATCCCTGTGGCCCAAATGCCACCCCCAGTGAACTTTTCTGTGGCTTCTACGACAATGAAGTCATGGAATACCTTGTCAAAGAGACAAATAACCACCAGGCTATCTGTTCAAACTTTCTTGGCAGGAAGACCAGTGCCAAGATGGTGGCATGGAGAGCTCTCACTGTGGCAGAATTATATGTGTTCTTGGCACTCACAATGCTGATGACACACATAAAGAAGCACGTTCTGGCCGACTACTGGATAACTGGCGACCTCACAACGACTCCAGCATTTGGCAAATTCATGTCAAGGGATAGGTACTTCGACATCCTCTCATATTTCCACCTGACAAATAACATGCATGTCCACGAGCCCGACACACTCTGGAAGATCAGGCAACTGTATGACATGATACGTCATCGGTTTTCCACCTACCTGATTCCATTTCAGAAGCTGTTCATCGACGAGTCTCTGGTCCTGTTCCATGGTAGGCTGCACTTCCGACAGTATATCCCGTCAAAGAGACAACGCTTCGGCATCAAGCTCTTCGTCCTCTGCGACTGCAAGACGGGACATGTGCTCGACTTTATAGTCTACAGCGGCAAGGGTGGTGAGGTGCAGATTGACCCCCTCATTGGTTTTGGCGGTGCTGTGGTAAAGAGGATGATGGAGAGGTACTTCCATGACAACCACGTCCTCTATACCGACAATTATTACACGTCGCCTATCCTCGCCAAGTACCTCCATGACCGCAAGACCGGAACTGTCGGCACAGTGAAGGGGAAGAGGAAGGGCATGCCAGCCTACCCAACCTAAACTAAGAAGACGGACATCTTCCATAAGAAGAGTGGCCCCATCCTCTCCATCCACTGGCATGATCAGCGCAAGGTTAACCTCCTCACCACATGCCACAAAGCAGAGATGGTCCCCACAGGGAAGGTGGACCGAAAAACGAAGAACCCTATCACAAAACCAGCTGCTGTTCTGGACTATATCCTGAACATGCGCCTCGTCGACAAGTCCGACATGCAGATGGGCTTCATAGACTGCCTGCGAACATCTTGCAGGTGGTACAAGAAGTTTGTCCTGCATACAGTAGATATGTCTGTCCTCAACGCGTACAACATCTACCGTTTGAGGAGTCCAGTCATCAAGTACAAGAGCCTGCGGACCTTCCAAAAGCAGCTGATACATGAGCTCATGGTAAAACATGCAGGTACACCAGGGAGGCCACTACAAGGACCAGGCATGATGGACAGAATAGGGTGTGCCGAGTTCTTGAGAAAGCACCAGCTCGTCGCCCTTCCTTTCCAGGGTCCTAACAGCCGAATAAGAATGCAGAAGAGGTGCTATGTGTGCACCCGCACAATGCGACGACCAACCAAACCCACAAAAACCACTTGGCAATGCCTCGAGTGTCAGGTGGGACTGTGTGCCGGCACCTGCTTCAATGATTTCCACACTATGGCAAACTATTGAAGTGTAAGTGACAGTGATAGTGACACTCAATAATAATAATAATATAACTAAGTATAAGTGAAAGAGACACATTAGTAATAATAAGTGCCTTCAGAACAATATGAACAAGTGAAAGTGACACTAAAATATATATTCCTAACAATAAAGAAGTGAAAATTACACTATCAATTACCATAGTCCAGTATAAAAAATCATAACTACTATAATAATGACTATAAAACTAAGTCTAAGTGAAAGAGACACACATAAGTAATAATAAGTGCCCTCAGAACAATATGAACAAGTGAAAGTGACACTAAAATATATATTCCTAACAATAAATAAGTGAAAATGACACTATCAATTACCATAGTCCAGTATAAATAATCATAACTACTATAATAATGACTATAAAACTAAGTCTAAGTGAAAGAGACACACATAAGTAATAATAAGTGCCTTCAGAACAATATGAACAAGTGAAAGTGACACTAAAATATATATTCCTAACAATAAATAAGTGAAAATGACACTATCAATTACCATAGTCCAGTATAAATAATCATAACTACTATATTAATAACAATAAAACTAAGTATAAGTGACAGAGACACAAATTACTTCAGAAAAATATATTTATTGAGTGAAAATATCATAATAACAATAACATATGGCATAATAAACAATAAAACACTAAAAAATCGCTTCCCGCCATAATTCAAGGTAGAGCGACGAGTCAAAACGTTCGTCGTAGAATGGGCCGCGGTTGAGCGTTCGGACGCGGCGAGGTAAATACGCGGCAAAAGTTACCTCCACTTCTATCACCATAACTCCGGAACTACTTGAGCTAGAAAGCTCTACTCAACGCCATTCTACGCGGCAAGGTAAGGCGCCCATTTTGACATATGGGTGATTAATGTAGGTAGTATATTAAGCGAGAGTAGCCTTAGTTTACTTTTGTTGTGTTTCAGCCAAATCGCCCGGATACAGCCTCCGTCCTTAAGAAAGGCTGCCCAGGTAGGAAGGGTTAACCGCGGGAAAAGGCGGAATAAATTATAGTGTTCTTTCCATAGTCCTTTGTGTTCACCTGTCATCCCAGTCCCCTAGTCCTGCTCCTCTTCATCCTCATCATCCTCTGGAAGAGGGGAGGATCTATTGGCACACACATCATCTTCCTGTCCACACTGGCATAGTTCAGTGCAAGCAAGATTGTGCTTCTTGCAGCTGCACCATCTGGTGCATTTCATAGGTGCAGCTTGATTGTTGGCACCACAGCCACACTTGACAAGTTCCAGGACACAGTCTGGTGCAGCTGCCTAGCTGGAAAGTACAGGTATCAGCCTGTCACCCTCTTTCTTCCAGCCCAGGGTGAGAGGGTCAGGAATGTTTGGCTTCTCAACGAGGTCCTGGGCCCAGATTCTGGCCTGTAGATGGGCACGCAGGATGTGTAGCTTCCATGCACCTTGAGTTGGTGGCAGCCTGTCTACTCCTTGCTCTGGTTTCATCTTTTTGAAGAGATGCCATCTGAGGCTACTGGCTCTAGAAAGCTTGGTTCCTTTGGGGCAGAACAGGCTGCACAGGAAGGCTTGACAACCATCAGCCACCTCTTCTGAGGGTGCATCCCCTTCCCCTAGCATCTGAATGGCAGAGACTACATTGGGTGGCGATTCCATGAAGGCATTAAAGCATGTCTGCTTCCCCTTCCCCCTGATGTGTCCTGTGGTATCACACCCTGTTAGTGCATGCCAGTTGATGAGGGCAGCTGCTTTACTGGGTCCCAGGGCATCATAGATGGGCTGCAATAGGACGGTGCGGCGACGATCTCCAGTACCCATGATCAGTGCAGAATTTCTGCCAAGTTGTGGCACTCTGCGGAGAGCCAATAGAAGAACATCAGTGTCCTGTGTATAAATATGAAAAATGGCTCCAGCAGCTGCAACTTCCACAGCATGAAGGATCATGAGGGTGTCAGCCTCCTCCTGAGTGCTCACACCAGTGCTAACCTGGCAGTCATAGTTAGCCATCACACTCTTGCGTGTCACAGTCACTATGTTCACTGTGCTCCTTTCAATAAGCTGCTGAGCCAGGTAGAGTGTGAACGAATCCTTTGTGGCATTGCTTGTGAGGAACGTGGACTTGTCCCTAATCTGAGTTGAATCTTCAACCTTGTAGGACCTGATTTCCTTCAGCTTGCCTCGCCGTCGCTCCCGCGTAGCTTCCTTCAGGGAACACACTTTTGTGTAGTTGTCAAAAACAGCCCTAACTGCAGCATACCCTTGCGCCTTTGTGTCAGTAAGCTTGACATAAGCTCTGGCAAGATCTTTTCCATTCTTGAAGGTTCGGACAGCCATCATTTCTTGGACTACAGCCATTCCATCAACTATTACCAAGGTGGGGTGCTCCTGGGCAGTGGTCTGATTGCTGTTAGTGTAGACAAGACCTTCCAAAAGGTGGATCACACTGCTCTTGTCATTGGTTGGATGAAGGGACCCATCTGCTTGCATCAGTGTCCCACAGGTGTGTGAGAACTATGGGCACCAACTACCTGCTCCAGGTCGATGTCTGCACGGGGTGATCTGGAGACTAGCAGCATCCTGGCAAAGAGAGAGGAGGCTTTGAGCGTCACCAATTCTGATCCGGCCTTCATCTTGACTTCCTTTGCAGCTGTAGTCCAGGTCAGTAGATTCACTTTGGACATTCGGTCCCAGAGGTTTCCATCTCCAGTGATGCGTTCTTCTACAAAGCGACTAAAGGCATTCTGGCCTACTTGCTCCACTGACAAGATGCTCCGTTGGACTTCCTCCGGAAGGATCTCCTTTGACATCAGTTTGAACATTCGACTATTGATGGCTGCATCATCTGATGGTGGACTGAAGAGATGGCACTGTGCTAGTACAGCCTTAAGCTTTGCAATGGCCTTTTCCTGGCGTGCTACTTTGGCTTTGCTGAGGCAGTGGTGTTGCTGTGCCATGGTTCCCTCAGAAACCATAAGCAGATGCTCAGTCTCATCAGAGAGGCGTGCCAGGTCAGGTCCCGTGAAACAGAACTTGAGCAAAGTCTGTGGGGTTGATGTGATTCCTGATATTCCTCCTTGGCCTTTGGTGACTTTGTTCAGATGCTCCACGGCGTAATCTACACCAATGCGAGTGAATGGCACATTGTTGCTTGTACTGACCGTGAAATTCCCCCTGAGGAACTCATCCCAGGTGTCTGGATCTGCACTTTTGAGTTCGTGCATGCGGCCAATATACTCAGGGATGTTCTGGGCATAATCCAGTCAGTTGTAAGCAAAGAAGTAAATGCACAGCTTCTCTAGTGCTCCCAAATACAGGAACCAGTTCCCTTCACGGGTTGCACGCTGAAACTGCAACAAGGCCATGACCTACCTCATGTACATCTGTGCCCATTGGTACATTGGCTGTTCCTTGTGACTTTTATCAAATTCTCAATTTCCATGGACTCCAGCTCCAGTAGGAATGTCCTGTGTGCTTCGTGGACATCCTGCTGAGTCTTACATGCTTCAGTCAGCTTTTCAACACTTGCTTGCAGTCTGATGCACAGTGCAGGGTTCTCTTCAAAGAAAGACTTCATCCATAGATCGAATAGTGCTTGGAGTGTGATTTGGTGAGCTTGCATAGCTCTGTTGTGATGACTCCCATTGATGATGTGTGAAGTGATACTGCTGTACAGATCAGCTTCCTGCCATGCCTCATCAAGCCCACTGCCTTCAACGGTCCTGCCCAAGCATCAGAGTGCACAGAGTAACAGTGTGAAATGCTCCTGGACACAGCAGCCACTTGTTTCTGTACTGGGGTAGAAGGTGCTCTAGTTTTAGAGCTCTCTTGTATAGGTCCATGTCCAAAGTCACTAGCACCTTTGCTTCAGGGCCTGACACCAGTTCGTTGAGTCTGGTCAGTTGGTTCAAGGCTGTAACCAAGGTGACCAATTCATGGGCTGGTGCATTGATAATAGGAAGACCAAAGGCTTTGTCAATGGCAGCAGGCATATCTTGGGATTGTATGAGTGAGTTGTAGGCAGACCACAGGGGTACAGGATGTCTGACATCTTGTGAGACCATTCCTGCTTCAGCATCTTCATCCTGTGTAGTGGCACTGTCCATCTGGTGGTCTTGGGTGTCAGCATCATCTCTGGGTTGACTTTCTGTGCTCCGGCAACAAAACCGAGCCAGCATCCAGGCAATGTCATTTGTTTGTGCCTGCTTGTACTCAGCATCATACCTTCCCATCTTGTATGCTGGATAGTGAGGACTTGCTCTGGGCTTTGGGTTGCCTTCAATAATACATGTGGCCAGTTCACTAACAGATGCTGGTATATCTCTCAGGCCTGAGGCTGAGTTGCCACTGCCCAGTCGCACTGGATCCAAATTGGTTTCTCCTTCACCAGAGGGTTGGTATACACCTAGGGCTGTGCCATGGAAGCTGCCCTTTCCATCCGGGGTGTCCACCTTCTTGTCAATATTGTCCAGTGAGACACGGATCCTCTTGTTCTTCAAAAGACCTGGTGGGACATACACACCATACTCTTTGATGTTTTCAGACATGACATTGGCGATGTTGTTGTTGGAAACCCGCTCATATGAGACACCAGCTCCACATCTGTTCAGCAGTGACAGTGCCTTCTGACTTCTGAAGTTTTGGTACATGTAGAGAGATAACCCGACAGCATAGGGACTTTCTACCATTTGGTGAAATGTTGCCTCCGCAGACGACGGCTTCAACATTACATGTCTTGTGGTAAACTATCAATGGAAGTAAAATATTACTAAGCTATAAATCAAATAAATCAATCTAAATGAAAACTACTCCATATCTAAATTGAATTCAATCTGAAACAAGCTAATTTATATCCAAAGGTCACACATAATAAATTTATATGTAGGGTAAGGTTATATTATATATAAGGTTAATATTAGCCAGGAATTAACTCACCAATAGTTCCACGTGGCAATGAGGCAAGGGAAAACGTTTTACCCAATATGGCGGTGGACAATGGGGATCGAGACTTCGGTCCCGAGATACGAGTCAAGTTAAAGAAAGAATAAATGATTACATGGGAATGGACATGAATATTATGCTTATCTGTCAGTCAGTCATGGCATCGATGAGAGCGTCGTGATGGTGTAGCTGTGTGTATTGCTGTATGTGTATTGTGATTAGAGGCACAAAAGCACGATCAACTAAGGGCGGAAAATTAGATGTTAACTGGTTGGTGTTCGTGAAGGCTCTGGTGTTCCTCGAAGCATACCTTGCTGCCTTGGCAAAACGCCAGGAGCCCAAATTATCATACTGCATCTAGGTTGCTCTATACGATAAATTATATTAATATATACGATAAATTCATATATACTACATAAGACCATGGCAATATTGCCCTATAGCATATTAGGCCTTTTATAACTTAACTTATTTACAATCTTATAATATACGATCTACTCGTCCTACGTCGTGCTGTAGGAGCGATCTTGACGTCACAGAGACATACGAGATCACAAAAGAGTCATATTCTATATTATTTATATGATACACTCCCCCCACAAAAAAAGACCTGAACCCCACCTTAAACCTGAAGTTGCCCAGAGGCTATCTTCTGACGCCACAAGTCGAAGGCGCCAGCAGCGCTGGGACGCGTCCCGGTCCGAGAATGATCACCATCAGTAAGAGGTGAGTCGTTCCTTTGAGAATCCTCGGACCCAGCAATAACAGGTGGAGCATCAGATTGCAATGCGGAATCGAGCTCCAAAGAGTACAAACAAGCGATAGGACGAACAGTAGTTCCAGTGGCTGTCTTCAATAGCGCCACCCGCTCTACAGAGTCTGCCCCTTGTATACCTCCAACACGCGGCCCAATTTCCAGTATAAACGAGGAATATCTTCTTTAATTAAAACAACTTCACCAACTGTAGGTACCATTGGTCTACCAGAGGGAGTAACACTCCTTTCCCTCAATGCTAGCAGATATTCACTTATCCACCGTTTCCTAAAATCCTCTATTATCCTGGATATATACTGGTATCTCTTAGACACCGCTACCTCAGAGTACAACGAGGGATCCTCTAACTCTACTATGGACTGAAAATCAGATGGAAACGCAGTCAATGGTTTTCCATATAGCAAGTGAGCTGGCGTTAATGGTAGTGGTTCTTGCAGGTCGTGTACACATATGTAAGCGGGCGATCATTCACGACTGCCTCTATTTCCGTGAGGACTGTCGTCAACTCACTCTTCTTTAATAGAGCACGTCATACAACCGCTCTGAGTCCTGACTTTACTATGCCGACACATCGTTCCCACATTCCACCATCCAAGGTGCCTTAACTGGAATGAACCTCCATTCGCACTTCTTCTCTCCCAAAAAAGTGATGATAGTAGGATCACTACTCATATCCTTTAGATATTTTGATGCTTGGACATAAGTGGGAGCATTGTCGCTAAGAATGAGTTGAGGGAATGAACGACGGGCACAAAACCGTCTGAACGCCAGCATAAATTCTTCGATAGACATATTATCACATAGTTCTAGGTGTACCGCTCGAGATGTTGCACAGGTAAACAATAATATATAAACTTTCTCACTCTCCCTCGTCTTCAATGCCCCTGTGTAATCTAATCCTACCGCTTGGAAAGGTTCTACGTGCGTTACACGGCATTCAGGTAGGGGTGGAGCTGGTCCAGTTGCATATGGTTTACCTTTTAGTCTCTGGCATATTACACACTTTCTTACTACGCGTCGAGCTACTTGTCGAACTCTGGGTATCCACCATGTGAGACGTAAATTTGATATAATATGACATACCCTGTAGTGTTTTACTTCCCTATGTGCACGTATGATCAATAGATCAGTAACGTGATGTCTTGTTGGCATAAGTATAGGGCGGTTTGTGCCGTCTGGTACACCCGACCACTTCAGGCGACCCTCACACCTGATGAGGCCATTGTCTAGGTGCAACCTTAGTTGACGCACTATATTAGGCATTAATGTCTTATTCGAGCTTTTCAAGGATTCTAATTCATTGGAAAAGGTTTCTACTTGAACCCATTTGATCAAAGTTACTTCAGCTGCTTTAAATTCACGAGCATCAATGTTGTGACCCCTGTTGCAGAGTTGACCCGTTACTTTAATCTTGATATTGGATACATATCGCAATACCCAAGCTACAACTCTGACTAGTTTATTATAGTCACTGAATCTTGCCCACTCTATGATAGGACCTGGTGGCCCATTTGGTTGGGCTGTAACTGCCACTGTTTCCAGTGGCAGAGGTCCCTCACCAACAGCATGCCAAATCGTCCATTCACTTTCATGGAGCAGCCACTTTGGACCATGCCACCACAATTCGGACTTCAATAGCTGGCTAGCCGCTTTACCCCTAGTTATGAGATCGCTAGGGTTTTCTTTTGTATTTACATAATGATAAGCAACATCTGGCAAAAGGGCTCTAATCTCATCTACCCTATTCCGCACATAAACTGGCAGAGTCTTCTTGCTATGTATCCAGTTGAGTGCGACCTGACTATCGCACCAAACGTGAACGATTTCAATATTTAATTCGCTCTCGTATGCTGCGCGTACATGTTGCACCAGACGTGCTAATAGCAGCATGGCAGTCAATTCCACTTTAGAGATAGTTACCTTTTTAACTGGGGCTACCTTGGCCCGGGCTGTAACTAAATGTGCCCCAAATGAAGTAACGACATATATGGCTACCCCGTATACCGTGGCGCTAGCATCGCAAAACGTGTGTAACGTAACGTCACCGAACGCCGCCACTTTACGAGGTATAGGTTTAGTACATAGGATGGCATACTCATTCAACAACAATGTCCCTTGGTCATTCAGGTCCTCGAGCAAACTGTCATCCCATCCTATTTTACGTCTCCAAACTTTCTGCATTAGAATCCTAGATCTTATGGTAACGGGTAATGCTATACCCAAAGGATAAAAACAATGCGCAACTTTGCTCAACAGACTTCTTTTTGTGTGCGTTCCTGTCTGCTGAGCAAAAGACCTTGTTTGAAAAGTTAGTATGTCATGTTTAGGTTGCCAGATCATCCTCAAATTTCTGGACTTTTCCTGGTTAAGAGATGCCGTACCGTCCACCTGTATCAACCTCTGAAGATCTTCACTATTAGTAACCCACTCGCGGAGAAATAGATGTGCATCCCCAAACAATCTGCGTGCTTGCCAGTATGTATATAACAAATCATGCTGACTATCGCTAGAACCCTGCAAATTGTCAATATATAATCCGCGAGATAGTTTACTTGTGTCCTCATGAGTGTCAGCTAGATGTTTTCTGATTGTGGCATTTAACAAAAACTGTGAGCACGTGGCCCCAAAGAGTACAACCCGAAAACGGTATATTATGATTGGACTTTCAGAGTCGCTATTGTCTCTGAACCAAAGAAAGCGGGTAACATCTCTATCTTCCTCCTTTAGCTTAGCTTGACCATCAAGAATGCTTTCTCGATGTCACTGGTATATGCGTACTTCCCCAGCCTAAACCGCAATAGATGTTGGGACAGGTCTGACACCATGGACGGACCTGTCAACAGGCAGTCATTTAGACGGGGTTGTTGACCTTGGTGGGCAGAACAGTCATACACCACCCGTATTGGTGTGGTGACGATGTCTTTCCTTACCCCATGATGGGCCAGATAGTGAACCCTACCCTTCTTAAACGGTTCCTTGACATCGACTCTCTCAATAAAGCCCCTATCCTCATAACTCCGAAATACATCGTTTTTTTTTCTATGTGATTGAGGGAGGCAAAAGGCATAACTGCCTATAGCGAGTGCCTCCCCCATAGTTGAAAGAGTGACAGGGCCAAAATCAAGGGACGTTCGAGCCAAAATGCCTGGACACACGGAGTTTGAAGCAATTTAAGTCATAGGAAGAGGGAAAGACTGATTCTGGGAGAGAGTTCCAGAGCTCAGATGTTGAGTAGAAGAAAGTTTGAGAGTAACGTTTCACTCTTGGGTTGGAGAGTTGCACAGAGTAGGGGTGGGATTGAGTTGCAAGACGGGTACCACGTGCCCTACGTAAAGGAGGTGGTATGCACTGGGATAGCTCTGAGGAACACTGATTATTATAGTAGCGATAGAATAGCGAGAGAGATGCAACATTGCGGCGGAGAGAGAGAGATTGCAGAGAGTTGGTGAGTGGACGGGAGTTAATGATACGAAAGGCCTTCCTTTCAACTTTGTCTAGGAGAGCGGTGTGAGAGGAACCTCCCCACACATGTGAACAATACTCAATACAAGGGCGCACTATGCCCCTGTACAGAGCAAGAAGCTGTGCAGGGGAAAAGAACCCCCTAAGGCGGTTGAGCACACCCAGCTTCTGGAGGCTGCCTTAGCAAGACTGGTAATATGGTCCTTCCAAATGAGAGCAGAAGAAAAAGAGACACCAAGAATATTGAGAGAAGATGAAGGGTTGATTTTTGTATTGTTGAAGAATAAGGGATAGTCTGCTGGGAGATCCTGATGGGTAGATAGATGGAGAAATTGGGTTTTGGAAGCATTAAAGTTAACAAGGTTTTCTCTGCCCCAATTGGAAATAGTATTTAGATCAGAATTTAAGAGTTCTATGGCTTCATTACGTTAAACAATTTATGCTGTAATGCGCGCAAGCGACCTAATGCCAAACCATAGTTGGTAGGCAGGCTTATCTCACTGTTCTTCCAGGGTAAACTAACTTTATATTGCTTGTCTGAGGCACAGTAGCACACAGACTCGTCAAACCTTTGTAGCGCAACTTTCAAGTCATAATCAGTCTCCATAGGATTAATGCCCATGTGATCCTATCTCCACAGTCGTTCCAGGTCGAACTCGGCAGCCATCTTAGGGTCACTAGGTTGGGAATCCTCCCTTCCCAACTCCTCTTCCGCGGTTACATTGTCTCTATATATCGAGACCGTGTCGACCAGGACCTTTGACTGTGTAGTATGCACCTTTCCGCTCATGCAATATCCAAATTTAGTGGGGCTTAAAATTACACCACACATCTTTTTAAATCCAGGGTATACTACTTCATAATAATGATCCACACCAAGTAGAACATGCACCTCACTATGATTTCCCGTGGGATCTGACAAGTTAACCCCTTACTACGTAATGCGTGTTCCACCTTCTTCACTCCTGCAAATACATATTCTGGTAGGGTGTCTACTACGATACAATTCATAAAGTATCGGTTTTTACGGTAGAAATATGAAATCTCCGCTATCTCGTAGTCTTGCTTATCAGTAACCCCTGTGAAGCCCTGTAATCGAAGAGTCTCAGCCCCTATGATTCGGTGCTTCAGTCCCACTAGTACGGACCTCTTTATAAAGGAACGTTGAGACCCTTGATCCAGAAGTACCCGACAAACCTTGTTACTGTCATTAGCTTCCATTGGAATCTGTATTGTGGGCAATATAGTCGTGTCTTGCGTGGTACTTAGTGTCACAGTTGTAGTACCCTCTGTTTTGACGTCTTTGACTTTATCTGCTGTAGGACACAACTTTTCAAAGTGATGTCCTTTGCAGTGGCGACAGGGCCTTAAGTATGTAGCAGTACATTGTCCCTGCTTACCATGTTCCTTACTTAGACAACCTACACATAGCTTCAATCTTTTCGCCTGTGCTAGTTTTGTCTCATTTGTTGGGTATTTTACGCAGAAACTCCATTTATGTTTGTTGTTACATAGCTTACATAGAATCTGAGCAGGTTCTTATACGCACCCTCTTTCTTTTCTTTAGTCCCCACTGTCATGCTTACTGTTCCCCTCTTCTCCACATTCTCACTCCCTCCCGACACATACATTCTCCCTTTGTTCAACTGTAGATTATTGATCTCCTTACTGAACTGAGTTTTGAACTCCCCCAGCTCAAATGATCTTACCTTATCAAGTATGCCATAGGAAGCTTCTGACGCAAGATAATGACTATCATTTCCTGCGTGGTAAGCCCTAGGGTGTCTAGCGATCGAGTATGGCACTCCATATTTGCCCTGAAGTTTGTCAACTCATCAACCTTATACTGTGGTTCTGCGAGCCCCAACAAGGCAACGACATGGGCCATCTTCAACTGCTCTCTATCCCCGTATGTGGACTCTAATAAGTGTACTGCCTCAAGATAACTACCACCCACTACTGCAAAACCCTCTATCAAATGTAAGGCCTCTCTTTCCATTTGTCCCTTCAGATAGTGAAACTTGCAGACATTATCCAAAGAGGATTCATGAACCGTAGATCGAAATACGTCCCAAAAAGCTAACCACTCAGTTAACTTGCCCCCAAATGTAGGAAGATTGAGCTTTGGGAGGTGTACAGTATGTTTTGGGTCAGCCCTTCTATGGGCCTCATTATCGCCTCCCTTCTTACTCGCGACAGCACGCTGTAATAGGTACTTCGCTCTAAAGACAGGTTCTTCATAGAGGGCGCGATTATCACACTCTGTAGCTATTTCTTCCTCCTCTATCATGTCAGCCACAATCACCTCACTCAGAGCCGTAATACGACCGGGGGTAGCCTGGACGTTTTCTAATCTAGCCTCCAATTCCTCTAGTTCAGCAGTAGTGATGAATGTGTTGACGTCCACAATTAGCCTATTTAATACTTCCCGAATTCCCGCCCTTTGATTTTTAGGGGCTTTGATCAGCACCCCACTAGACGGTGTCTCTTTATTGTCTTTATTCATTTTGCATGTGAGCCTATAGGCTATGTATCTAAATGTTAAGTTACAAAAACAACGGCCAAATAATAGTCTAGTTAAGAGACGCCGACCGGCGGACTTCTATGTTATGGAGAAAAGATAGTACACTAAATAGCAATACCTACTAATGGATCATATTGAACAAGATTTTTTTTTAGGTCAGGTCATATGTCACAGGAAGTCTGAAACGGAAAAGAAAATTATTGGGGAAAGACTATGGGTGGGATGCAGAACTTGGGCAGGTGCAACGATGTGACCCTGCATTCCGGCTCTAACCATCGCTTGGCTAGCCTTGCCAGTTTATCATAGTTGTTCCTGCATCCTGTTATATGTCCCCTTGTTCATTGCCTTAAAATCCATTACTGGTAGCTAATTCCCGGGTCTGGGCACCAATGTGGTAAACTATCAATGGAAGTTAAATATTACTAAGCTATAATGAATCAAATAAATCAATCTAAATGAAAACTACTCCATATCTAAATTGAATTCAATCTGAAACAAGCTAATTTAATTATCTGAAACAAGCTAATTTATATCCAAAGGTCTCACATAATAAATTTATATATAGGGTAAGGTTTTAAGAGTTAATATTAGCCAGGAATTAACTCGCCAATAGTTCCACGTGGCAATGAGGCAAGGGAGAACGTTTTACCCAATATGGCGGTGGACAATGGGGATCGAGACTTTGGTCCCGAGATACGAGTCAAGTTAAAGAAAGAATAAATGATTACATGGGAATGGACATGAATATTATGCTTATCTGTCAGTCAGTCATGGCGTCGATGAGAGCGTCGTGATGGTGTACCTGTGTGTATTGCTGTATGTGTATTGTGATTAGAGGCACAAAAGCACGATCAACTAAGGGCGGAAAATTAGATGTTAACTGGTTGGTGTTCGTGAAGGCTCTGGTGTTCCTCGAAGGCACACCTTGCTGCCTTGGCAAAACGCCAGGAGCCCAAATCTAGGTTGCTCTATACGATAAATTATATTAATATATACGATAAATTCATATATACTACATAAGCCCATGGCAATATTGCTAAACACCTTACGAGCGGCCTATGCGGTTTATTTATGTGTACCGCCCAGCGGGGTGTTTTTAGCCAAAATAGGGCTGTTTACGTGATCATTTTCATGCCTAAATAAGACCCAGAACGTAAAACAAGTACCTATCCCTGAAAGGGCATAAACAGAGCTTTCGAATGACACCATAACGATCCTTGTATGATGGATAGTTTTCTTGCAATAACCGTGCAACGCGAGTGCAAAAAGCAGGTAATTCGGTACTTTCGGTACATAATTGAGTATGTAGCGAGTGAGAGAGGGAGGAGGGAGCTGAGATTTGTGTCAGTAGGTTCGCCGCGGTGGTCTGGAGCAGTCATACGCTCGCTAGTCTCCTGCCACCACTTGTCTCTCTCTCTCAGCCACATTACGTGCTGAAATTGCCACTCGAGTTATGTCGAGCGCCGCCACATAGTCCAGCTTTATTTAACTCGACTTATGTTGCGCGCCGCTAGTTATGGGTTAATAGCATATTAGGCCTTTTATAACTTAACTTATTTACAATCTTATAATATACAATCTACTCGTCCTACGTCGTGCTGTAGGAGCGATCGTGACGTCACAGAGACATACGAGATCACAAAAGAGTCATATTCTATCGTATTTATACGATATGTCTTCTTGCCTTGCACACTTGCATGATTGAGTGGGAAATGATGGTGCAGGATGTGTGTAACTGTTCTGTACATGTCTCCGTGATTGCTACCTTTGCCCCTTGCAGGATCCACCGGATGAGGTTGCTCAGTTCAGATGGGACACCTGTTTGCCTACAACCAAGTAGTGACACATCGAAGGACCACTGGTTATCTTTCCTGGACTGGAGGATTGCCTGCCTGATGATCTTTGAGCACTGGAAAATGAGCTTCATGTCTGCTTTAACATTCCTGTCCTGTGCTGCTTGATCCAGAGCTGACCGGTCTGCTTTCTTGGAATGTATAAGTGTTGGGTTCTTCCTTCTTCCCAGTGCAGAAGGACATGGCATTGGGCACATTCTCTTGGATCTTCTTCACAGCTGCCTTGTAATGAAGACTTCTCTCCTCTATGCCATGATCATGCATCATTCTGTTGTACAGTCTTTCACTGTTAGAAATTCGCCATCATCCAGACGTTCCTCTAGTTCAGCAAAGTATTCGATTTCAGCATCTATGAACTCTACGTTGTCTTACACCGTTTCCCCGCGTGTAATTAGATTGGTCGATAGTGAAGTACTTACTACAGTTCATATTGTCGATGCCTTTGATGATTTTGAACACTTGAATTAAGTCACTTCTTAATCTGCGCTGGGTTAAAGGAAATAGATTTAATTCTCTAAGACGCTCTTCGTATGGTTTGTTCTTTAGGCTAGGTATCATTTTGGTAACTCTACGTTGAACTCGTTCTAGCTTGTCTATATCTTTTTGGTAATAAGGGCACCAGGATTGAACGCAGTATTCCAGAAGAGGGCGGACTAAGGAATTGTAGAGGGTTAGGATAACTTCTTTGGATTTATGCTCAAATGACCTGCCTATAAAGCCAATTATTTTGTTTGCCTTCTTAACAACTTCTGAACATCGTTGACTCGGTTTTAGGTTACTCGATAATATTACTCCCAGATCGGTTTCTCTGTTTACATTCTTAAGCTGAGTGCCATTCATCGAATAGTTTGCTTTCTCATTTAGGTATCCGATATGTAGTACTTTACATTTATCCGCATTGAAACTCATTTGCCAAATTTGGGCCCAACATGACAATTTATCTAGATTGTATTGCATATCGTCAACTTGTTCTTTTGAGAGTAGGCTATTTGCAATTTTTGTATCGTCAGCAAATTTTGAGATTGTACAGGTGAGACCCTCATCTATGTCGTTGATGTAAATTAGAAAGAGAATTGGTCCTAGTACCGATCCCTGGGGTATCCCGCTACTTACATTGGTCCATTTAGATGCTTTACCGTTTATGACTACTCTTTGCTTTCTGTCGCTGAGCCAATTTTCTATCCATTTCAACACACCGTCTTGTATTCCATGCGCTTTTAGTTTTAACAGTAAACGTTTATGGGGAACTTTGTCAAAGGCCTTTTGAAAATCAAGGTATATAATATCTACAGCTTTACTCTCATCGTAGAGGTTGAGGATATCGTGGAAGAAGTCTAAGAGGTTTGTTAAACAGGAACGTTTTTTACGAAAGTCGTGTTGAGTATCTTTAAGTATGTTATTTTCCTCTAAGTGATTTACGAGTCTGTCTCGTATGACCGTTTCTAGCATTTTACATACAACTGAGGTTAAGCTAATTGGACGATAGTTACTGGGTAGGGATTTGCTGCCTTTTTTTAATATCGGTGTTACGTTGGCTAGCTTCCACTGATCAGGCATAGTTCCAGACTGCAAGGATTTATTGAATAGTAATGTCAGTGGTTTGGAGAGCTCATCCTTAGCTTCCTTTAGAACTCTAGGCGAGATTGTATCAGGTCCAGGCGTTTTATTTAGCTTGAGTATATCTAAACAATTCAATACTTCTCTCTCTGTAACGGTGATATTGCTTAAAACATCTGAATTATCAATCTGAATCGGCGATGGTGTAGGGATATCACTGAGGTCTTCTGTTGTAAAAACTGATGCAAAAAAGGTATTCAGGGCATTACTCATTTGTACTTCGTTTTTGGTGTATTCTCCATTTTCATCGACTAACGGTCCAACAGTTGAAGTAACTACTTTTTTCTTTCTGATATAACTATAGAATTATTTCGGGTTTGTTTTACTTTGATTCGCAATATGTAACTCTAAGGTCTTTTTACTTTGCTTAATTAACTTTTTGGCTTTGCGTCGTAGCTCTACAAATTTCAGCCGTTCTTCGTCATTTTGTGAGGATTTTAATCTATCCTTAGCAAATTTTTTAGCAAGCAGGCAGTTTGAAATATCTTTATTCCACCATTTGGGCTTATTATTATGGCCTGGACCCCGTATTTTCGATGGTATGCAGTCTTGCACTGCTTTTAGGTAAGTGGTTTCCAGAGCTGGGCACCACAAATAAAAAGTCAAGTCAGCAAACACAAATCAGCAACCCAGAACATAACTTCAGCAAACACAAATGTGCAAACCTTGTGAAATTTCTAGTCCTCAAATGCAAATATGCAAACGCAAACCGTTTTTTTATTAATTTTAAATTTAAACTACAGAATAAGGGTAAATCAATAAATTCAATCTCTAATGTCAATAAATATATATATTTACCTAAATATAATGTTGCCCAACTTCCATGGACCTCAAGGATATACATACAGGCTTTTAAAGCTTGGAAATTTCTGTAAATTGCCAAAACATTCCAGAACGTCACCCGCAGTGAAAGGGTTAATATATATAGCATAGGCCACTTAGTTTGTCCACATGGGCAGTAAAACGTTGGGGCAACTTGTTTATGGGGAGAGTGCTTCAGTAATAATCAGTATTCGCAATTCCGCACCATTCATGAGGAGGTACGCCGGATCACAGAGGTGCAAGGAGGCGATTTATTCGTGGTCTCCCCTTTGGGAATGGCAATAGGCTATATATGCCTAGATAGGTCTACTTTAGATAGATTAAGTAATTTAATAGAAAGTAGCCTAGGCCTATTAATTTTAATGCTCAGAATAAAGGCCTAGCTTCAGATCAAAATTTAATAAAATTTTATTGTAGGCTAAATTTAGTCTAGGCCTATATGATAGCCTACTTTCAAAATTAACACTTTCTACTTGACACTAATAAAATGAGTGTGATTATAGGCCTAGGCCTATACATAGAAGTTAGAACATGCAATATTTAGCCTAGGCCTACATGCTTTGAGGCATTTTGATGGAATTAGTGACTGATTATAGCCTAGACCTAGGCCTAGGCTATATATTAAAGTTAGAACATGCAATATTTAGCCTACATGCTTTGAGGCATTTTGATGGAATTAGTGATTATAGCATAGACCTAGGCTATATACTGTATATAGAAGTTAGAACATGCAATATTTAGCCTACATGCTTTGAGGCATTTTGATGGAATTAGTGATTGACTGATTATAGCCTAGACCTAGCCTATATTATATAGGCTAGAAGCTAGAAAATGCAATAAATTTAGCCTACATGCTTTGAGGCATTTTGATAGGATTAGGGTAGCCTAGGCCTAGCCTAATAAAATTACTTATATTAGTAATTAGCCTATAGGCCTAGGCTATATTTAGAAGTTAGAACATGCAATATTTAGCCTAGCCTACATGCTTTGAGGCATTTTGATGGGATTAGTGATTATAGACCTAGGCCTAGGCTATATAGCCTAGCCTATATAGAAGTTAGACTTAGCCTAGGCTTACATGCTTTGAGGCATTTTGATGGGATTAGGGTAGCCTAATAACATTACTTTAGGTTAAAAATTAACAGGCTATCAATCAAATTAACGATAGCCTAACTTTATAATCTTAAATTAGGCTAGATTATAAAGTTATAAAGCCCTTCTCCAGAGACATCTTCTTGGTAATTACAGGCCCATAGAAGGTCTCTAGGTGGGGCCAGGGGTGGCTTAGGTCCTCGATTTCTGCATGCTCTGCAGCATCACTGTCGGATGATGGTGGTGAACTGCTCCCCATGCTGTTGGCAGCTGCGGTAGGCATGATGGTAGACTCCATGTTCACTTCAATAGGCCGAAAATATAAACAAAGTTGAAGTGCTAGCAGGTTGGAACTCTTGGACTGCTGTGTGTTGTAGGTGTTAGCTCGACGCTTGCTACTAAGTAAGTGAACAAACGTGAAGAGCCGATGTCTAGGCCTACATTCCAGAACACAGGTAGTTGGCTTGGTCAAATGACTTTTTTTGGCTGGAGCTGCAGGAGCGGCCCAGGGCTGGCTGGCGGCTGGAATTTTTATTTTGCGGACTCGAGGTTTGCAACATGGAGGTACTTTCCAGAGCTTCAAACCCGCAAATAGGCAGCCATTTTGGCGCCAACGCTAATTCGCCAACAAATGACACTTCCGCCATGGCGGAATTGGCTATTTGCGGAAGTGTTGGCTAAAGTGCCCAGCTCTGGTGGTTTCGAATAACTTCCAAGATGTATTTATGTCGTTATTGTTAATTAAAAAGCTCCAGTCAGTTTCTTTAAACATAGCTCTAAGTTTATGGAAGTTTTCTTTCTTGAAATTAGGACTTTTTCGATGCTACTATTTGGTTCGTTACTAGTAAACTTTAAAGTGAAAGTTATCGTGCGATGGTCGCTGTTACTGAATTCATCACCAACATTCAAATTCTCTATTAATTCTTCTTTTGTTGCAAGTACAATGTCAAGAACGTTATTACCACGGGTTGGCGTTCGAACAAATTGATAAAGCGAACTCTCTTGCAAGTTCGTATACAAGTCATGTCCGGAGTGTGAAGTAAGAGTATCGCCCCACTTGGTCACAGGTAAATTAAAGTCGCCAAAAATTACGGTATCTTGTGAGTTACTTACATCTGCAATTTGTTCGTAAATTTCTCGGTCAGTTTGCACTGATTGAGCTGGAGGTCTGTATATTAATACAAGTATTATTTTTGTACCTTTATTATTCTTTATTAGCACAAAAGATGTGTCGACGTTCACAATTTGAGGTTTTGACAAGAGGGTAGGGTTAAGACTTTCTTTGATATAAAGTAAAACGCCACCTCCATTTCGATTTTTTCGGCTTTTCTCAAACATTACATAACCGGGAAGTGAATACTCTGCTAAAAAGTCTCTATCTTCTGTATTGAGCCAAGATTCTGTTATGCCAATCACATCATAATTTTCTGTAAACACTAGCTCCTCTAGATCTGAAAATGTATTGCGTATGCTACGAGCGTTTGCATAGAAAACCTTTAAATTTGTTATTTTAGAACTCACGGAACGCTCTTTAATAATATTTTTGGTTCTTGTCGGATCTACATTATGTTCATGGCTGTCCTCGGTCCTCGCTGTCTTCGGTCCTTATCGCTGGTGGTCCTCGGTTGCCTCTGTTTTTTTCTTGGCGTTGGATGATTTATGTCACTGCTGCTTCTTCTCGGATGGCGTTTTTTTACCCATGGCTGCGGACTGCTTCGTGTAGGAGATGACCTATGCGTGCTGAACCCACAGGGTTTAGATGAGTGCCATCCTTGCGGAACAGAGTAGGCTGGTTGTAGAAGTTGTCCCAGAGGTTGATGAATTCAACTTCTTCCCTCAGACACAAATATTTTAGTCGGCTATTTGTGCTGAAGGCCTTGTCGTAGAATTTGTCAGGTGCGTCGATCTTGGGGAGAATGCCTGAGATGATGATATTCCTTGACTTGTTTTTGTAGTGCTGGATCATCTTGCGATATTTCTTGCGAGAGAGAGAGACAGGAGGAGTGAGAGAGATTAGAGAAAATAGAGAGATTGCAAGCATTTTATAGCGTATTATTTGCAGGCGTTCAGTAAATTTCTTACGGTAATACAAACAATGAAAGATTGAATATTTGTGCTTGGCATTATATGATTGTGGGGAACAGATGTAGGCCTACTGTATATATTATGTTTTCATATATATGATACATATGTAACATTGTTATATTATCACGACTCTCTCTCTCTCTTGTCTCTTCCTCTCTGGGTCTACCTATAGCCTACATTTATAATTGCATGTGACCTTGAAATTGCTTGAGAGTTTGATTGCAAGCATTTTATAGCGTATTATTTGCAGGCGTTCAGTAAATTTCTTACGGTAATACAAACAACCAAACAACGAAAGATTGAATATTTGTGCTGCACATCCCTCATACGAAATACCATTCCCACCGTATAGAGAGAATACAGAAACTGAACTGAAGAAAGAGTGAAAAAGATATAATAATACTGAAATATTACAAGCAAATAAATGAAATAGAGGGATTAGTTAGAGAAAATAATAATGAGAAATACATATACGGATGAGGAAGACAGAAAGGGAGCACATGAGAGGGAAAGCGAGCGAGCCAGAGAGACAGACAGACAGGAGGAGTGAGAGAGATTAGAGAAAATTATAATGAAAATTACATATACGGATGAGGAAGAGAGAGAGAGACAGAGCGCGCGAGAGAGGGAAAGCGAGCGAGCGAGCCAGAGAGAGAGAGAGAGACAGACAGACAGACAGGAGTGAGAGAGAGAGAGAGAAAGAAAGAGAGAGAGAGAGAATACAGAAATAAGGAGAAATAAGAGAAAAATAATACCGATTACCGAAGGAATAGTAGACGCCCGAGAGGCCGAAGTCAGGCCTAAAGCGGCAGTCACACTATGAAGACTTAAGGGAATTACCGCGGCGACTTAGAGGTCTTAAGGAGGTCTTCATCTAAGTCACCATGAGTCGTGGGTGGTCCCTGCGCATCCCCACGGTACAGTACGGTGCGATGGGTGGCCAGGATGGTCGTGGCTGGTTTCGATTTGCTTTGAACATGCAAGAAGCATGGAAAATTGGTCGCCGAGCTAGCCGCGGTCGTGAGGCAAGCGCCGTCACGCGCCCACCGGTATGCGTGTGAGGGGGACCGGTATGCGCATGAGGGAGACCGGTAGCCGACCGGTGAGCGCCGTGTGGCGCCATGCGTCGCCTGGGTACAAGGGACATGGTGTTTGAAGTGACGGCAGGTGATGGTGGAATGCTTTTTTTTTTTTTTTTTTTTTTTTTTTTTTTTTTTTTTTTTTTTTTTTTTAAATAAGGTAGGGGGTGAAAGAAGAGATCCCAGATTGGGAAGGAAGAGAAAGTAGGAAAGATGAAAGAGTAGAAGAGAACAGTTAGTGGGCCGGCCACCTTGCTGTTTTTATTTATTAAAGTTAGTTTTTTATGGCAAGTTATATAGGTGCTGAGGGCTAGGAATTGATTACAATATGATTTCTAAGTGATTGATAGTAGTTGCTTAAATATTATTCGTTATTTGTAGATCTATCTACTATGTTATATTGAGGAGGAGGGAGGTTATTTATTTCGCAGTATTTCTTATAGTCATATTTATCTGTCAACTCTCTCCAACGCCAGTTATCATGTTCTTGCTTTTCTCTGGCTATCTCATAGAGGCCTATGCAGAAAAATCCGGTTTTGGCTGTTTCATGTTCTCTGATCATTTTGGCTACAGGTCTGCTGTAGTCTAATTGAATGCTGAGGGTGATGGGTCTCTACCTGTTTATATACCTGGTGGCTCGGGTCGGCCAGCGTCGTTTGGGAGTAGGGGACCTGCGTAACACGAAGGCCGTCAAGTTGCCTTCGTTTTGCCGTCCTGTTGCCTCGTTGCGCCGCACAACGCCGGCGGTCTGCTATGCTAGGTCTCCGTGTAGCCCCATCCAGTAGCCGTCATACGGCTACTGGACGCCGATGTCGTCCAGCCTGCCTTAGGCAGACATTTACTCTTGGTCAAGTTACGGATGATCGGCAAAGACAATCGGCACTCCTTGAGTCGCCGCGGTAATTACCTTAAGTCTTCATAGTGTGACCGCACCTAAAGCGAACGCAACCGAACGGGCCCGGGAAATAGACCAAAAAGTACCTCCTCTTCCTCACCTCTTCCCACCCTCCACACTCATTCATAACATCCACTCATAGACTTATATGGGGAGACAAAGAGTTGCTCTTTCCAAAAATGATTGTTTCGTTCGCATTGGAGCAATAGTAACGGCGCTAGGGCCAGTGAAATTGAGCGAATATTTCGGGATTATGCCCGCTGAGCGGTACAGTGTAAAATACCTTACAACCCGCTAAATAAGGGTTAACTGGAAACATGCTCAGGAACGTTTTTGTGTGGTAATTTTCAAATATATCATTACAAATTGCCTAAATTCATAGTTTACAACACCCCATCTCTGTTTGGTCCCAGAAAACCATCTAAACCATGACAGAAAAATTGGCAACAACCTATTTTGCATTCAGTATACTCCAGAGATATATTTTGGTCAGGTTGCCAAATTTCTACCCGAATGTCATATAACCCAGATTTTTTTAACATTACCCGATGGACTATAATGTACATAATGATATTTTTCACTCGAAATATATGTTAGTTAATATTATTATTATTATTATTTTTATTATTAGGGGTTCGACCCCTACGGGGAACCCCTATTGTAATCATTAAACCCGGTTATTCATCCAAATTCTTCTTACACGCCGGTTTTGACGCAATAATTTCAGACCCGCTTTTTGGATCAGGATCAAACTTTCGCAAGAGGTGCGTTTTTGTATTGGGCAACTTTTGATATGCTAAACATCCGGCATGGCGGCCAAACAGGTCCGTGGCAGCCGATTTCCCGAAATATTTTACGCCTAAATACCGTCTCTCCCACTCATAGGAAACGATTGGGCTTTGGCATATGGACTCCACTACTAATGCTCCGTAAATGTTATAGAGAAGGTTTTGCCTTTGCACGTGGGTTTTTTCCGGCAATCTTGAAAAAAACTTGAATTCCACTTAAAATTCCGCATCTTGAAAACTATGCCGATGATCAAAGCCATGTTTGCGTAGTTGGGTGAGGCTCGCGATTCCGAACGTTTTGATACCAAAATAATATAAATGGGTGGAATAGTTTGGCAGCAGCATTGAAAACTGTCTATTCTTAACCCTTGTCTGGCGGGGGTGGACTTAAGTTGGTCTAGAGAACCATGGACTATGTGGCGGGGACCATGGACTATGTGGCGGGGACCGACTTCAGGCGGTGTGCAATTCTGAGCAATATTTGGCTCTGAGAGAGAGACGAGCGGTGGGAGGAGCGTAGGTCGACTCTGACCGTTCGGCACGGCTCTCGCGCCAGCACTGGGCCCAGCTCCACACACACCCACACTCACTGCCTCGCTACACAGGGAATTATGTAAGGAAATTACCGTATTTTAGGGATTTTTCCTTCGTCTTGCACGATCGTTGCAAGAGAACGCGTGGTCGTAGAAGGATGGTTCTGGTGTCATTGGAAAGCTCCCTTTCAGGGATACATAATTGTATTACACTCTGGCTCTTGTTTATGCATGAAAAAGAACACAAAAACAAGGTCGTTTAGGGTAAAACCACCCGCTTGGCGGGTAGTAGAAGTTACTGACGAGCCCGCTCGTAAGGCGTTAAATGACTTTAAAACCGTATTCGCTACCCACACAAAGTTTACCGTCTACAGTCTATAGGCTTCCACGCATCCCCCAGTTTTGCTTAATAACATAGTCGATTTATTATTCAGATCTATTTTTTTTTTTTATTTAATTCTCTCAAAACAGTTAGAGTCCCTACGAAGCCCACCAATTACTTAGCCAACCTACCTATACATACCTACCCTACCAAATAATAATGATAATTCAAATGATTTGTTGGTGAATAGCAGAGTATTGGCTAAGGTTTTTAACAATTCCTCCCTTTGCCAAATGTTAGTATAATAACAATGATATGGACCTTTAAAGTTTTGGCAATTGCCTGTGTAACTTACCCTGCCCTTCCTTCCTACCTCCCTCCTCCCTCTTCTTCTTAGGGTTGTGATGTGCAATGTACACGGAGTAGGAATCTCCAGATATTTGCACAGGCGTTATTGGCGTTGGACAGCTTTTTATGTGTTAGTTGGGTTAGTTAAAGTAAGATAGTACAGCATTGTAAGTCCTTTTTGTCTTGTCTGGAAGTAAATAGATGATAGATGTGTTAGCTGAAAAGGAGTATGAAAATATTGGTTGGGATTAGTATTGGTATAGCAAGGGGTAGGTCAATATTGGTTGGGATTAGTATTATACAAAGGAAATACAAAGGAAATCAAGCAACAACAGGTCTAGTGACCCTTCTAGGCTGCTTGTCCTCCAAAACACTGAGGATCAAGTGTCCAAACAGTGGTTTAGAGTGGGTAAGGGAACATTGGAAAGGGAACTACTGCCCTGGAACTAATGTCCGTGGCAGGATTAGGAGGGGGAGGGGGAGGGGGGAGAGAGGGGGGAGGTGGGAGGGAGGGCCTCTGGGCCTCTATAATTGGTATTGGTATAGCAATGGTAGTCAATTGTATTCTTGTTTGTCATTAATGTCAAGTTGTCTCATAAGTTAAGTTAAGCATTGTCTTGGTTGGATGATAATAAAGGTGGGTTTGTAGATTGGTACTGTATTTATTTTTGTGTACGTACTGTACTGTACTGTGATTCATATGTCGGAGAGTCTGTTGGTTATGCGTATATATGTCCCCAAAGCATTGGCTATTGATTTTTTGTCTGCTGGGGGTAGGTTGCCTCCACCCAGTATGTTTTCTAAGTTAAATATTCCTCCTCTTCGAGCAATTTCTTCTCGAAGAGTCATGCGGGCGCTGTAGTGGCGGTGACAGTAGAGTACGAAGTGCTCCACTGTTTCTGGGGTCTGATAAAATTGGCAGTTTTCATTGTCTGCTATTTTCATCTTGAATATATGTGCTGTCAGTCTTGAGTGGCCAATTCTGAGTCTGAGAGCCGCTGTATTTATTGGCTTGTTCTTGTAAGTGGTGTGTTCCCAGATTGCCCATTCATTTTTTATGGTCCCATATTGAGTACCAGTGATGGTAACTTTCCATTCATCCTTAACCCGAAAACGGCGAGGGGGGGTATTGAACTAGCTCCCCATGGGCGAGCATATTGGCTCCATTCAGGCCTATAATCGTCATTTTACGATAAATATCGTTATTACTTATTCATATGAGCCTATTCTACCTTCACTATGAAGATAGTAATCTGTAACAACAATAAAACAAGTTAAAATATAATTTTTCTGGTCGAAATCGCGAATATAGATGGACCAGCCCATTCATGAATTATGGAGAAAATTGAGGCAACCCCTCCCTCCATGAGGCCTCAAGCCACACTGAGCCTACTCATACACACACTCGGTCATGTAACACACCCGCTAGGCACGTAGCCACATCCTCCACACAGTTTGCTAATGTTAGCACAAAATATACCAATGAATTAGGGAATAACAGGGAAAATAGGTGATAATTGAAGGGGGAGGGGAAAGGGAGGAAGGAGGGGATGTGGAGGAGTGATATGAGGTATAGCGAAAAAAAAAAAAAAAAAAAAAAATAGTGCTACTGGGGCTGTTTAAATGTGTTTTTTAGGCCTCCCTTTTAAGAGCTTAGCAGCCGTCGCCCAGTAAAACCTCTTAAGAGTTTTGCAGCCGTTTACGGGTTAAAGTCTACGAGAATGTCTTTTCTGAGTATGGTGCTTCTGTCTGATGTGGTGTATGGGAGGTGGGTGATGTTTTGGAGGGAGTGCATACCTTTAGCAAGGTTATCTACGATCTCATTGTGGAGTATACCGGTATGCCCAGGAACCCATTATAGGCTTATGGTGTATCCATGAAGGAAATGACTGGTGATTTGCTGTAGTATGGGGTATACCCTCATATATTTTTCTTTAACACCTTACGAGCGGCCTATGCGGTTTATTTATGTGTACCGCCCAGCGGGGTGTTTTTAGCCAAAATAGGGCTGTTTACGTGATCATTTTCATGCCTAAATAAGACCCAGAACGTAAAACAAGTACCTATCCCTGAAAGGGCATAAACAGAGCTTTCGAATGACACCATAACGATCCTTGTATGATGGATAGTTTTCTTGCAATAACCGTGCAACGCGAGTGCAAAAAGCAGGTAATTCGGTACTTTCGGTACATAATTGAGTATGTAGCGAGTGAGAGAGGGAGGAGGGAGCTGAGATTTGTGTCAGTAGGTTCGCCGCGGTGGTCTGGAGCAGTCATACGCTCGCTAGTCTCCTGCCACCACTTGTCTCTCTCTCTCAGCCACATTACGTGCTGAAATTGCCACTCGAGTTATGTCGAGCGCCGCCACATAGTCCAGCTTTATTTAACCCGACTTATGTTGCGCGCCGCTAGTTATGGGTTAAACTTATCTAGCAAATGTATCAACATCCACTCTAGTGAACTTTCGGTATTTAGTTTATTCAGCTTAACACCTTACGAGCGGCCTATGCGGTTTATTTATGTGTACCGCACAGCGGGGTGTTTTTAGCCAAAATAGGGCTGTTTACGTGATCATTTTCATGCCTAAATAAGACCCAGAACGTAAAACAAGTACCTATCCCTGAAAGGGCATAAACAGAGCTTTCGAATGACACCATAACGATCCTTGTATGATGGATAGTTTTCTTGCAATAACCGTCAACGCGAGTGCAAAAAGCAGGTAATTCGGTACTTTCAGTACATAATTGAGTATGTAGCGAGTGAGAGAGGGAGGAGGGAGCTGAGATTTGTGTCAGTAGGTTCGCCGCGGTGGTCTGGAGCAGTCATACGCTCGCTAGTCTCCTGCCACCACTTGTCTCTCTCTCTCAGCCACATTACGTGCTGAAATTGCCACTCGACCTATGTCGAGCGCCGCCACATAGTCCAGCTTTATTTAACTCGACTTATGTTGCTCGCCGCTAATTAAGGGTTAATACTATTTATCCACATAAAATAGAAACCTATCACGATTTTTGTCTAATACAACCATAGGCAGTGGTATTACATATTATTTGAACATGACGTTGAATTTAGCAGTTGCTCTTTACCTTGAACAGTAATGACAGAACCGATAGCTTCTCTTGCCGTGTAGTACTCAAAGAAAGCAGGGTTACTTAAGCCGGCCCATACCGAACTGTTACCAAGTCAGAGACTCAGAGGTAACTTTCACAATGCATTATAACCCTAGACAGACACCAATATACCACTAAATCATACAAATATCACTACAAAAAAGATAGGAAAATATTATATTAATGTCCTAGGTATTTGAAATTATGCAAATGAGTAAAATCCATTATGATATAATGATAATGGGGTTGGTTTGTATCTGGCAACAGTGTTGCACTATAATTTTCTGAACATATGCGAACTTCGGAATATTTATCCAGTTAATATATACATCTATCACTATTTAAATTGAATACAACCATACACAGTGCTATTACATATTATTTGAACATAATATGGTAATTCTGCATAACTACTACTCCTGTTATTTTAGGTTTTCTTTATTTTCTTTATGTATTTTAATGCATTGCAAGTGTGTATTTTATTGTTACAAAGTGCGGAAAGCACTTTTTATTAGCATTTGCTTTGTTAATTGTAATTATTCAGATACCCCAACAATCTAGTAGTTTACTCGATTTAGTAAACTTTGAAAAGACATTAGCCTAACCTAACAACCTTACCTAACCTTACCTAGTATTATGGGTGGGGGCTGCTGCCCCCACACCCCCGCTGATTAGGTATTAAAACTATACAAAATTGATGGGATAAAGTCTATGGTGTTTACTCTGCAATCTTCAGCTTTGGCTGTCGAGAACAGGAAAGTACCATTAAAAATTTACCGACTTCTTGTAGGTTAAGCTCCACTCTGATTGGCTACTAAACATCGGGGAGGAGCCTCCAAGGAGGCTAGAATGTAAACAAAGTGTCCTGGACTGGCTGTACAAAAATAACTCTGATAATGTTATAGGGGAGTGAAAATCAAATTGACAAAATAAGAAAAGTAGCATTTATCCGCACATCAGTAATGTCCCCTGAGTAAGGTAAGAGCAAAAAATAATAATTCCACGAGACAGGAATCCCGTAATCGAGGAGTAGTTGTTCTGCAGAATACCCCATAATATAGGATGGTCTTTCTATATCTATTCACAAAAATTATAGGCCTAGTCTAGGCTACCGGTTGGTACGAATTTATCAGTTCGAATTTTGATTGAGAGTGGGACTAGGCCTAGGCATAGCCTAGGACTTAACATGGGATACTGTTTGGGGGTTGGGAATAGGCTCAGGCTGCTTTAGGCCTAATTAGGTAAAAATAGTCAAATCGAGACAATTGCACAGCCAACATAGCCTATTAAGCAAATAATTTACCAATCTACAATAGCCTAGGCCTAGTCTATTCGCTGTAAGTAGGCAAGAAATAATGACCTATAACCTGTGTAACTAAAAAACAACTAAAGTGATCAAGCTAATATGTCTACCATTTGGGAAGAGTCAGTCAAGGAATAGCCTAGATGTGGAAATTTACAGCCAATTTGCTCTAGCCCTTTTTGAGATACAGAGGTTAGTGGTCATGATTTCTCGCCTACGAACAGCGAATAGTTGAAGACTATAACAGTATGTGTTTTCACTGCACACATTTGTGCATCAACTAGGCCTAGCCTACATTAGGTTTTGGCTGGCATAGGTAGGCTACTCTTAGCTTAATTAGGCCTGCCATAAGAATGATAAGACATTAGGCCTAGGCCTATGAATACAAAATGTATCATCCTTTTTTAGTAGATGCCTAATGGTGTGTTAAGCACATGTTAACATGTATAGGCCTATTGCCTCAATAATTACTTTGTGTGTCATAAAGAGCTGTTAAGCCAATCCCACTAAGTGTGAAAGGCTTCAGTAATTGAGTAAGAGAAGAAAGAAAGGCAAGAGTTGTGTTAGCGGGCATACTGTCCGCTTTGTTAACATAGTCGCATGCTTGCAGTTCAGGGTACCAAAACAGAAAATATCCAGTTCTGGATCATTTTTCTAAGAATACAAGGATCAACTTTGCGTGGCGTCCGCGGGGTTCATAGCCCCCGCTACATAACAGGGGGTCCGGGGGGCATAGCCCCCCGGCCGCCGGAGAAATTTTGAGATGTGAAGGTAAATATACGCACAATACATGCTCAACATTTATTAAAAGGAATGAATAATATTGTAAGTAAAAGGGATGTTATGTATGTTTACTGGTGTTTAATCAGGATACTAGGGGAGCTGGCTGCCTGTACTTCAGTCTCAAAGGGATTCACTTCAGGTCCACTAATATAGGCATTGAAAACAGGTTTTTAAATTATTCTTAGCAGTCCCTGTTTTAGTTTTGTAACTTTTGTCCAATAAAGATTTCATGTATATTTGTTGTTGCATTCCAAGAACTATTACATACTTAATTTATATCCTTTCATATGATACATGAGATACTATAGAGTACTGGTTACAATATATACCGGTACCAAGTTTCAAGAATAAACTTTGATTAGAACATTTGTTTGTCTATTATTTTCCCTGGGCCGAGTAAAAAATACCTGGGTAGGCTATTCCCATCTCGGGTTAAGTACAATCAGTAGGAACGTAGAAACTTGCTTTAATTTTCACAACTTTAACACCTTACGAGCGGCCTATGCGGTTTATTTATGTGTACCGCCCAGTGGGGTGTTTTTAGCCAAAATAGGGCTGTTTACGTGATCATTTTCATGCCTAAATAAGACCCAGAACGTAAAACAAGTATCTATCCCTGAAAGGGCATAAACAGAGCTTTCGAATGACACCATAACGATCCTTGTATGATGGATAGTTTTCTTGCAATAACCGTGCAACGCGAGTGCAAAAAGCAGGTAATTCGGTACTTTCGGTACATAATTGAGTATGTAGCGAGTGAGAGAGGGAGGAGGGAGCTGAGATTTGTGTCAGTAGGTTCGCCGCGGTGGTCTGGAGCAGTCATACGCTCGCTAGTCTCCTGCCACCACTTGTCTCTCTCTCTCAGCCACATTACGTGCTGAAATTGCCACTCGAGTTATGTCGAGCGCCGCCACATAGTCCAGCTTTATTTAACTCGACTTAAGTGGTGAGCCGCTTTTTAAGGGTTAAAAGACTCAAGATTCTGCTAGGCTAATTCCAAAAATATTCAATCAAGTCTCCGTTACCCCCATGAAGTCAGGTTATAGTAATGACAAGACATACCAATTATATATGTTAGTTAGCGGGTGTGTGGACTATGGGGATAGTGGCAGCCCCCACTTTGGACACTAAGACTAAGTAAAGTTAGGTTAGGGTAAGGTAATGCAAATTATCTACTCATAACATGATTAACCGGGTTCAAATCCCGATGTATCAATGGGAAGATATTATTGGGATGGAATTTGTGCTGTACCTGGTATCAGTGCATTACCACAAGCCCACCGAAACGTCAATAAATAACCCTTATTGTTCCCTGATTAAATAGCACTGTATGAATATTCCCATATTCAAAATATGCTATAGGGGTGCAATGCCTGGTGAGTTATCTGCTCAACAGGTGGCGTTGTGTGTGTGTAAGTGTGAGAGTCCGAGTGTAGGGAGTGAGACAGTGAAGCATGGGAACGAGGTGGCTTCAGAGATGGGATCGTTTCGGGCCATGAGTGTGCACCGTGCCTCATGTGAAGGCAAGATGGCAGGTGCTCTTGTACTCTACGTGCTTCACATGTCTCACTCCCTAGACTGGAACAAGACCTCACAGGCTTCACTGTTCATTGTAAAGCGGTGAATGTTAAGGCTCTCAGCCTATGCCCGAGAGAAGTAAGTTGGAATATAGAAAAAAAAAAAAAAAAAAAAAAAAATGAACAATAAACTACTGTACTATATTCCTTGAAGAAATAAAAACAAACAATTGTACCGGTACATAAGGCTGCGGAAAGATTCTTTAGTGATACCCAAGTCATGGCCGGGATTCCGGGAAATCTATAAATGCACTGTAGGCGGTAGGCCTAGCTGCTGGCTGTACACTTATTAAATTGTACCGGTAATCTGGCTAAAAAGTTACTGGTATACAAAATGAGAACATAGAGGCAGGGTGCAGATCCCACTTTAGACACTAAGTTTGGACTTTGGTTAGGGTAAGTTATTGCAAATCTTCCACTCATAATATAAACTACAATAAAATAAGATACCAGTAATACGTACTGTAGCCTATTCTGCCTATAGCCTATACCTTGAAAACAAAAACAAACGGTAAGACTGCGAAAGTATTCGTCAGTGACAGGTCTACCCAAATCATGGCCGAAAACTCTATAAATGCACTGTAGGGTGGCAGGCTTAACCTAGGCTAGGCCTATACAGTACAGTACTGTACTAGTACAGTGTACACTCTTTATTAAATTGTGCCGGTACTTTGGCAGAACATTTTATAAGAACATAGGCTAGCAGCAGCAGATGGTGCAGACCTCACTTTGGACACTAAGTTAGGTTCGGTTAGGACTGTCTGTTACGTACCGTTCATAAGATCCTGTGTAGCGGCCCGCGGGAACTGTTTTTCAGATGCCTATTTACTAAGAAACATTGAACAATATCTTTAACCTAGCCTACCCTAACCAAAACATAACTTAACCTTAAATAACTAGTATAGCCTATTAGTGGAATATTTATGAATGTAATATGTAAAAAAAATGTGTAACATTACCAAATTATTGAAATATAGGCTAGCCTATGTACAGGTTCACCCCCTACACAGGATTATATCCATACCGTTTCATAGGCTTCAGCTTATATACCGGTACCGTACCTAAAAAATAATGGTAAGGATATAGTATTCGGGCGTAGGCTACCGCCTGGCAGGCCGTGCCTTGTTTACACTACTTGCATGTTCGCATCTATTTTGACTGTCGTGGGATACAATAATAGGTTGACCGTTGAGGAACTAGGCAGTAGGCTAGATGAGAATTTCAACAAGCCCTGGGGAGGAGCAAGGCGGTGGTGAGGGCTCCTCAATAAATCCTATAGGCGGCCCCTATTATCCCCTATAATCCCACTGCATGACGGCAAACTGTTATTGTCATAGGCTAGGCCTAGGCTATAGGCTATAGCCTAGCCAGGGTGTCAAACGACGCTGTTTTTTTGGGTGATAACACAAATGAACTTTCTGTATAATAATAACAAAATTTAAATCCTAGCCTACGTATTTTTATATTATTATTTTAAAAGTTAGACATCTAATATAGGCCTAGGCCTAGGCCTACTCTGTTCCAAAACTCAAGAGTAGCCTAGGCTAGGTTAGCCTAGCTGCCTAGCCTAGCCTTACAACAAAAAATAAAAAAATACAGGAATGTTGGTCTAGGCTAAATTAGTATAACTAAATAAGTTGGTCACCAATTATTTTGCAATATTTGAAAACAAATATGGATTTGATATGCTCTAAACATCATATGAAAATGTGTTTTAAGCCTTGGCCAAACCTATCTATCTATCTATATGCTCAGGCCCATTCCCCATTTTAGGGGTAGCCGACTCAAGACAGAGCAAGAACAGGGAAAACACAAAAACAACATAAAACAACGAATAAACACAGATAAAAAGCACAAACTCACATACATCCAGGTCACCCAGGAGAAGACCCAGAGACCAGGGTCACCAAGGTCGCTCCAGCACTCCCCGGGCCCCCGACCACCCGGAGAGGTTCCGATCTCGGCAGGCAGACATGCAGCGGAACCAAAGCCACAAGCCCTCCCACCACACTTCCAGGCGCACCCTTCATATTAATCGTCTCCCCGGGCCAGGCGCCTGATGGACTATTATCTAGTCCAACTTAAGCCCCACCCCATACTCTAAAATAAATGACCACGTGTTCACTCAACTATTCACAAGCATTCTCCATTCACTCCTGTCCACCACCACTTCCCCTGCCTGATCTATAGTCATTCCTCTATCATCCAAAGCTTTTCTTACACAGTCTCTCCATCTCAATGGGGGTCTTCCTGCCCTTCTATCTCCCCTTGTACCTGACGCACATATTCTCTTTGTAAGCCTTTCATCTCCCATTCGTTCAACATGACCATACCAGCTCAGCACCCTTCTGTCCACTCTGGCTGACAAATGTTCCTGCTGCTCCACTCTCCTACGTATCTCTTCATTCCTCAATCTGTCTCTACGAGTAACCTACGGCCAAACCTAATAAAAATATATGGTACTAAAATGGAAATTTTTCGTAACATGGTTGTCAATACCTTCCTATAGACGGCACCGATTCGTACACACGGCATTTCACCTGCTTGCCTACTGATGTGACGTGTAAGAGGTAAGCTTTTTCGCATAGGTTTAAACTTCCGAAAATTAATGGATAATACATATCACGTACTGAGTACTATGAATCCTCTGTTGCTGGCATGCAAGGGCTAGTTTAGTATTCCACGTACTGGGTACTATGAATCCGCTGTTGCTGGCATGCAAGGGCTAGTTTAGTATTCCACGTACTGGGTACTATGAATCCGCTGTTGCTGGCATGCAAGGGCTAGTTTAGTATTCCACGTACTGGGTACTATGAATCCGCTGTTGCTGGCATGCAAGGGCTAGTTTAGTATTCCACGTACTGGGTACTATGAATCCGCTGTTGCTGGCATGCAAGGGCTAGATTAGTATTCCACGTACTGAGTACTATGAATCCGCTGTTGCTGGCATGCAAGTGCTAGTATAGTATTCCACGTACTGAGTACTATGAATCCGCTGTTGCTGGCATGCAAGGGCTAGTTTAGTATTCCACGTACTGAGTACTATGAATCCGCTGTTGCTGGCATGCAAGTGCTAGTTTAGTATTCCACGTACTGGGTACTATGAATCCGCTGTTGCTGGCATGCAAGGGCTAGTTTAGTATTCCACATACTGAGCACTATGAATCCGCTGTTGCTGGCATGCAAGGGCTAATTTAGTATTCCACGTACTGAGCACTATGAATCCGCTGTTGCTGGCATGCAGGGGCTAGTTTAGTATCCCACGTACTGGGTCTAGGTTAGGTTAGGTTGGGTTGTTTGGTTAGGTTAATATACTAGGTCTCAGAAACAAGATTCGTAGTTGCGGTAGTATTTACAGATACGCCCGAATACTAAATGGGCGGCGGCCCAACCGCCATGGCACCGGTAAGGGTTTGTGTTGTATCCCACGTAGGCCTACTAGGTACTACGGACACATTGTAGGCGTTAGGTGTGGATTAGGTTTGTATCCAATGTACTAGGTCTATGTTACTGGATATTTATGATTTAAATAAGTGCTACGTTTTCGATAAATCTGGTTATATGGCTTTGCAATTAGGGAAATCATGAGCCGATTTCCGACATTTAGTTAGTCTTTTTCGATTCTCAAAATCCGATCCAAGTTTTGCCAAAAATTGGCTCTGGTTTTCCAAAATTATGCTTTTTGGGGTTTGCAATTTAGGGAAACTTGAGCCAAAATTCTAAATTAGGTTACTGTAATTTGTTTACTCTTAAAACTCGCAAAATCCGAGCCAAGTTTTGCCAAAACTTGGCTCGGGTTTTCCAAAATTCGGGTTATATGGCTTTGCAATTTCGGGAAACCTGAGCCAAATTTCTAAATGAGGTTACTGTCATTTTGTTGTCTACAAACTCTCAAAATCCGAGCCAGCTTTGGCCAAAACTTGGCTCGGGTTTTCGAAATATTGGGTGTTAGGCCTTTGAAATACCTTAAAACCCGAGCCAAGTTTTGCTAAAATACGTTTTAATCGCCGTTTTACGCATTTAACCCCTCATTTTCCCTGTACTTCATAGCCCTCCCCACTATCGGGCGGCATGTCTTAAGATCGTTGTATAATGGGGAAAACGGTTTCGCCGAGGGTTGTAATTATTTCCAAACACTATATATTGATGAAAACTAACAGGGAAAAATAAAAAAATCCATGGGAAAATGGGTGACCATCTTATTTAGTTTTTCCGCTAAGTTTAATATACACTTCCCAGGTCATTTTAACAGTGCTATTGCTTCTATATATCATATAATACACCATAGAGTAAGTTTTTAATAACTAGAAAAAAAGGTCATCTTATAAATAATTACCTTAATTGAGGACCTTTGGCGTTCCCGGGTTAAGAGGTGGGGGCTCTGAGTCTTAGCCTACCAGAACCAGATTCCCAGCTGCCTAGCTAACCTTATTTTTTACTGTATTTAACCTCAAATCTTCCTTGATCTTCATTAGCCTATCAATACATTATACATAGCCCCATTAGTGGGGGCAGTCCTAAGATTGTTGGATAATGGGTTATCCTAAGCCTAATACGCCTAGCCTCAGCCTAGGCTACTCATTTCTGCTTCAAATCATCATTATCATAATAGGCCTAGGCTAATACAAGTAGGCCTAGGCCTATACAACACTAGGCCTAGGCTTATCTGAAAAAATTATATGCTTGGTTACTTACGAAATTGCTGTTTGGTGCTTGCTAGAATTCAGGTTTATCTAAAGTATCACCTTGAACTTATACCTTATATATAATGAGTTCCCCAAGATTAATATGCACAATTAAAATGTAAAACTTGCAAACTAAACAAACCAAAATTGGGACAAGGACAATATAAAGTCATATTAAATTATCAAAATCGCTATGTGGAAACAACGCTTACTAAAATGAAATCTATTAAATAAAAGAACACAATCCACCACATAGGGTGTACACTACTACATGAGCAAGTTAATCTGTTTCCCAAGCAAACTAATCGCACACAAAACAACGCACTATCGTCACGTTCAAGGAATTAGTCAAATTTGGGAAGTCCGGGACGTTCTGGTAAATTTAAGTAAACTCTGCATGAATAAAGAAACTACATGTTATCTGTGTTTATTTTTTGTTTTATGTTGTTTTTGTGTTTTCCCAGTTCTTGCTCTGTCTTGAGTCGGCTACCCCCAAAATGGGGATTGGGCCTGAGCATATAGATAGATAGATAGATAGATAGACATGTTAAATGTAAAAATATTCATTTAAAATCAAATTTGCAACATGACAAGACATTAACAATAGTACAAAATACAAATATTGATAAGATATCTATATTATTACAAAATAATATATAAAATACAGTACAGCACTCACTAACGATAGTGCTATCGGGTAGGTACCTGTAAGCATAGGCATGCCTCAAGTGACCCCTATCAATAACTACCCTACAAAATAATAACCTACATTTATCGCACAAATAAACTAAGGAAATCGCAAAAGCAAGCAATTGATACTATCGACAATGAATACATATAATATAAAGACAAGTAATTGCAAAATATGAAGTAACAACAGATTTAAACAAAGAGTACTCTTTTAACAAGAACAATCAATTTAAAAAATCATCAATATTAATATTAATAATAGAAAAAGAAAAAGATAAACAATAAATACAGACAAAAAGTAAGCAGAGGTTATACAAGAAACTTCAAGTTAAAAATGCTTGATTAAAATTATTGATGTCAAATTTTAGAATACAGTCACAAAATTGACCCTAAAAAGATTAAATTCAGGGAACAATTTACTTGCCTCAAAACCTCTGTCTACTAAGAGTCTGTATAGTAACCTAGCTCTAGCCCAAAAGTCATCTACTTTAGTGCAAATTTTACAAAATCTTATTAACTGGGAATAAAAACAATTATAAGTTATTTTACTATCGATATTACTACAAGGGAAAGGAAAGTTTATTACGTTAAAATTAAAATCATCAACTTTGTGATATACTTTAAGTATGCACTGTTCATTAACAATCTCTATATTTATATCAAGAAAATTTACAACTTTATAATATACGTTACATTGTGTGAAGGGAATAGAATTAGGGTAAATAAGTTTAGCAACTTGATTAAAATTTAACAAATGGCAAACGAGAATATCATCAATATATCTACTATATCTATATTAACAATTTAGCAAGTGCTAATTTTTCTGGGATTTTATTTTTCTTGCTACTGTCAACTAAGTCTTTTATATATTTAAATTCTAAAGCAAGCAATAATAAATCTGCAATTAAAGTGCTAGCATTTCCACCCATAGGAATTCCTAATATTTGTTTGAAAATGTAAGGCCCGAATCTAACATAAGTATTGAAAAGAAAGAATTTAAGGGCATCTTTAAGTTTAGTTCTATCAAAATATACAGAACTAGTGGGAGTAGAGCTAAGTGATGCATTATTAAAATATGTATAAACATTTATGAAATAATTACCATCCCTAACGAACCTGTCAAAGTGCAAATCTATAATAAAGCAATGCTCTGAATATACTAAATCTAAAGGCAAATTGGTATACAAAGTTGAAAAGTCGAAGCTATGTACCGAGGTAACTTTCGGCGTGGTATTTATTTTATCAATAACTTCTAACGAATTGTCAACACTCCAATAATAGTTAATGCCAGTTCTTCTCATGATGGTATTACAATATCTTTTATGAGTACTTTTAATGTATTTTAAGCAATTTACGACTTGTTCTGATAGTTTTAGTGGTAGCAAATTTTGCTCCGGCAATAAAGCGATATTTATAAGGTCTTTTATGAAATTTAGGTAACATGTATAATTTTGCAATGCACTTGTTCTTATCAGAAAGTTTAATATCAAATGTTATATTTTTCTTGGTATGTTCATCGATTAAGTTATCAATATTCAGATTATTTTGAATTTCATAAACAGAATTACAAAATCACAATTTTAGAATGTGTAGGGCACTCGCAATTCACATAAAGTCAATGTTATATTCCAGCCCCTTAATTCACTCTATTTTCCACAAATATATCGGTAAATAACAGCTAAACACATTTCCAAGTGTTCCACAGTTGATTGGCGGCAAGCTAATTTGACGTCATCATTGGATCATTCTCGGAAACACCACAACAGAGAACATAGCTAATATTGTTTCGTTGTTTTCCATTAATCCAACCACATATATACCCCAGCAAAAACCAATAATTCATCATAAAATCGTACTAATTTATAGCTTACCTTATGCCTCAAGGTCTTGCGCTCTTTGTCAAACACATAAAATTGATATTCATTCACTATTTTTGAGAAATTAGAGACCCCTTAAAATTTATACATACGGAAAGATATCGTGTATTTTGGCGGGGGTTTAACTGGGATACTTTTTCGTCAGAAAACTAACATTCAAACTTAAATTAATATTTTACATTATTCATTTCAGTCAATATATTAAACACATGGAGTAGTTTAGTTAATATACAGTATACATAGTTTAGATAAATACCTATTATTATCCTTTAATCTACATATTATTGAGCATTCGATTGCCAATAAAATTACGGTAGTTGTGTCGTCTTGACTCAGCCTTCGGCGCAATATAACATCGGAGTGTAGGGGTACATTGGTTGTTTGTTTGTTTGTTTGTTTTTGCGAACTCTCCCATCCAGGAGTTCGTTCTATGAACGATGGCTGTTTCCATATTGTTATTTATATGTGTTATATTGGTGCTAAAGTCACACTCACCTCATCCGAACAAGTTGCTTTATAACATGTAAAGAACAAGCTCACATGACTCGAGCTCTGGATTTATCCGTTTATATTTACATTAGTAGCTGCATTTGGACTTCAATACAGGTGATATATAATAGTTCTAAGATCATAGCCAATGTATAGTACAGTGTAGAGCAAAGCAACTATCGTTTGATGAGTTTAATGTAGAAATAGAATGGCAGGTTTAGCGGCTCCCGGGACAGTCACAGGCTCACAGCCAATTTCAGTATCAATATTTTTTCAGATGTTAGGTTCGGGATCACAAAGAAAATGGGCGAATTTTGGCACACTGTCGCAGTTACATTTGTGTCTAATTTGACTGCTGATATTTGCCATTGCTGGTAATATATATTATGATGACAGTAGGTCATGGGGGTTGAGGGAGGCAGAGCCCCCCTCAACCCATTATTGTATCCCACGACCGGTAACAAATCAATTTACCCAACACCTGGCTGTGGGATATAATAATGGGTAGAGGGGAGCTTTGCCCCCTCACCCCCCATGACTTATTGTCATCATTATAATTACATATTACCAGCAGGGCCAAATAATAGCAGTCAAATTAGACGTGAATGTAACTGCAAGCGTGCCTAGGCTTATGTAAGTAAAGCGGATGGTACGCCCGCTAACACAACTCTTACCGGATTTATGAATGGGATTGATCATTGATAATCATCAGTTATGCTAGTTGAGAAATTAGTGTATTATTTATACCTTAACTACAGTATATTGTTCTACTTTACCATGCCTACTCCTAGGGCCCTAGGCAGAGCTAGCCAAACCAAAATACCACACTTTACTATGCCTACACTTTGGCAGTTCTAGTCAAGCCAAAATGCCAGACTTAGGCCAAACTTTTCAAAATACTGTAGGCCGAGAGTAATATTTTTTACCCACAACACCTCAAGGCCTACCTTTTCAAAATATGGTAGTTATTGTATCCCACGGCCAGGTGTTGGGTAGATTGTTTTGTTACCACCCGTGGGATACAATAATGGGAAAGGATGGGGTAGTATGTAGAATTCGGGCGTACCGCCAGCCTTGTTTACACTACGCGGAGCGGCGTCGGATGCTAGCCATCATGTTCCCGTCTATTTGGCTGCCTTTGGATACAATAATATGTTGAGGGGGGCTTTGCCCCCCTCACGCCCCCCCATGACATATTGTCATCATCTTATGTATTGCCAGCAGGGGGCAAATAACCGAAAAAAAATCGCCGTCAAAATAGACGCGAACTTTACCACGGCGATCGACAAATGTAAACATGGCAGCGGTGGGGGAGGTGTCGGACGTTTGCAATAAAGTTCCAGTCGATAAATCTACAGTTATACTACCCCTATTTTGTCGCTATTCTGTTGGTACTAATGGGTTATTATTATTAGTAGCAGACTTAGTACCGTATGGTTTGATGATGCGCGGAAATGTATATTTGACTTGAAATAGATACATTGAAGTATTACAAACCTTCGGGAACCCATAAACAGGGAACGTGAGCTAGGTTTAGACCGTCGCGCACCCATAAACAGGGAACGTGAGCTGGATTTAGACCGGTCGCGAGTCAGGTTAGTTTTCGGTTAGGTTAGGTTAAGTTAGGTTAGGTTAGGCTAATGTTAAAAATACTAAAATGCGACGGTCCTCGGTATTAACCAACACTGTATATCAAATAAAAAATAAAAAACAACAACAAATTACCTGAAAAACTCTTATCTGGCTGGTGATAATTTTTTTATCAAAATACGTTTTTTCCAGTTTCCGCGTCTGCTGAACCATCCCAAAACATGCTAAAAGACGTGTTTTGAAGGAAGGAGGTGGTGGGGGGTGGTGGGGGAGGGGTAGTATAACTAGATTTACCTTCCAGTCTATTTTGAATGCCATTGGATACAATAATATGTTGAGGGGGCTCTGCCCCCCCTCCCTCCCCCCCCCCCCCCCCCGGATGACATATTGTCACCATCATATATATTGCCAGCAGGGGGCAAATAACCGAAAAAAAAATTGCCGTCAAAATAGACGCGAAGTTAACCGCGGCGATCGCCCTATGTAAACATGACGGCCGTACGCCCGGAATTTACATCCATCCCGAAGGATGTAGTATCCGGGCGTACGGTCGTCATGTTTACATAGGTCGATCGCTCGCGGTTAAGGTCCCGTCTATTTTGATTGCTATTTTTTCATTTATTTGCCCCCTGCTGGCAATATATATGATGATGACAATAAGTCATGGGGGGTTGAGGCCTATTACTGTATCCTACGCAGTCAACAAAAATGGAAGTGATTCTTTAAAAATACATAGGTAGGGATGTAGTATTCGGGCGTATTGCCCTCCTTGTTTACGCTAATAATAATAATAATAATATTTATTCAGTTAGCATTTTACAATGTTCGTACCACATAAAATGTTACAAATATGACATGTACCAGCTTTGCATAATTCCAACTAAGGATAGCCCAATAAGGCCATTAGGCGTATTTCCATTGGGGTCCTTGTGTTCCGTACTTTCAGGCTCGCGATCACTTACCCTTTTATTTTTACTGCTGTGGGAATCCCCCCCCCCATGACTTATTGTCATTATCATATACCGGTATCCTATATTGCCAGCAGGGGGCTAATTACAGAGACAAAAGTAAAAATAGACAGAAACATAACCACCAGAACACAACGTAAATAATGTTGACTGTACGCCAGGATAGTACATCTTTCCCAAAATATATTACCAGTACCTATAGGCTATAGCCTAAAAATAAAAAAAACAAATATGCTAAGCCTATTTTGAAAAGTTATGTTTAGCTAGCACTGCCTAGGTGTAGGCATGGTAAAGTAGAACAATATGCTGAAGTTAAGGTATAAATAATACACTAATTAGGATGGATGTAGAGTCCGGACATACGGTTGTCATGTTTACATAGGTCAATCATCGCGGTAAGTTTGCGTCTATTTTGACGGCGATTTTTTTTGGTTGTTTGCCCCCTACTGGCAATATATATGAGGATGACACATGTCATGGTGGGGTGAGGGGGGGCTTTGCCCCCCTCAACATAATATTGTATCGAATGGCATTCAAAATAGACGGGAACATTATCGCAAGCGGCTGACGCCGACACCGCCGCCGTCATGTTTACATATGTCGATCGCCGTGGTTAAGTTCACGTCTATTTTTAAGGCTATTTTTCGGTTATTTCCCTCCTGCTGGCAATATATATGATGATGACAATATGTCATGGGGGAGTGCCCCCTCTCAACATATTATTGTATCCAGAAGCAGTCAATGCCCGAGAGGGAGTACAGTGGACTCTCGTTCTCCGCGCAAGAAGTATCCGGGATCCTTGCTATTCGCGGACACCCCTAAATATCCCATTACTCGTCATCCGGGCAAAAAAATGGCAAAATACCAGCTATTCACGGATTTGAATCGTGCGGGTCTGTGCGCATCCCGATTCTTGCTTTGGTCGGCCATCTTGCATTCTTGCGTGACGTCAACACAGCGTCCCAGCTGAGGCAGTAGCTCACAGCCCAGTGTGGGAAAAGTTGAAAACCACCTGTTTACAAGCTTTTTTCTGCACGAACCTCTTATCTCCCGCATTTATTAGGGCCTTTAGAGCATTCAGTGATAGGGACAGAGGGCCTGATGGTAATCATGATGGAAATAAATGCCCGGGACCATCAAAACAGAGAGCAAGCGTACCGACGCTGTCGGACGAAAGCGGGCAAATTATGCCGATGCGTAAGGCTAGCCTAAGCCTAATAACTGATTACAAATAAAGTTTGTGTGGTAAGTTATCTCCTCATAATATGTATTTATAAGTATTCTCCTCAAATAATATATATTTATTGGATATATTTGGGGGAAAATGGGTACTTTATGGGTGACTGGACGAATGTGGAATAAAGTGTGGTACCGATACCGTCACTGACGGTACCACACTTTGTTCCACATTCTTCCAGGTCCGTCACGGTATCTGTTTAATAATTTGGTCCATATTATTGTCATAAAGTAGGTCAAAATAATGGTTTGAGGGTCCAAGATGGCCGAGTCAGGTATGACCTAAGCCTATTTCCCATTGAAACCGATGTTAAACACTGCCCACGTATCCGCGAAACCACGCATTCGCGGAAGGGGGCTGTAAGACATAGGCGCAAATACTGGGAGGGCACTGTAGTTGGAATATAGAAAACAAAAATAGACGGGAACATGAGGGTAAGCGTCCGCCGCCGCTCCGCGTAGTGTAAACAAGGCTGGCGGTATGCCCGAACTCTACATTCTACCCCACTAATTTTCCAACTAGCATAACCGATGATTATCAATGATCAATCCCGGTCAGAAACGTCCATGCTTCCCTCCCATAAGTCAATGTTGGGATTACCACACTGTCATGCAAGGACTTCTTTACTTCCATGCTGACCACCCTATTTCTTCTTACTGCTTTCAGAGTTCCTACAACGCTCTTCCCCTGTTGCACTCTCTCCCGCACTTCTTCATCCATAGGCCTACTCACATCTATACTCAACACACTGCCAAAATACTTAAGTGAGCTGACATTCTTCATAGCCGTTCAACCTCACCTCACACTCTATGGTTGCACCCCTTTCAAAGACCATAACATTATTCTTCCTAGCATTTATCTCCAGATTCCCATTTTCACACACTGTTCCAAACATATTTACCTGACCGTGCAACTCCCATTCACTATCGCTCATCAGAACTGTATTGTCAGCAAACAGTAGTATTGTACTGTTCAGGCAACTTCCACTTGTTTCCTTCCCTTATCAGCGGTACACCAACATCCGCTGCTCTTCCTTGTATTTCTTTCATGACTCCATCCATACACTGTACCGGTATATATTGAACAACCATGGGGACATCACACACCCTTGCTTTATCCCAACATTCAGATCAAAGAACTCGCTCTGTTAATTATCTACACATACTGACACCTTTGCACCCTTATACAACATGCTCTTCACTGCTTTCAGCAACTTGCCATCTACTCCGTATATTCTCAGAACCGGTACTTTCCACATACCGGTACCTTCTCTATTAATTCTGTCATAGGCCTTCTCCAAGTCCATAAATGCAACATACAACTTTTGTTGCTTCTCCAGATATTTCTCCACAACACATTTCAGGGCAAAAATCTGAGCTATGCATTCTCTTCCCTTCCTAAGATGACTACAGTATGCTAACCGTTTCCCCAGCAATACTGACCGAAAATGCCCAAATATATTGCATGTCCTCTTCAGATTTATCTAAAATATGTTAAATTACACCAAATACCAACTACAGTAGCACTGAAATCAATAAAACACACTAACAGGATAAATAAATGGAAGAAATACTCCATAAGATTAATATGTTAACCCTTTACCCAGCAATACTGACTGAAAATGCATAATTAGATTGCATGTGCTCTTCAGATTTATACATACATACATACATAACATTTTAAGACTGAGTGCTCCACACAGATGTGCAGTTTCAGTCTCTTGTCCTAATGGCGGCATTCCAGGCAACCCTGTTAAGGGATGCTTCACTTGTCAAGTTTTTGGATTTGAGATCGGCACGTATAGTCCGATCCCAGGTCTTCCTTGGTCCACCCCTTGGTGCAGCTCCCGCCACAATCGCAGACCTGCATCTTTTCACCCAATTTTGTTCATCCATTCTCTCCACATGTCCATACCATCCCAGTTTACTTGTACGCATCTCCTCGCTAATACTCTTTGTACCTAAACATCTCCTCAGCTCAACATTTGTTATTCTGTTGACATCCTCTATCTGAAACATGTAAAATTACACCAATTAGCAACTACATTAGCACAAAAATTAATAAAGTACACTAACAGGATAAATAAAATGTAAGAAATAGCCCTAAAGATGAATTTATCTATCTATCTATTGACGGACGCCTTGATCCCCGAAGGATTGGCCACGAACGAAACACCCCTATGCACCTCTGTCCCCAGTCAGTCGACGCCCCTCCTCCCATCCAGCACCGCTTTCACGCATATACTTCTTAACTCCATCCTTCCACCTTTCTTTCGGTTTATTTCTCCCTCTGTCCTTCCACCTCACTCGTACACTCTCTTAGTCATTCTCTCGCTTCCCATACGTTCCACATGGCCGAACCATCTCAAGGTGTTCTTTTTCGCACTTTCCAGTACATTCACACCACACCTCTCTCGTACTTCCTCATTCATCTGTCTATCCCTCCATGTACCTCCGCACACACTTCTCGAGTAACTAATTTCCATCTCTTTCACTCTTGGTTTGAATCTCTCCAACAACGTCCATGCTTTGCTCCCGTAAGTCAATGTCAGGATTATCACACTGTCATGCAAAGACTTCTTTACTTCCATGTTGACCACCCTATTTTTTCTTACTGCTTTCAGCATCCCTACAACCCTCTTCCTCTGGTGCACCCTCTCCCGCACTTCTTCATCCACACTCACATCTTTACTCAACACACCGCCCAAATATTTAAATGAGCTGACATTCTCCATTGCCATTCAACCTCACCTCACAGTCTGTGGTTGCACCCCATTCAAAGAGCATAACCTTGCTCTTCCTCGCATTTACCTTCAGACTCCGTTTTTCACACACTGTTCCAAACATATTTACCAGACCCTGCAACTCCCATTCACTATTGCTCATCAGAACTGTATCGTTAGCAAACAGTAGTATTGTACTGTTCAGGCAACTTCCACTCGTTTCCTTCCCTTATGAGCAGTACACCAACATCCACTGCTCTTCCTTGTATTTCTTTTATGACTCCATCCATATATATATTGAACAACCATGGGGACATCACACAAACCCTTGCTTTAACCCAACATGCAGATCAAAGAACTCGCTCTGTTCATTCTCCACACATACTGACACCTTCGCACCCTCATAGATGCTCTTCACTGCTTCAGCAACTTTCCATCTTCTCCGTATATTCTCAGTACTTTCCACATATCTTTTCTATCAATTCTGTCATAGGCCTTCTCCAAATCCATAAATGCAGCATACAACTTTTGTCGCTTCTCCAGATATTTCTCCACAACACATTTCAGGGCAAAAATCTGAGCTACACATCCTACACCCTTCCTAAGATGAATACAGTATGTTAACCATTTCCCCAGCAATACTGTGACGTCTACCAGCGTTGGCAGAATCGCCTCTCGGTAGCCACTAGCGCTTGCCAGGGACATCGAAATGGGCTACAGTTATCAGAGAATGTTGTTCTTTCTTTCCTAGCAATCGTATTGTCACAGACAGTCCAGTGGTGGTCTTTGTTTTCGTCTGTGACAACGGGAAGTGTTTTATATCATTAATAGAAAATAACACGCATTGTATAAAGTTAACACCTTACGAGCGGCCTAGGCGGTATATAATATGTAGCCACCAGCGGGGTGTTTTTACCCAAAATAGGGCTGTTTACGTGATTATTTTCATGCCTAAATAAGACCCAGAGCGTCAAACAAGTATATATCCCTGAAAGGGCATAAACAGAGCTTTCCAATGACACCATAACGATCCTTTTATGATGGCTAGTTTTCTTGCAACAACCGCGCAACGCGAGTGCAAAAAGCATGTAATTCGGCACTTTCCCCATACAATTCCGTATGTAGCGAGTGAGAGAGGGAGGGAGGAGGTGGGAATCGTGTCAGTAGGTTCGCCGCGGTGGTCTGGAGCAGTCATACGCTCGCTACTCTCCTGCCACCACTTGTCTCTCTCTCTCAGCAACATTACGTGCTGAAATTGCCACACGACCTATGTCGAGCGCCGCCAGATAGGTCCAGATTGATTATACTCGACTTATGTTGCGCGCCGATAGTTATGGGTTAAGGAGAAAGAGCGATGTAGGCAGTGTGGTGGTAATGTGTGCGTGTGTATGTATGTGTTACCTCCCTCGCTTGGAGGAGTTTTCCCGCCCAAACGCGGGCTTTCCCACGCCCTTGATTGGCTGGCGTGTGTGGCTGTGTCACGTGACACCTGCTGCCTTGTGACGTCTCGGCCTGTGATTGGCCGACCACCGCGTCTTTGTGGGCTCCTGTGTACAGGAGGGTCCCCAGGAGCTGTCCTCCTCAGGACAGGTTAGGCGTGCATGCATCTAACATCCCTTGCTTACTCTCTCCCCCGATCACCACCTTTAGAACTGTTTCTCTCTCTGAACTTCGATCTTTTCCATTACTTCTCATCTTTATTCAATTACTTGTCCCCTTGGGTTCTGCATACGGTTTCTATAGCCGGCCCATTGTATTGCATGCGCCGTCCTCTGAGATATTTACATGTACTTAGAATAGGTTTTTGAGGGTTCTTAGTTAGTATAGGTTATGAACTCTGTGTGTCTCCATTATTAATTTAGTGTTTCTGCTCTTTTATTTAATGCTAGACTGGGATAAGGTAACTGAAGTCGTTGTCATCGATATGTGTATGGTTTGCTTATACCTACACGACTTCGACCGGTCCTGTGGTAGCCTGTGCTGTCTTTTCGGTTGTGTCCTTTGCGAGTGCAGCTTTGTGTTGACTGATGGCTTTGGCCTGTGCCAGTTCCACACTTTGCTGCCTCTTTGCTTGACTTTAGAGGGTCGCCAGGATAGAACCAGATACTTGTGATCTGGATCTATCAAGAGAGCACCCTAGTCAATTAACGTAACCTAAAGGATACAGTCTTAAGGACTTCGTTAGGCTACGAGCCTGTCTTGCTCAACCCCCAGTTCCTTACCTAGAGTATCCCAGCTAGACATTATTAATTGAGTAGACACTTATTATTATTTAATATAAGCTCTTTGATATGTATGCATTATTATTCACAGCATTTATTAGCCTAAGTTGTTGCTGAGTTGTTGCTACAACCATAGTAGGCGGTTTCGTTGATGAGGAAGTACTTCTTTTAGTGGCGAGCATTACTACCGTTGCGCATTTATAGTATTCTCGTGTCAGTTAACATTATATGTCCTATCTGTTTGTGTATTCGCTTTACACGTGTGGTGTCCTGCCTCCTGCCTTTATATAGTTTAAGATATGAGCATCTTATGAGCATCAGACTTTCTTCAGAAATTTCCAGGTCTATGCTGTAGGACTATACTTCACTTTCTTTCAGAAAGGAGTGAAGAGTTTATTGTTGTTTAGAGTACCTGTATTGAAGCATCTTTTTATTGTATTAAATCTTGCAGTGATTTAATTGATCGTTCCATAGATTCCTGTTTATGCATTTTACCGTAACTTGCATCCTGTGTGTTATCAGGCTATACCAGTGTGGGTTAGCCTGAAGTAGAGTACATTTATGCCCAGTTAAGGATACCCTGTTATCGCAGATTAACTCTGGAGGGTATAGGTGTTTTGTTCGCCGGCATATAAGTTCGAGGGTTTGGATCTAGCGTACCGTTGTTGCATAGTACCCTATTACTAGTCCAATCATTAAGTGCCCTTGTTTTATTCGTAGCCCCGGTCGTAACAAATGGCGACCTTGCCTAGTATCTTATCTTAGTCGTCACAACAACCTAGTGAACTAAGAAATAATTGCAGGATTTTTGGACATTTGTTTTTGAGGAATATTTTGGACACATGGGATTTTTTTTGGCAACGTGGTATAGCACTTGAGTTGTCTTCAAGCATTTTTGATTGAATAGTGCTACATGAGAGTAGGTATTTTATTTTTTTATATAAACTTTGAGGATTTCCTGTGGACACTATGTCGAACGACGGATCAGTACATAGTGAGAGCACAGGCGAGGAGGTGGAGAAGGTGGAGTTGTCTAGCGGCGCTCGGGTGGTAAACAGTGAGGAGGATGCTCGGATATTTTTGGAGGAGCCTGTGTCAGCGGATCGGGTGTCGGGGCTAGACCGGTATGGACTACAGTGTGTAGCCACAGTCTTAGGGTTTCCCGGTACTAGCGGTTTGTTGAGAGGTGAGCTGGTTACCTGTGTGCTCGGTGGGGTGCGTGGGGCTTCGGGTGGAGCGGGAGCTGGGGCACCTTCTGCCCAGCCCCCATTCCACTCGACTCCTACCATGGCGCCCCCTCGGGCTCCGGAGCCGGGTACGTTCCCGCAGGCCGATGCCCGCTGGCGGTTGGGTATACCTCTAGGTGATTCGCGGGGGTGGGTCCCCAATAGTAGCACCCCCTCCTCAGGGTTTGTCTGCCGAGATGTTGTTTCAGCTCGAACTCGCCAAACTTCAGCAGCAGGAGCGACAGGCTAATCATGGGGCTGAGCTCGAGCAACGAAAGTATGAGGCTGAGCTCGAGCAACGGCAGCGAGAGGCTGAGCTCAGGATTCAGGCTGAGGAGAGAAAGGCGAAGTACTGTGCAGACATAGAGCTTGAGAAGTCTCGGGTGGAGTCGACAGAGCAGCGTCTCGGTTCTGGGAATCGAGGTCTTGATCAGTCTTTATCGCACCTTCTTAAGTTAGTCCCTGCATTTGACGAGTCGGGTGTCACCGAGTTTTTCCTGCGTTTTGAGAAGAAGTGCCGGGAGCACCAATGGCCCGAGGTTAAGTGGGCAGCCCTTGTTTCCTCTAGGTTGGTTGGCAAAGGACTCAAGGCATTTGATGCGTTGCCCTTGGAGTCTTGCATCGATTATGAGGTATTGAAGGAGGCTGTTCTGCGGGCATATGAGTTACAACCAGAGACATATAGGTTGAAGTTCCGGATTGTTACGAAGGGTCGGTAGTGTACTTTTCTAGAACATGCCCGTGAACTGTCTGATGCTTTGAGAAATTGGCTGAGGTCAGAGAAGGTGACGATGTTCGAGGAGCTTGAGCAGTTAGTCCTTCTAGAGCAATTTTTTAGGTGCACAGGCAGCGACCTGACTTTGAACCTCAAAGAGAAACAACCTAAAACTATACAAAAGGCAGCTGAGTTGGCTGGCCTGAGAGTATCGCTGATTCGTGGGTGCGGATCTGCACAACGGACCGATGCAGTTAACAAGGGGCGCAACAATCCACCCCCCCTAGTCAGTGATACAACAGTTAATAACAAAAGTGAGAGCAATGATACTAATTTTGATCACAAACCCAAACCTGTCCCGTTTACGAAAGGTCAGGGCCCTTCCCCCCCTCAGGGGAAGTCCAAGGGTGAAGTAGAGTGTTTTCAGTGTCATAATAAGGGGCATTTTGCACGTTCCTGCCCTAGTAACCAACCTACAGCAGTCGTGTCTTTGGCTCGCAACATTGGGGTGTCTCTGAGGTCTTCTGCATTTACCAGGGGTGATATGTCAGATGCGGGGGCACAACCAGTGAAGGAGTGTCCGGAAGGCTCGAAACCTGTCCGCGATGCTTTTTGTGGCCATAGAGGGCGTGGCTGCGTGAGTTGGGCTGGTTGCAAGCATGGGTTGGAGTTGTTGCGAGATACAGGTGCATCCCAGACTCTGATGAAAAACTTTACAGGCAAACCTATAAATGCGGAACGGGTGGTTGTGGTGCAGGGTATTAATGCTACACGGTCATACCCGTTGGTTCGAGTGGAGCTGGAGGTTGATGGTGTGCCACCGGAGATTGATGTTGGAATCGTAGAGAAAATGCCAGTAGAGGGCGTCGACCTTCTTCTCGGCAACGACTTCGCGGTACCTACTTCTGAGGTTCCACCCTTAGTCGGTGCCGAGAGGGCGGCCGACGTGAGTAGGGAGGGGCAGGAGTGGCTCGAGAGGTGTCAATTACAGCAGAAGGTGAGTGTTGTCACTCGATCTCGTGCATCTAAGGTGTCACAGCATATTCCTCAGTCTCTAGACCAGCGGAGGAACGGTCGGAAGGAGCAAGCTAAAGTTGGGAGTAGTTTTGTGAGTTTTGATCCAGCGGCTCTTCTTGGCGACTCAGTATTAGCACCAACGTTTAGGTCCGGAGTGGCCCCAGAACCTGTCACACTTGGTGAGGAGGTAGGGCGTGAGAAAACTCCGAGACATCAAGTTGAACTCGAGGACGGTGAAACATGTCATGTGAACCTGTTAGAGTTTGTGAGGCAACCACCTGAGCAGCCTACTGTCCCTATGTTGGTCTGCAGCGGCCAAGGTGGAGAAGGAGAGGGGGGCAGTGGGGCACAGGTGGAGGAGAGTTGGGATTGTCATGTCTCGGTGGAGCGGTGGGCGGGGGACACGAGCCAGGTGGCTGTGGAAGCGCTAGAGCACCTGCCTGAGCAGCAGTGTGCAGCGCTCCAGCACCCACTCGGTACATACCCCACTGTTTGTGCCGAGCACCCAGGCTTCACAACTCAAGCGGTGCACGAGGTTCCGCTGACAGGTCACTTGAGTGTCAGTAGACCGTTGGCCTCGTTGGTTCAGTGGTTCAAGGTGGGCGACGAGGCTTTGGCATGGTTGCCAGGTCAGGGTCGACCCATGACTGCTAAGGGTAGTGGTCAGAACCAGGATATTGAGCAGATTGGTGAGGTAGGCTGTGGAGTGGATGTGCCCGGTCATCGCATAGCCTCCCAATGCTGCTCTAGTATTATGCAACAGCCCTACCATAGACCGACTGTATCTGGCCATATCGCTGAAGGCGGTGATATTGCGCAGGCAGATGTAGTCGCAAGGAATGCGGGGGTGCGCATGTACGGTATCGGCGGGGAGGCCTTAGCAATTATGAACTATGAGAGTGACTGCACAGGTGGTACAGATTGTCCCTCTCGTGACCTGGCTGTTCTGGGAACAAAGGTGGAGAAGGAGGGAGGCTATAGTGTAGAAACTGTGGTCTCGGCGGGGTTGTGGGAGGGCAATGAGCATGGTGTTCGTCGTGATAAGTTGCAACCTCTTGTTCCTGAGCGTCAAGAGAAGTTGTTTACTAGGCTGTGGCAGTACCTCCGCATGTTTCTTCATTTTCCAGGCCTGATGTACGGGGTAGAATCCGACATGGAGGCTGGAGACAGTGCAAGGCTCAAAGTGGCTCCCTACCGTATAAATCCTGCTCGACAGCCTGTGGTGAAAGCAGAGCTGGACTACGTGTTGACGAAGGGTCTGAGGGATAAGGAATGTCGTGAGTGGTCGTTGCCTGTAAATTTGCAACCTGTGTTAAGTGGCAAGATCAGTGTGTGTGTTGCTTGCAAGAGTGTGTGTGAATTATCCCTGACAGAAGCCTATACCTTATCGAGAGTTGATGACACCATAGACCGCATCGGGGCTGCATCGCTTATCACGAAGGTAGAACTAGTGAAAGGTTATTGGCAGGTCCCGTTGCCGGAGAAAGCGAAGAGTAGTGCCAGTCTTGTGATGAACTGGGCAGTTTATCAGTGCCAGGTGTTGTTTTGCTGCCGGAACACAAGTTGGATGTGTGGCATGTTAAGGGCGCTGATAATGTTGTGGCTGATTGTTTGTCGCGGGAGGGTACGCTTCGGGGAGCACCCTCGCCGTTCAGTCAGTGTGTATTTGAGAGTTGAGAAAAAACCAGCCTTGCCCCTGTAGAGCAGCTGTCAAAAACAACATTAAAATTAAATAAAAAAAATCACATAAAAACTTTTTCTTTTTGATAGTTAATTGTAAGTTGCCAATATTATAGTTAAAGTCCTAAGTTGAACCTATCTTTCACTAAGTTGGCTGGGCTCTGTGAAGCTCGCTCAGGGAGCATAGTAGGCTATATTATACTATTGTGTTTGGGAGGGGTTATAAGATTTTCTTTATGCTAATGTGTTGTTTTTATTTAAAATTGAGCTTTGCATTTCATTTCTGATGGAGTGGCTAGGTGTGGCGGGTCTTGTCGGCATTCTGCCTTGTCAGATATCGTGCTCGCTTAATGTTGAGCGTCCTATATCTTGGGCGGGGTGTGACGTCTACCAGCGTTGGTAGAATCGCCTCTCGGTAGCCACTAGCGCTCGCCAGGGACATCGAAATGGGCTACAGTTATCAGAGAATGTTGTTCTTTTTTCCTAGCAATCGTATTGTCACAGACAGTCCAGTGGTGGTCTTTGTTTTCGTCTGTGACAACGGGAAGTGTTTTATATCATTAACTCCCTCCGACATATTATGTTCCAGTAAGTCCAAGGAGGCACTTGACAAGTATTTTGGGTCTTGAATTTGGCTCATGAGTGTTGTCGAAGCCTTACATTTTTCGCGATTTCCATCCACCAGAATGCTGTTTATTGTGATGTATCATAATATCAATGGAAAGAGGAATATTTATAGTACATGATAAAATAAAAAAAAATGTAAATAAATCGAAATATGAAAGTGTAAATGAGTCCGGAATACAATTATTTCCCATGCAATTGTCTTCACACCGTCCTAGCTCTAAATTGTGAGTGATGACCATATATTTTTTTTTGCTCAAATAATAGTATTTTTTCTCCTCTTTCCAAATCTGTAAACAGAAATTGTTTATCTTCAATAGTTCTCAAGCAGTGACCGAAAAAAATGATTTTGATTTATATGGTTTATAACATTTTCAATTTATTTCGTTGCTACGAAGTGTATGGTTTTAAATTTAGGCTTTATGAATACGGCAAATAATGCTGATGAGTATAAAACAAACTAGAAGTTCCTAGGACAAATACTTTTTGCGCTATGAATATTTGAAATGAAGAGCCAAAATGCGAATATTTACGCTTCACCCATCTCTGTTCCGGCGATGCTAGCCGGGTTCCGAGCTGTTCCCCACCTCGTGGTTGCGTTATTTGCTCGGATACGTATATAACTGTATATATCACCGGAATCGGAAAATTGTGCTCTTTCCAATGGTGAAAACAAAAATAATATAGCGTAATTGGTTCGCGAGCTATGCACAATTGTTTCCATGCAGTGACCGAAAAAAAAAAAATCTGATTTTGATTGATATGGATTAAAACATTTTCGATTTATTTCGTTGCTACGAAGTGTATGGTTTTAAATTTAGGCTGAATGAATACGGCAAATAATGCTGATGAGTATAAAACAAACTAGAAGTTCCTAGGACAAATACGTTTTGCGGTATGAATATTTGAAATGAAGAGCCAAAATGCGAATATTTAGGCTTCACCCGTCTCTGTTCCGGCGATGCTAGCCGGGTTCCGAGCTGTTCCCCACCTCGTGGTTGCGTTATTTGGTCGGATACGTATATAACTGTATATATCACCGGAATCGGAAAATTGTGCTCTTTCCAATGGTGAAAACAAAAATAATATAGAGTAATTGGTTCGTGAGCTATGCGCAATTGTTTCCATGCATTGTTATTGTTATGAAAATATATGAGAATGTTTATACAGTTGAATATCTTTGCCACAATATACACCCTTTCCAACGAGAAGGGAAATGGCTCCTGGGTTGACACTGAAAAAACAAAATAAGAAAGCCAGGTAATCTTCAGGTAATAAATTCAGAAATAATTCTATTGTACACGTAAATAAAATAAAGTAATATATATATATATATATATATATATATATATATATATATATATATATATATATATATATATATATATATATATATATATATACATATATATATATATAGACAGTATATATATATATATATATATATATATATATATATATATATATATATATATAAATTATATATATACAAGGTGTCAAACAAAATATAAGAATGGTAAATGGTAATGGTATGTATGTATATATATATATATATATATATGGTGTCAAACCAGAGAAATATGTGCAAATTTCCAAGCCACCCAAAGAGGTACTGCACTGGACTCGTTATTTTTTTAGAGTGGTTTCCCCAGGAGGCCTATATCCACTGTAGTAGTTTTTGTAGTTTTTTTTTTTTTTTTTTTTTTTTTTTTTTTTTTTTTTGTATGATGATGATGATGATGATGATGGTGATGATGATGGGTGAATGAAGGTGGGTGAATGAAGGTGGGCCCCGAACCTTGGAAGTGATGATTGAATGAATTAATTATTGAATGATTGAATGACTGAATGAAAGGGTGATTAAGGTGAACTATTGATGATGATGATGATGATGAGGATGATGATGATGATGGGTGAATGAAGGTGGGTGAATGAAGGTGGGCCCCGAACCTCGGAAGTGATGATTGAATGAATGAATGAATTATATATGGGGGGAGGGGGGTATAATGGGGGAAGAGGGGGAGGGTGTATAATGGGGGAGGGAGGGGGCATAACTTAGATAAATACATAAATACGAATGATATATATATATATTATATCAATCTACAATTAGAAAAATAAAATAAAATAAAAATAAAAAATAACCCTCCCCACCCAAAAAAAAAAAAAAAAAAAAAAAAAAAAAAAATATATATATATATATATATATATTATATATGGGGGGAGGGGGGCGGGAGGGGGTGAAGGGTGGGGAGGGGGGGAGGGAGGGGGGGGGAGGGAGGTGCAATGGGGGAGGGAGGGGGGTATAATGGGGGGCGGGAGGGAGGGGGAGGGGGCATAACATAGATAAATAAATAAACACGAATTATATTATATTTATATATTTATATATATATATATATATATATATATATATATATATATATAATATCAATCTACAATTAGAAAAATAAAATAAAAATAAAAAATAACCCCCCCCACCCAAAAAACGAAAAAAAAAAAATACAAAAATATATATATATATATATATATATATATATATATATATATATATATATATATATGGGGGGATGGGGAGGGGGAGGGGGCATAACATAGATAAATACATATTACATATTATATATATATATATATATATATATATTATATATATATTATATCAATCTACAATTAGAAAAATAAAATACAAATTAAAAATAACCCTCCCCCACCCAAAAAAAAAAAAAAAAAAAAAAAAAAAAAATTATATTATATATATATATATATATATATATATATATATGGGGGGAGGGGGGGGGGGAGGGAGGGGAGGGGGGGAGGGGGGAGGGGGGAGGGGGGGAGGGGGGAGGGAGGTATAATGGGGGGGGAGGGAGGGGGAGGGGGCATAACATAGATAAATACATAAACCGCATCTTTGTGGGCTCCTGTGTACAGGAGGGTCCCTGGGAGCTGTCCTCCTCAGGACAGGCTAGGCGTGCATGCATCTAACATCCCTTGCTTATTCTCTCCCCCGATCACCACCTTTAGAACTGTTTCTCTCTCTGAACTTCTTCTTTTCCAATACTTCTCATCATTATTCAATTACTTAACCCCTTGGGTTCTGCATACGGTTTCCATAGCCGGCCCATTGTATTGCATGCGCCGTCCTCTGAGATATTTACACCTACTTAGAATAGGTTTATGAGGGTTCTTAGTTAGTATAGGTTATGAACTCTGTGTGTCTTGTGACGCTTCTGCATAGTAACCACGTGCGGGCATGCGCGCGCGTCGGCTGCCCAGCCGTTTGGGAAACCGGCTGGTGGTAGCCGGCCGGTAGGCTTTCCCTTAGTATATATCCTACGACAATGTAACTAATGTCTGGGATATTCTTATGTTGTTTCACAGCTTGAAGCTGCCCTTATTCTTAACCAACGCATCTTAGTATATTTTATTCTTGATAGTTGATTGTTTTATTATAATATATAAGATGTAAGTCTAGTGAGAGCGGGGAGAGACAAGCGGGAGAGAGAGACCGGCTTGGGACGTAGCTTCGCGCGGAGAGACCAGCTTGGGACGAGCCTGAAGCGCTGCCACAGGTATTTGATTGCAACGTTAGGCTTAGTTTCGACTCACGCACGGGGTAGAGGATTTTGACCCGGCAACTGTGTTGAGTGTTGCCAAGCCTGGGATGTATTCTGCATGCATAGTGGGGGGTCCAGACAGATTCAAGACTCAGAGCTCACCTCATTGTCGTACCCTTCGGACCCCCTTGATATCTATCCCTCTCAACCCCACTTAGAAACGTTCTCTCTTACATGGTATACCTTCTTTCCACTACTTCACCAATCTATTTAATTATCCCATCCCCTTGATAGACCTTATATCTATTATTGTATTAACAACGAGCTCTCAGATAACTAGATTGGTTTTTGGGCCTTATGCAGGGATGTAATTGTTAATGAGACCTAGGAAGGTTTTTTGTTGTCTCATATTTGGTGGTTTCATGCTTGCTAGTGTCTTCTTGTGTCAGGTTAGCAGGGGCTAGACCGGAGGGGAGGCTTTTTGCGATCCTTTAAGTAAAGTTTGCTGGTGCGAGTCCCGTGGACCCGCACGACTTTACTAGGATACCCGTGGGAGTCTGGGGGCATTTTCTCGTCTGTGTCCCTGTGTGTCTAGCGTTATGTTGTGTGAGGGCCATTGCCTAGTCCACTCAGCACTGCGCTAGCTCGTCTTGCTTTTGTTTTAGGGTCGCCAGGAGAGAGTCAGATACTTGCGATCTGAGACTCTCAAGAGAGCACCCTTTCAATTAGAGTAATTTGGCGCACAGACCTGGGAACGTCCCTAGGCTATAGCAGGTGGCTCAGCCCGGGTATCCGAAGCCTATATCCTTCCGGCTAGACCTCTGCCACCTGGCAGATTAACAGCTAGGGGTTTATTATCTCTGTATGCTTGTTATTGTGCCACAGTTTACCGTTTTTGTGAGCATTGTGTCAGGGTGTGGCTTAGAGACTCTGTCCGAGCAGGCTTGCCTGACTAAGAGTGAGAAGCACACCTGTATGTGGTTATGTTGCGAGTTGCTGCCTTTATTTAATTATACCTATGCCATTATACACTGTATGTCCTATCACTAGTATTTATTCCTGCTTATGAGTTAAGAGTTCTCTAAATCCGTAACGTACTTTCTTTGCTAAGCATCAGGTCCTACAGTAGCCGCATGCAGTTTAGAGACCCGCATCTTGTCTACCTGTACGGTGTTTTGAGGACTGTTTGCTTTCACCTTCTTTCACGCAGGGGTGTTTAGTTGTATTTATTAACGTAACGTTAAATGTACTTTCTTCTAGTTTGTTATTAAATTGTTTCTGCAATTTAATTCCGTTATCTATCTTTTCCTTGAAGCTTTAAGTCAACTTAACCCCTCCAACCCGGATGGGCTCTTGAACGCCCATAACAAACTCGGCCCGCGCAACCCGGAAGGGCTCTTGAACGCCCATTGCTTGCATGCGTGCTTTCGAATGCCGCGCGTACATTTTCGGTATCGTGGGACGGTAGGTGGCGCCACCAGGCGTAAACTCCGCCACAGCAACAGTATCTACCCCGACGCCATCATGGACAGTACGCCAAATAGTGATTCCGCTGTGTCCGATACCGTGCTTCCTACGACGCCCTTGCTTGTTCGTCGCGCCTTACCCCGACGCCATCGCCTAAATGTGTTATCTCCCGGAGGTATTGAGACGACATTGAGACTTTATGAGCGAGCTGATGCCAAGCATAATGTTGATGATGAAGTCAGTGACGACTCCAGTAATTATAAGTCGAGTGATTATGGCCATGAGAGTGATAAAGAAGAGCAATTCCTGGGATTTGCGAGAGAACATGACAGTGATGAGAGTGATGAAGGTGATGTACCAGTTGTTGAGGAAGCTGGTTTACCTAAAGACAGTGAACTTGAGAGAGTGAGCGAGTGGGAGAGTTCAAGGTCACTCACCAAATTTCGCTTAAGTGACACGACGCCAAGCCCTTCCCCTGGTAAATCGCCTTTCAAGCTACATTTGTATAAGCAGAAAATACTTGAGAAGGCGGCCGCGGCAGCTAGGGAACAAGCAAAACTACTTGGTGAGGATGAGGCTGTGAGTGAGGGTCAGCGTGGTGACCCTTCTCGTCCGCCATTGTCTCCCTTATCTACCCACGCCACCCAAGATGACCCGGATGCCCCGCATTCTTCCCCACCACCCCCACCATTGCCAAGGGTTGAGGACCCCACACTTTCGGCCTATTTGCCTCCTAGGTCCCCCGACAGGAGACATACTGCTGCCGAAAAGGGGAAAGGTAGGAAATATACCAAGAAAATTAAGAAAAGTAAGAGAGTTTTGTTCGAGGCTCCCGCGGCGTCCACCCCGGCCGGCCCCAGCCATACGTCCCCGCAACTTTCCCCACGGTCCTCCCCACCTCTCCCGCCTTCAACATGTCTTCCTGAAGAAGTCTTTGAGCTCGCATCACCAATACCTGGCCCTAGTGACACTGAAACATTGCTTTCTGTCACTCGTCGCAGGCCAAGGAGCCCGGGACCTCGGGGGGACACAGCCTCACCTGCCACTCCTTCCCCACCTCGCCCACCCGCACGCCGCCCACGCATCACTGGTTCCCCGCCAGATTATGTGGGGGCCACTGATGATGAAGGGCACCTCTCTCAAGACTCTGGCCATGATTACATAGGTCCACCGTCAGGGCAAGATGACCACTCTGACGATGACTATATGGACATCGACGACCCTCGACCCATCCGCTTGGCCCGGCGTCGTGCTGCCCGTCGTGCTGCCCACCGCCCTGGCCGCCGCCCTCGCCGCCCTAGGGCGCGCGCCTCCCGAGTTGGCCGTGGGCGTGCTGGGCCACCAGCTGGAGCTCCTCGTCAGCGTAGACAAGACCCATTCTACGTTTTTCAGTGGCAAGACGTAGTTGATGAGGATGCATACAACCCTGATGTGCCAGCTTTTGATGAGGTACTGGAGGGTTCAGGCGTTACCCCCAGTTTTCCTGCAGGCCCCAATGCTCCACCACACGAACTGTTTGAGGCCTTCTTTGATGAGGAGGTGGTAGGCTATGTTGTCAAAGAGACAAATAAGCAGCACCAATTCCAGGTCCACTTTTTGGGAAAGGTGACCAAGGGCCACATGAGGCAGTGGACCCCAGTGACTCATAAAGAGTTCATGGTGTTCCTGGCACTCACCATGCTAATGCCTCATGTCAAGAAGCATAGGTTGCCTGACTATTGGATCACCAATGATCTGATATCCACCCCTGCCTTCGGGAAATATATGTCTCGCGACCGGTACCTTGATATCCTCGCAGCGCTCCATCTTGTCACCAACCTTGACGTCCACCTCCCAGACAAGCTGTGGAAGATTAGGACGTTGTATGAGATGATGCGAGAACGCTTCACCTCCTACTTCAAGCCCTTCCGCAAGGTCGTCATTGACGAGTCTCTTGTGCTGTTCCGGGGAAAACTCAGCTTCCGGCAGTACATCCCCTCAAAAAGACATCGCTTTGGCATAAAATTCTTTGTGCTGTGCGACTGCCAAACTGGCTATGTCCTGGACTTCCTGGTCTACAGCGGGAAGGAAGGGGACTTGCTTGTGGACCCCTCATTGGCTTTGGCGGAGCAGTGGTGCAAGCCATGATGGACCGCTACTTTCATAAGAATCACGTCCTCTACACGGACAATTATTACACGTCCCCCACTCTCTCACAGTACCTGCATGAGCGCAAGACGGGGACTGTAGGCACAGTACGAGGGAAAAGGAAGGGCATGCCACCTTTCCCTCCAAGACCAAAAAAGGTGATGTGTTCAAGAAGAAGTCGGGGCCCATTCTGGCTATCCACTGGCACGACCAGCGGAAGGTCAACCTCCTGACCACCATCCACAAGGGGGAAATGGTGGAGACTGGCAAGGTGGATCGCCGCACCCAGGCCAGGGTGACCAAGCCCGATGCTGTCCTGGACTACAACATCAACATGAGGCTGGTGGACAAGTCCGACATGCAGATAGGCTTCATTGACTGCCTGCGTACCTCGTGCAGATGGTACAAAAAGTTCTTTCTGCATATGGTGGACATGTCAGTTCTGAATGCCTACAACATATACAAGCTTCGGAATGTGAACACACCCATGAAGTTCAATAGCCTGCGGAGGTTCCAAAAGCAGGTGTTGACGGAGCTCCTGGAGAAGTATGCTATGCCACAGAGGGCAGTGGCACATCCTGGGCCCGCCGTTATTGACCGCTTGCAGTCTGCTCAATACTTGACTAGGCACAGGCTTGGTTCCCTGCCTCAGAATGAATCCGGAAGAACACAGCAGAAGCGGTGCCATGTCTGCTACAACAGCAGGGTGAAGCCGAGGTCAGGTAAAAAGTCAACCCTGGAGTGTGTGGAGTGCAAGGTGGCACTCTGTGCTGTAGATTGCTTCTTTGATTACCACTCCAAGCTGGAGTTCTAATAATCATACTGAAATTGCCAAATAAAATGACAATATGTACACTATAATTATATATAGGCAAAAAGTGGAAGAAAACCAATGTATTGTAATACAAAAGTCATGTATTATGAGAACATTGATACAAATACAATTACACCATAATAATATGTGAAAGTGACACATATGTATATACCAAGTGACATTCATATGATTAGAACCTATAGAAATATAGAAATCAGTGAAAAAAGACACAATAAATTGTATATAAATCGTTTACAAATCATATAACTAAGTGAAAGTGACACAAGACCTAATATTTGATGGCCAAAGTATAATAAACACCTGTGATAACGAATAATCAGTGCCTAATACAACAATAACCTACCTCAATTACTAATAAAATGTACGGTATCGAGTGAAAATGAGCATTATCAGTGACAGTGACACTCTCTAAAGCATATTTGTCAAAGTGAAAGTGACACAAGACCTAATATTTGATGGCCAAAGTATAATAAACACCTGTGATAACGAATAATCAGTGCCTAATACAACAATAACCTACCTCAATTACTAATAAAATGTACGGTATCGAGTGAAAATGAGCATTATCAGTGACAGTGACACTCTAAAGCATATTTGTCAAAGTGAAAGTGACACAAGACCTAATATTTGATGGCCAAAGTATAATAAACACCTGTGATAACGAATAATCAGTGCCTAAAACAACAATAACCTACCTCAATTACTAATAAAATGTACGGTATCGAGTGAAAATGAGCATTATCAGTGACAGTGACACTCTAAAGCATATTTGTCAAAGTGAAAGTGACACAAGACCTAATATTTGATGGCCAAAGTATAATAAACACCTGTGATAACGAATAATCAGTGCCTAATACAACAATAAGCTACCTCAATTACTAATAAAATGTACGGTATCGAGTGAAAATTAGCAATATCAGTGACAGTGATACCCTAATAAACATATTTTATATAATTGGCCTCAAAATAACTAGAAAATATCAAATAAACATCACATTCTCAATATCAAACACTAAAATCGTCTAAGGGAGATAAATACTTTGGCGCGGCGAGCGGCTAGGTGCGTCGTAGCCATGGCCGAGGCGACGCGTCCGAACGCGGGAAGAATTTGCCGCCGAAAAGCACTCGTCTTCCCGCGCTCACCATTATGCAACCAGAGGGGCTAGAGACCTCTACTCAACGCCATTCGACAGAGGAAGGTTTGTGGAACATTATTCTTTTTTATTCACAACATTACATGACATATTCATTGACTTACAGAGTAGTTAACATAGGCCAAAGATCGTCAAAACACCCGGTACCGGAGCACAGTCGCAAGCTATAGCCCCCGGGGCTGGAGGGTTAATTGTGTGATCTTTTATATAGCCTGCTTGACTATCAGCAGTCTATAGTGCGTGCACCCTGTAACCGAGTCATAGGATACCTCGTTGTCCAGGCAGGACTCTTGACGGTTTAGGGTGGTTTGTTGCCTGGGTTTATAGATAAGGGTTAGATCTAGCGTTTTCCGATGTTGCTTGTTGCCGCATACCTAGTCCAATAGAAAGAGCACAGTGTTTATATATCCCAGGACGTAACAAATGGCGACCTTGCATAGGATTTACTGAACAGAGGAATATAGTGGTCATTTGTTTTGAGATTCCTTATGATTAGAGGAATACAGTGGACATAGAGTTTTTTTTGGAGCAACCAATATAACACATTAAAGACTTTAAATAACATTAGTATATACATACTTGCATAGGAGATAAGGCACATTCTATAACCGTGATAATTACTGCAGTACACAAACATGTCTAATACATCAGAACACAGTGATGGGTCAGGTCACGATACGGGCTCGGAGGGAGAAAGACCTGTGGAGTGGCTAGTCGATAGCGAGGAGGGTGCTAGAAGATTTTTAGAGGTGCCCCTTACTGCTGACAGGGTGTTGAAGCTAAATAAGTATGGCTTAAAGTGTGTGGCAGGTCTTCAGGGTCACCAGGGTTTAAGTGGCATGAGGAAAGATCAGCTGAGGACTTTGATATTGGGTTTAGAAGGGAGAGACCTGGGTGGAGAGGCAACTGGGGGCCCCGGTCCCCAGCCACTCTACCACCATATCAAACGTCAGGGTGCCTGAATTTAGTACATACTCCCAAGTTGATGGTCAATGACAGCGTGGAATTCAATCACAGGGACCCTCTCCATTAAATGCACCTTCCCCTCCTCAAGGGTTGACTCCGGATTTGTTGTTTCGGCTTGAGATGGCCAAGGTTGAGGCCGCCGAAAGACAGGCTAGAGCTCAGGTTGAGGCTGCCGAGAGACAGGCTAGTGTGCAGGCTGAGGCTGCAGAGAGAACAGCTATACGAGAGGCTGAACTGCAGCCAGAGTCTACTAGGTATCGGGCTGACAGGGAGCTGGAGAGATCTCGAGTGGAGGTAACAGGGCGAAATATTGGGGGAGGTAACAGACATCGGGACCAATCATTGTCGCACCTGCTTAAACTAGTTCCTGTGTTCGATTAATTATGTGTGGCTGAGTTTTTTATGCGATTTGAGAAGAAGTGTCAGGAACACCAGTGGCCTCAGGAAAAGTGGGCAGCATTAGTTTCATCAAGACTCCTAGGAAAGGTGCTAAAAGCGTATGATGCACTACCTTTAGAGTCCTGTATTGTTTATGATGAGCTAAAGAAGGCTGTGCTACGGGCCTATGAGTTACAACCAGAAACTTATCGCTTACCAGTTTCGGGGTGTTACTAAGGGCAAAGATAGTACCTTCCTAGAACACGCCCGGGACTTGTCTGATGCACTACGATATTGGCTGCGTTCTGAGAGGGCAGCTACTTTTGAGGAGTTGAGTGAGCTGGTTCTCTTGGAGCAGTTCTTTAAGTGCACAGGCGGGGACTTAACATTAAATATAAAGGAAACAAATCCTAGAACTCTCCAGGAGGCAGCAGAAATGGCTGACCGCCGACTGTCATTAATTCGAGGGTGCGGAGAAGCAGCTAGGAGTGAGTCGGGTGCAAAGGATCATACCCCTCCCCCTCCCAAGAATTTTGATACACATAAATACACAAAACCATCTAGCACTGACAATAAAACTGAACATAAACCAAATACCGTCCCGTATAAGAAGTCTAATGGTACCTCCCACTCCCAAGGGAAACCAAAGAGTAAAGAGTGCTTCGCATGTCACAAGGAGGGTCACTTTGCAAATGCTTGTCCGAACAAGCCACCAAACAAGGTTGTGTCATTGGCCCGCAGCATAGGGGTGTCGCCTATATCTTCTGAGTTTGCCAAGGGTAGTTCATCAGAGGGTGGGACACAGCCTGTGTTCAAGAGTCCGGAAGGCTCGAACCCTGTCCGCGACGTATTTGGGGGTCATAGAGGGCATGGTTTTGTGAGGTGGGCTGGCGAAAGGCGAGGAGTTAAGCTATTGCGTGATTCGGGGGCTTCTCAGACCTTGTTAAAGAACTTTACTGGTAGACCGATTAACGCTGCTCGGGTGGTGGTAGTTCAGGGGATCAATGCTACGAAGTCCTACCCGCTGGTGCGGATGGAGCTGGAGGTGGGTGGTGTGGTGAAGGAGCTGGATGTAGGAATTGTAGAGAACTTGCCTGTTGGGGGCGTCGACCTCCTCCTCGGCAACGACTTTGCGGTGCCTGCTTCTAAGGTTTCACCCTTGGTCGTTGCCGAGAAGGCGGCAGACGTTAGTAGGGAGGAACAGGAGTGGGTTGAGAAGTGTAGCGTACAAACCATGGCGTGTGTTGTGACGCGTTCTCAGACATCCGGAGCCTTGCAGCCACCACCTCAGTCTATCAAACCGCGGAGGAAAGGTCACAAGAAAACGGGAAGTGTTGGTCAATTGGAGAGTTTTGAGCCGGCAGTGTTTCTTGGTGACTCATTATTGGCACCTATGTTAGAGTCTGGAGAGGCCCCGGGGCCTGTCACCGCTAGTGCAGGTGCAGGGCTGGAAGAGACTCTGCGACAGCATCGTTATGCGCAGCGTGAGGAAAGGATGGCTCAGCGGGACATTGGAGGTGGAAATAAATTATTTAAGATGAACTTGGATAATCTCGCACCTGCTGATATATGTTCCTTGCAGCTGGAAGATCCTGAAGTCAGGGCGTGTGGTAATGGTGCTGTCGAACTGGAGAGCGATGGGTATGCGCAGCCTGGTGATTTTTTCTTGTCCGAGGGGATCTTGTATCGGAGACATCAGGATCCCAAGAACAAGTGGGATGGCGGGTCAGGATTAGTGGACCAGTTAGTAGTACCGAGGGTGTGCTGTGAGAGCTTATTGAGATTAGCTCATGATGTGCCTTTGGCAAGGCACCTGGGGGCACGTAAGACGGAGGCAGCTCTGAGCAAGCTTTTCTGGTGGCCTGGGTTAAAGGCGAGTGTCGTGTCATGGGTGTCACAGTGTCACACTTGTCAAGTTGTTGGGAAACCCAATCAGGTCATCCCGAGAGCCCCGTTACAACCCATCCCAGTCATTGGGCCGCCCTTCAGCAAAGTAGTTATCGATATGGTTGGCCCATTGCCCCCCACTAGTGCCGGCAATAAATTCTTACTAACTGTAATGGATGTAGCAACACGGTATCCAGATGCTTACCCCATGCGCAACGGGATGGCTAAGACTGTTGTCAAAAACCTACTTGTCTATTTCTCTCGTTATGGCTACCCTCAGGAGATCCAGTCTGATCAGGGATCCAATTTTACTTCTGCTCTGTTTAAGCAGACCATGCAGCAACATGGGATAGTGTCTGTGGTGTCATCTGCCTACCATCCCGAGAGTCAGGGAGTTTTGGAAAGGTGGCACTCGACTCTCAAGAGTATGTTGCGGTGTTATTGCATGGAAAATGGGAAGGACTGGGATCTAGGTCTCCCATACGTTTTATTTGCTGCGAGAGAAGTACCTGGGGAGAGCTTGGGATTTAGCCCGAACGAGTTGGTTTTTGGACACAGGGTCAGGGGGCCCCTCCTCATAGTCAAGGAGATCTGGGAGGGAGTCACAAAGCCATGCTCGCTTCTAAAGTATGTTGTTGAAAGCTGTGAGAGAATGCTAAAGAGCCTGGAGGTAGCAGGTCGGAACCTTAAGAGTTCACAAGCTCAGATGAAGGACAGATACGACCAGAAGGTGAAGCTGAGGGAGTTTGAAGTAGATCAGGAGGTACTGATACTACTGCCTCTGGTAGGACACCCCTTGTCTGCCAAGTATGCTGGTCCGTATCGGGTTGTAAGGAAGGTTTCTGATCTCGACTATTTAGTAGCTACTCCTGATCGTAAGAAAAAGAACCAACTTTGCCATGTAAATCTGATGAAAGAGTATGTGAGGCGCCCCTCCGAGCCTCTCACTGTCCCGGTGTTGATCTGCAGCGATCGTGGTGGAGAAGGAGGAAGGGACAGTCAAGTTGCGGGGGAGGATAATTGGGATTGTCATGTTTCCACGGATCAGTGGGCGGGGAATTCTAGACAAGTGGCTCACAAGTTGATATTGCACCTGCCTGAGCAACAACGTGTAGCTGTGCAGCACTTGTTTGATTCAAACCCAGCTGTTTTCGCGGAGCATCCTGGCTTCACTACTCAAGCGGTGCACGATGTCGATGTTGGGGATCACCCGCCCTTTAAATCAGTGCTTTCTGAGGGTGCAGTAAGGTGGACTTCCCCAGTCACACTGCAGCCCAAACCAGATGGCAAGGTGCGGTTTTGTATAGATTTCCGCAGGTTGAATGGTTTAACCCCCACAAATGCCTACCCTTTCCCTCGCGTGGACGACAGTGTGGATAAGATAGGAAAAGCCAAGTTCCTCACTAAGATAGACCTTGTTAAGGGATATTGGCAAGTGCCCTTGTCTGAGCGAGCGCGAGAGGTGTGTGGGTTTGTGGTGGACGGTGCCACATATCGTTGCCATGTTATGCCATACGGGCTGAAAAATACCCCTGCAACGTTTCAGAAATTAATGAACGACATTGTAGCCGACATTCCCAACTGTACGGTGTACCTAGATGATGTCATAATATACGACGATGATTTTAACAGTCACTGTGCTCACATCGGACAGCTTTTTAATAAACTGAATGAAGCAGGTTTGGTGGTAAACCTGGGTAAGTGCAATTTTGTCAAAGCCACAGTTTTGTACCTGGGGTTCGAGGTGGGGATGGGTCAGGTGTGCCCTCCACAGACAAAGATCAAAGCCATCGATCAGTTTCCCCAGCCTACGACTAAGAAAAAAATCATGCGGTTTCTAGGTATGATAGGCTATTATCGTCGCTTCATCAAAGGCTATTCGACTGTACTTGCACCTTTAACTGACTTATTATCTAAGGACAAGAAGTTCCGGTGGTCTCCTGAGTGTGCAGAGGCGTTTTGCTTGGTAAAACACCTGTTATGTACCCACCCCATACTCAGGGCCCCGGACTTCAGCAGACCTTTTCAGCTGGCGACTGATGCCAGTGGCGTAGGGGCTGGGGCTGTCTTGTTACAGACAGATGATGAAGGTATCGAACATCCAGTGAGTTTTTACAGTAAAAAATTCAATAGTGCACAAAGGAATTACTCTGTAATTTAAAAAGAACTCCTGGCGATAGTGCTGGCGCTCAGGCACTTCGATGTATATGTTCCTGCTTTCGGACCAGTCGTAGTGGTTTATACCGATCATCACCCTCTGAAATTCTTGAATCAGTTTCATAACCGGAATATGAGGATGACCAGGTGGTCACTCATGCTTCAGGAGTATAATCTGGACATACGCCATATTGCCGGTTCTGATAACGTTATAGCGGATTGTCTATCAAGGGTGGATGATGTTGGTTAGACTGCCACAGGATTGAGGGTTGAGTGTGGAGGAAAATAGGCTGTCACTGTAGTTCAGCCGAGAAAAAACAAATTAAAAAAGCAAAAACCTTATAAAAACTTTATTTTTTATAACGTGTAGAATTTTGTATAAGATGTTGTAGCAGTATCTAAGTTGAATGTTTTCGCTTATTGTCGCTGAGTTAGTTGAACTTGCTCGGTGGAGCGCAACAGTCTTTATTTTATTTTTTATATATAGTGCCTTGTGTTGCAACAGTGTGTGGTACTATGAGAAGCTTTCTGTTAGATATGAAGAACTTAGTCAAGGGTCTTATATCTTGGGGGAGGTGTGACGCTTCTGCATAGTAACCACATGCGGGCATGCGCGCGCGTCGGCTGTCCAGCCGTTTAGAAACCGGCTGGTGGTAGCCGTCCGGTAGGCTTTCCCTTAGTATATATCCTACGACAATGTAACTAATGTCTGGGATATTCTTATGTTGTTTCACAGCTTGAAGCTGCCCTTATTCTTAACCAACGCATCTTAGTATATTTTATTCTCGATAGTTTATTGTTTCATTATAATATATAAGATGTAAGTCTAGTGAGAGCGGGGAGAGAGAGACCGGCTTGGAACGTTGCTTCGCGCGGAGAGACCAGCTTAGGACGAGCCTGAAGCGCTGCCACAGGTATTTGATTGCAACGTTAGGCTTAGTTTCGACTCACGCACGGGGTAGAGGATTTTGACCAGGCAACTGTGTTGAGTGTTGCCAAGCCTGGGATGTATTCTGCATGCCTAGGGCGGGGTCCAGACAGATTCAAGACTCAGAGCTCACCTCATTGTCGTACCCTTCGGACCCCCTTGATATCTATCCCTCTCAACCCCACTTAGAAACGTTCTCTCTTACTTTGTATACCTTCTTTCCACTACTTCACCAATCTATTTAATTATCCCATGCCCTTGATAGACCTTATATCTATTATTGTATTAACGACGAGCTCTCAGATAACTAGATAGGATTTTGGGCCTTATGCAGGGATGTAATTGTTAATGAGACCTAGGAAGCTTTTTTGTTGTCTCATATTTGGTGGTTTCATGCTTGCTAGTGTGTTCTTGTGTCAGGTTAGCAGGGGCTAGACCGGAGGGGAGGCTTTTTGCGATCCTTTAAGTAAAGTCTGCTGGTGCGAGTCCCGTGGACCCGCACGACTTTACTAGGATACCCGTGGGAGTCTGGGGGCATTTTCTTGTGTGTGTCCCTGTGTGTCTAGCGTTGTGTTGTGTGAGGGCCATTGCCTAGTCCACTCAGCACTGCGCTAGCACGTCTTGCTTTTGTTTTAGGGTCGCCAGGAGAGAGTCAGATACTTGCGATCTGAGTCTCTCAAGAGAGCACCCTTTCAATTAGAGTAATTTGGCGCACAGACCTGGGAACGTCCCTAGGCTAGAGCAGGTGGCTCAGCCCGGGTATCCGAAGCCTATATCCTTCCGGCTAGACCTCTGCCACCTGGCAGATTAACAGCTAGGGGTTTATTATCTCTGTATGCTTGTTATTGTGCCACAGTTTACCGTTTTTGTGAGCATTGTGAGTCAGGGTGTGGCTTAGAGACTCTGTCCGAGCAGGCTTGCCTGACTAAGAGTGAGAAGCACACCTGTATGTGGTTATGTTGCGAGTTGCTGCCTTTATTTAATTATACCTATGCCATTATACACTGTATATCCTATCACTAGTATTTATTCCTGCATATGAGTTAACCCGGCAAGCGCGATAGGCCTCACGGAAGGCTTCCTATAGGGAACGCGATAGGCCTCACGGAAGCAAGACCATAAAAAAAGCCTTCCATAAAAAAAAGGGCCTATCAAAACAAAGGAATTTGTCTCTAGGTGAGATAATTCCCCTCCAGTACTCATCCATGTAAATCTCACCCACCCCCCTCCCCTCCTTCCCCACCTTATTCCCCCCTCCCTCCCCTCCTCAATTATCACCTATTTTTCCTCTTATTATCATCATTTATCGCTTATTTTTCTCTCCCGCGATAATGTAGCACAAGTGGGTTGCAGAAAGGTCGTTATGCAACACCCAGACATCGGCCCACACCGCCCCGCTCGTCTCAGTTACCTCACAGACAGCGAGAGAGGAGGGTTGCCTGTGGCTCTCTCTCGCCTGAGATTATGACCGGGTGGCCAATATCTTCGTTTTTCACCACCCAAATGCTTTTCCCACTTATTTTAGCACTCTTGAAGGTTCATATATACATCATATATGTAAAATAAAAGCATACCGAAAACAAATAATGCTCTATATTGTAAATATAACGAATTCTGTCAGAATCCAAGGCTAGAAATGCACAAATAACTACCCTAGCCCCTAGGTCTATTTCGCGCTTGTCAGGTTAAGAGTTCTCTAAATCCGTAACGTACTTTCTTTGCTAAGCATCAGGTCCTACAGTAGCCGCATGCAGTTTAGAGACCCGCATCTTGTCTACCTGTACGATGTTTTGAGGACTGTTTGCTTTCACCTTCTTTCACGCAGGGGTGTTTAGTTGTATTAATTAACGTAACTTTAAATGTACTTTCTTCTAGTTTGTTATTAAATTATTTCTGCAATTTAATTCCGTTATCTATCTTTTCCTTGAAGCTTTAAGTCAACTTAATTGTGTGATCTTTTATATAGCCTGCTTGACTATCAGCAGTCTATAGTGTGTGCACCCTGTAACCGAGTCATAGGATACCTCGTTGTCCAGGCAGGACTCTTGACGATTTAGGGTGGTTTGTTGCCTGGGTTTATAGGTAAGGGTTGGATCTAGCGTTTTCCGTTGTTGCTTGTTGCCGCATACCTAGTCCAATAGAAAGAGCCCAGTGTTTATATATCCCAGGAAGTAACAGTCTCCATTATTGATTTAGTGTTTCTGCTCTTTTATTTAATGCTAGACTGGGATAAGGTAACTGTAGTCATTGTCATCGATGTGTGTGTGGTTTGCTTATACCTACACGACTTCGACCGGTCCTGTGGTAGCCTGTGCTGTCTTTTCGGTTGTGTCCTTTGCGAGTGCAGTTTTGTGTTGACTGAGGGCTTTGGCCTGTGCCAGTTCCACACTTTGCTTGGCTTTAGAGGGTCGCCAGGATAGAACCAGATACTTGTGATCTGGATCTATTAAGAGAGCACCCTAGTCAATTAACGTAACTTAAAGGATACAGTGTTAAGGACATCGTTTGGCTACGAGCCTGTCTTGCTCAACCCCCAGTTCCTTACCTAGAGTATTCCAGCTAGACATTATTAATTGAGTAGACACTTATTAGTATTTAATATATGCTCTTTGATATGTATGCATTATTATTCACAGCATTTATTAGCCTAGGTTGTTGTTGAGCCGCATAACCATAGTAGGCTGTTTCGTTGATGAGGAAGTACTTCTTTTAGTGGCGAGCATTACTACCGTTGCGCATTTATAGTAGTCTCGTGTCAGTTAACATTATATGTCCTATCTGTTTGTGTATTCGCTTTACACGTGTGGTGTCCTGCTGTAAAGTCAGTGAAAATAGGCTAGCCTAAACAGACCTCGGATGCGGAAATACCCTGAGCCGACCAGGCCAAGAGGGATATCTCTATTGGTCTAACTGGTAAGGTGCCTGCCTCACACCCAAGGGTCGAGAGTTCGTGGCCCCACCAGGGCATTATATTTTCGTGAGGCTATTTCCGCATTTAACGAAGTTTAGGTGTGCTGGTTAAATTGTTCAGATGGTTGAGAGTAAGATCGGAGCTCCATAAATCCTCTTTCGGGTATGGTGTAAAAACCGATCCCACAGGGTAAGGAAGAGGATAGGAGAGAGCAGGGAGTGTTGTGAGACTCGATTGGGTTGGGTTGTGGAGTTGCCAGCCGCCCAAGCGGTTGTGGAGTTGCCAGCCGCCCAAGCGAGTTGCCAACGGGGCAGTTTGTAGGTACGTGTAGCATCGCTCAGTGAAGTTGACTCACCATTCCCGTTCATCTCTCTGACGGACTCTCGGTCGATTCGGCTCAAGCTTGTTCCTCTCTGTTCGTTCCTCTCTGTTTGGAGCTTTCGCTTCCCGGAAGGTGAAGTAGTGTAATGTCAGTGAAAATAGGCTAGCCTAAACAGACCTCGGATGCGGAAATACCCTGAGCCGACCAGGCCAAGAGGGATATCTCTATTGGTCTAACTGGTAAGGTGCCTGCCTCACACCCAAGGGTCGAGAGTTCGTGCCCCCACCAGGGCATGATATTTTTTGTGAGGCTATTTCCGCATTTAACGAAGTTTAGGTGTGCTGGTTAAATTGTTCAGATGGTTGAGAGTAAGATAGGAGCTCCAAAAATCCTCTTTCGGGTATGGTGTAAAAACCGATCCCCACACTGCCTCCTGCCTTTATATAGTTTAAGATACGAGCATCTTATGAGCATCAGACTTTCTTCAGAAGTTTCCAGGTCTATGCTGTAGGACTATACTTCACTTTCTTTCAGAAAGGAGTGAAGAGTTTATTGTTGTTTAGAGTACCTGTATTGAAGCATCTTTTTATTGTATTAAATCTTGCAGTGATTTAATTGATCGTTCCATAGATTCCTGTTTATGCATTTTACCGTAACTTGCATCCTGTGTTATCAGGCTATACCAGTGTGGGCTAGCCTGAAGTAGAGTACATTTATGCCCAGTTAAGGATACCCCGTTATCGCAGATTAACTCTGGAGGGTATAGGTGTTTTGTTCGCCGGCATATAAGTTCGAGGGTTTGGATCTAGCGTACCGTTGTTGCATAGTGCCCTATTACTAGTCCAATCATTAAGTGCCCTTGTTTTATTCATAGCCCCGGTCGTAACAATACTGACTGAAAATGCCCGAATAAATTGCAAATCCTCTTCAGATTTATTTGAAAATTTATATGTAATATTACACCAAATACCAACTACAGTAGCACAAAATAAACTAACAGGATAAATAAATGGAAGAAATACCCCAAAAGATTAATATGTTAACCCTTTACCCAGCAATACTGACTGAAAATGCCCAAATAGATTGAATGTGCTCTTCAGATTTATCTGAAATATGTAAAACTACACCAAATACCAACTACATTAGCACAACAATCAATCAGGTACACCAACAGGAAAAATAAATGTAAGAAATAGCCTTAAAGATGAATTTATCTATCTATCTATTGCCGGACACCTTGATCCCTGAAGGGGTGGCCACAAACGAAACGCCCCTATGCATCTCTGTCCCCAGTCAGTCGACGCCCCTCCTCCCATCCAGCACCGCTTTCACGTATATACTTTTTAACTCCATCCTTCCACCTCTCTCTCGATTTATGTCTCCCTCTGTCCTTCCATTTCACTTGCACACTCTCTTAGTCCTTCTCTCGCTTCCCATACGTTCCATTATCTCAAGGTGTTATTTTTCGCACTTTCCAGTACAGTACATTCACACCACACCTCTCTCGTACTTCCTCATTCGTCTGTCTATCCCTCCATGTAACTCTGCACACACTTCTCAAGAAACTCATATCCATCCCTTTCACTCTTGGTTTGAATCTCTCCAACAACGTCCATGCTTCGCTCCCGTAAGTCAATGTCGGGATTACCACACACACTGTCATGCAAGGACTTCTTTACTTCCATGCTGACTACCCTATTTCTTTTTACTGCTTTCAGCATTCCTACAATCCTCTTCCCCTGTTGCACCCTCTCCCGCACTTCTTCATCCATACTCACATCTTTATTCAACACACTGCCCAAATACTTAAATGAGCCGACATTCTCTATAGCCTGACCGTTCAACTGCACCTCACACTCTGTGGCTTCAACCCTTTCAAAGACCATAACCTTGCTCTTCCCCGCATTTACCTTCAGATTCCGTTTTTCACACACTTTTCCAAACATATTTACCAGACCCTGCAACTCCCATTCATATCGTCAGCAAACAGCAGTACACTGCTTTTCCTTGAATTTCTTGTATGACTCTATCCATATATATATATATATATATATATATATATATATATATATATATTTGTTATGCCCTGATTTTTTACAGGATTAACTTGGTATAGGTGAGTTCTGCAAGACTGGGTTATTGGATTTCTTGCAAAATACATAAATAGAATCAACAGAGGACATAGATAATCTCGGATAAATGGTTTGTACTACAGCTTTATTCTCAATAACACTCAGGTAGAAGGTACGTAATAGAATTTCACAAACAATAGAAGTTGGAGCACTCAGGTAGGTTATTGGACTTATTACAATCTCCCAGCACTTATCGCGGATTTGGATAGAGACATATTTCCCACTTCCAACGTTCAGGCATTATTCTTCTGATCACATTGCTTTATGATACGTAGGGTACATGAATCACACAGGTTAGGTATTTCGCTTTGTTAACTCTCTCTGGTAATATGACTCTTAATCAAGGATGAAAGTATAAGTAATGTGGTTATTGCCCAAGAATTAACGTAAAGGGATAACTGTAACTAGTTGCACTGGTCTAGGATGTTCACTTGTCTAGGTGATACTTCGGACCGAAAATATCAGTGAGGGCGAATCAGGTTAAACCTGATGGCATGAATAATTACGGGAGTCAGTTCGCCTAAGCTAAATTTCACTGATATATATTAATGTGTACTAGCATAATCACTTATTTCTTAACATCAGAGAATGTTGAGACACAATCGAATACACTGGATGGTTGATAGTTAATAGCACCGTAACACTGGTACTCTGTGCAGTAACACTGTGATGGAGTTTTCCTGGTTATCTTGCGTTAGTGATGTTGTGGGTTAACAGTAGCTCTGGGGCCGTCCAAGCTGTCCGGCAGTGTAGAGAAGGTTTGCAGATGGGCTTCTTGCAGGCGGTTGTGCACCTTTTTGGCAACAATTGTTGATGGGTTAAGACAGTCGATTGTTGCCAAGGAGTTATTCTTGCCGAGTCCTCACTCAAGAGTTTCTCGCATAATCCCTTCTAACATAAAAAGATCTTTCTGCCTTAGATCAGTTATGAGTTATGATCGTTCGTATCTCAAGTAGCGGAGGGTGCACTATCAGAAGTTAATGAAACAATCAATAATTTGTGAATTTGTTGTCTACCAATATAATATTACTGCCGGTAGTCCCGATCGCAATAAAATATTCGTAAAGGTTTAAATCACTTCCTCACAGAGTTGCACAGATTACGGAACACCGAACTATCGTGAATCTTGAGGGGGGGAGGGGGTATTAGAAAGCCACCGCAGTGTGGACAACCGTTGCTTTGGGCTCTAATATTCAACTGCCCGACTGTTGTCTCTGGGTCTTATTTATAGGCAGGTCAAGGAAGCTTCATGAATGTTCTAGAAGTATTGGATGTCAATGCTAAGAAGTAGTTAATTTATTCTGGTGAACTTAGTGGGTTAGGGTGGGGGGTCTTTAATGTGGCGGTATGTAACTTGTTGTCTGATTTGTGATTGTGGATATCTTAACTCTAGTATGAGGTACTAGTAGAGTTATTTAGGCAGATTTGGTGAAGATTTATAGGGACTACTTTACTGGCGCCCTACGTGAATAGGCTGGGAGGTATTATTCATCAATTCACCTAAATATCCTTCTCTGGTCTAGCTGATATGCTATTCGTAATTTAGGATGGGTTAAGGAAGATTTTGGTTTTGGTTAAGGATGGGATAGGGTGGTATTTGGATAGGTATTTAGATTTGTAAGTCATAACCTGTTGGAAACTCACCTGTTGTCTGGCAAGAATTTGCTGGCTTGCGGGTCAGGGTAATTCTCCGCGGGGGTCGGTGGGGTCCCCGTGGGGTCGGGGGGGGACAGGCCGCTCCCTGAATATGGTTATCGAGAGTTCTTACGTTAATTGGTTTGAGATATGAGTTCAGGTTGTCAGGAGGTATCTTCCTAGTTAGGGTTGATCATTACATCTAGTTTTCACGTACGAGGATCACTCGTGGGGGTTAAGAATAGTGGTTTTGTGAAAATGCAAGTCATGGGGAAATTTACATTTTTAAGGGGGGACGAGAGGGGGTCGTTCTAGTCTCGCGCCGGCTATTGTTCTGGTTCAGGTTGTGAGGGGGGCTAGGGAGTTAGAGGATAGTTAAGGGGGGGGGGGGGGGGGGTACAAGGATAGGTCCTTACCTTCCATTTGTTGAGGTTAGTGAACGAACTGAGTCGGCAGGTTATAACGTTCTTATGGCGTCTTTACAGGGGGAGGGTTGTGAATTGTAAATGGGGTGGTTTGAGGCTAGGCGCCGCGCCGCTCGTGACCTAGGGCAGTGACCCTTAATGCGCTGGACATTTGGATGGCATTTCTCTACGATCGAACAGGTAGGGAAGTGTGTGCAGCGGGGCGTGAAGGATAAGAGGACAGGATGACCCAAAACAGGGTACCACTGAGCATAGGGTCACGAAGCAAAACAGAGTAGTGTGGATTGTGGATACGGAGGTGGTGATTGGAAGACGTATAACAATTGTGGAAAAGTAAATGGAAGAGAGGAACACAATGGCGGATAAAAGATAATTAACCTAATGCATGAATGACGACATTATAGCCGTCGTCCTAATAAGGTGATGAAACCGGGTTGGTATGCGGGTTACATAATTAATTATAGGGGTGACATAATCATGATCGGGTTCGTTGTGGACTGGAAATCGAAGGCGTTTTGAGCTCTCCTTCGCACCTACACAAATGAAAGTACTATAACCCACAAGGTGGTTATCTAATGAGATAAATACTTAGTTGGTACATCAAGAATGTCTAGGAGGAAAGTCATGTGGTTTGTATTAAAGAAGATTGGGTTTTTTTAAGAGGTGTGTAACATGCGGAGTTAAGTGGAAAAGAGAAAACATCGTGGATAACAGATAGTTAACCTAAGGAGTGAATACATGCATAAACGACGGTATTATAGACGTCGTCCTAATAAGATGATGAAAACCGGTTTGGTATGCACGTGGCACAATACGACACAAGGACAGTGCCGCTATGTCGTATCAATACTGGTGGCATACTCCGGTTAATATTATATATACACTTAGTTACTAGAAGAACAAGGCAAGGGGGGTGACTGAGCACGGGGGTACATATATCTATTCTCGTCATGGAGAGAGAGATACGAGGTAGCTTTCCTGCATCTCTCCTGATAATCGTCTGCAGATTGGTCATAGTGAGTTTATCCGAATTAACAGGCCTAAATCAATACTATAACTGGCATAGGGTTATCGGGTGTATAGAGTCGTGGTTAAAGGTTGTTACATAACTCGTAATTAACTTATCTAAATCAACAGGCATAAATCAATACAAGAACTGGCAAGGGACACAAATTGACAGACGAACAATGCAACGTGAGGTTAGGTATAGCTAACTGCTAAAAATGGGGGAATGAAGATAGGTGTCTTCTCTTTTCACAAGTTCCCTAAATTATGTTAACATTAGGGAGTTGTTACATCAATAAAATAGCAATGTGGATCTCAGTGAGTTATGGGGCTGTCTAGTGTAATTTCATAATTAATCTCGGAATTACTCCTAGGTATTTTGTCTAGTGAAATGGAGGTGGTATTAGGAAGGTTGGGAATATATATAGTTAGTGGATAAAACAACGGGAGATTAGAGACATAGAATTGCTAGGATTGGGGGGGACTATGATTGTTATATAACTAAATACAGGGCTGACGTAATCACGATCTGATTTGGTGTGAAATGGAAGCTAAGGTGTCTTAGATCGCCTCGAACCTACACAATGAAAGTATTATAGCCTGTATGGTGGTTACATAATTAAATACAACTTAGGTGGTACATCAAGAATATCAGTGAGTAAAGTATTGTGGTTTGTATATTAGAAGACTGTGATTGCGAGGCGTATAATATGTGGAATGAATTGGGAGAGAGAGAGACCAAATTGGGAATGGAAAAGGGACCGGGGATCTCGTTGGTGATGGGGGTTTCGCTCTCAGGATTTTCGTTCCTGTGGCTCATTAGGGGTGGAAGTTTCGCTCTCAGGTTTTTCGTTCCTGTGGTATTTTACTTCCATCGCCTTTATATGAGGTACGACCTCGTACCTCAAGGTTGGAGTACGTAGGTTTGTTTAGGGGGGCCAGATCAGGTCGGTGAGGGGGTTAGGTTGGAGGGAAATGGCAGCCTGTCGCTGAGGACGAAGATTACTGTCATCCCGACTAGCAACAGACTGTTCAGAAAAGAAGAGACAAAAACTTAAAACATTTTATCCTGGAATGTGAATAATATAATGAAATTAGGAAAAAAATAACAAGATTACTCAGGCCATATATCCAAGACACTGAAAACTAATAGGAGAGTTACTATTCAAGAAAGAAGGGAACGAGGGAAGAAAATACATAGATGTTGGAAAAGGAGAGAAAAGAGGATAAAAGAACTTGACGAAAGAACAGATAATTAAGAACACAAGAAAATTAAGAAGAGCTAAAGTGTTTAACAATGTATAAAACAAATTTAAAAGATAGTAAGAAAAGTGTAGGCTAACAAGAAAGGAAGTACTACTAAGGAAACAAAATATATAATATATACAGTATATGGAAAACATGTAAATTTATAGAATTATGCCCAATCGTTTAGGAATTGAGAACAATACAAAACAAAATCCCATGGAAAATCCAGTACAATAAACGTCATCGTCATCATCAGGGGGGGCTGGATTAATTAGGGTCGCCGTTAGTCTTGGTGAAAGTCTGGTTTATTGGTAGGGGTGGTTTGAAGGGTTGCGGTCGGGGGTAGTGATAGGGGGGGGTTAAAGGAGAAATGGGCAGGTCGAATTGGGGTTGTTGTTGTGGAAGAGGTTGGTGCTGGGGAGGGGTTGAATTGTGTAGAGAGTTGTGGTCGCGAGTGGGGTTGTAGGAAGGGTGAGTAAGGCTGTAGGTTGAGAGTTTACGATGATCGGGTGGTTTGGAGGTTTGGAGTGTGGGGATTTGATAGGGATATGGTGGGGGGGGGGGGTCTGGGCAGGCAGGGTTGTGGTTTGAGAGGGCTTGAATTTGGACTGATTTTATTGTCGGGAGAGACGTGGATGGGATTTCGAGGAGAGGTTGAGAGGTTGATTATGTTGTTTGCGGCGAGAGAGAGGGTAGTATTTTGGGGGTTAGTCAAGGTGGAAAAAGTTTTGTAGTTGGATTTGGATGGGTGTGGTATTTTGTCGAGCGGGATCTTTGGGGGTGGAATTTGGGGCGGATGGGGTAACGGTGAAGAGGGGGGGAAGAGGAGGTAGGGGTTATGCACGGCGGTGATTTTGAGTTCTGAATGGGGTCCACGAGTTTGAGGGGTTTGTTGCAGGTGATAACGGAGATGGGTGTTGAGGATGGGAGAGGTGGGGTGGAGCAGGTACTTTCTGGCAAGGGTGGAACAGATTTGGTGGAGGAAGTCTGGTGGATAGGGTGGAGAGTGAGGTTAGGTGTGGAAGGTGAGGGAAAGGATAAAGGGAGGTGAGGTGACCTTTGGTTCGCAGATGGTTGAGGAATCAGGGCAGGGGTTCGATAATGTGGCTTTAACATTTCCCTGATGGTATGGATGTCCTGTCGGAAGGTTGTCTGGCCGTGGATGAGGAAATGATGCCAGATGTACAAGGGAAGGATCTTTAATAATGCTTGGAGAATTTGTTGCTCTTGTCGTTCCTTTGTTTGGTCGTTATTCTCATTTCTTACACATCTATCTAGGTTGGTAAGAGTGGCGTCTAGGTTTCCGTTATACGGGATTTCGTCGAGATTTGCGGTTGGGGCGACGAGGGAACTCAAAAGTGGGGTGGCAGCATGGTGGGAAACAGGGTGGGGGTTGGGTGTAGATATGGCAGCAGAAGGACATTTGTGGTTATTCTTAAGTGATGGAGGATGGGAGGTGGGGGAGCATTTATGATGAGGTGTTTTGCTGTGTAAAATGGTGGGGTTGTTGAGAGTGGACGGAGTTGGTGCTGGTTTCTTTTGATTTCGGTGGTTGGGATATGATGAATGGAATGGGCGAATTGAATGTATGTATTGGGGTGTGGAAATTTGAGATGCAGGGGAAGGAAAATGTTTAGAGGTTGAGGAGGGGTTGGATGAGGTAGAGAGATGGAAGCGTGTTCTTTTATGTGAGGGGGGTGGTGGGGTGGCGTCGCGGAGTGACGTCATGTACAGTGGTGGAGGAGAGGGAGGTGAGGGAGGAGGAACTTTATTCTGATTCTTTCTGGGTGGGCGTGAAAAACGTGCAGTTGATTTCTGAGGGGGGGGGGGAATTTTTGATGACAGCTAGGGTGTTGGTGTTGGGTTGGGCCGCTAAAAACTTTCGTATGGTGATTAGATCTTTAGGGAAATCAACGGGGTCATGCACAGTGAAGTGTTGTAGGATGGAAAGGGGTAACACTTGCACGAGGTAGACAAAGAGAATTTGATTTTGTTGCTCCACGGGAAGAGCAGGGAATGCAGCACTTACTTGCTGGCGAATGGAGGCAATTGTGGCGTCTAAATCGCTTTCGAACTTTATGTCTTTGATTTTTGCAAAGGCGACGAAAATACCTAGTGATGGCCTAATGGCATCGATTACAATGGGTCTAAATTGATCCCAGGTGAGTTCAGGGGTTACCTGTGGGGCAACGAGGGAAACAGCTTTTCCCAAGTGCGTTAAGAGGACGGCTATTTTTGCACGGTCCGTGTTATACGCCAAATCTAGCACTGGTTTCACAATGTCCATGTATGTTGCTGTGTCGTAGGTCTTCCCATCGTATTTCAGAATGGGAATGTGAAAATAGGTTGCCATTTTTCGATGTTACCATGCCTCTACTGCTTCAAAAAAAATGCAATGCAATGAAATCTTCTATCCGAATCAAGAACCACCGCTGCCGCCAATGTTATGCCCTGATTTTTTACATGATTAACTTGATATAGGTGAGTTCTGCAAGACTGGGTTATTGGATTTCTTGCAAAATACATAAATAGAATCAACAGAGGACATAGATAATCTCGGATAAATGGTTTGTAATACAGCTTTATTCTCAATAACACTCAGGTAGAAGGTACGTAATAGAATTTCACGAACAATAGAGGTTGGAGCACTCAGGTAGGTTATTGGACTTATTACAATCTCCCAGCACTTATCGCGGATTTGGATAGAGACATACTTCCCACTTCCAACGTTCAGGCATTATTCTTCTGATCACATTGCTTTATGATACGTAGGGTACATGAATCACACAGGTTAGGTATTTCGCTTTGTTAACTCTCTCTGGTAATATGACTCTTAACCCTTGTCTAGTGGGGTGTTTTGGGCTCATTTGGGCATATTCAGGCCCTCCTGAATGATCAATCAAGTATCTGCATGAAAAGAAATGTATTCAGCAAATAACTATGCGCTAAAAGCTTCAAAATGAGACCAGAACGAGCTACGTAGCACTCGTGGTTCTCTTGCAGTGGTGCCACGAACATGGGAGTTTAGCGTATAGCGGTATATTTTTCCCAGCTATGCTCACTACTGGCTACACTGCCGGCCTCTCTAGAACACAGGGAACATGAGTTAATGGGCGGCGGTAAGCCCTGGGAGTCGGCTGTCTGGCCCGCTGCGCTCCCGACCATTTGCACTCGATTTTAACCCTTTAAAAGCCTTAATAATGCTCCTAACTTGCTGCAAATTGGTGCACAACTTAAGTCGAGCGCCGCCAATAAGGGGTTAATCAAGGATGAAAGTATAAGTAATGTGGTTATTGCCCAAGAATTAACGTAAAGGGATAACTGTAACTAGTTGCACTGGTCTAGGATGTTCACTTGTCTAGGTGATACTTCGGACCAAAAATATCAGTGAGGGCGATCAGGTTCAACCTGATGGCAAGAATAATTACGGGAGTCAGTTCGCCTAAGCTAAATTTCACTGATATATATTAATGTGTACTAGCATAATCACTTATTTCTTAACATCAGAGAACGTTTAGACACAATCGAATACACTGGATGGTTGATAGTTAATAGCACCGTAACACTGGTACTCTGTGCAGTAACACTGTGATGGAGTTTTCCTGGTTATCTTGCGTTAGTGATGTTGGGGGTTAACAGTAGCTCTGGGGCCGTCCAAGCTGTCCGGCAGTGTAGAGAAGGTTTGCAGATGGGCTTCTTGCGGGCGGTTGTGCACCCTTTTGGCAACAATTGCTGATGGGTTAAGACAGTCGATTGTTGCCAAGGAGTTATTCTTGCCGAGTCCTCACTCAAGAGTTTCTCGCATAATCCCTTCTAACATAAAAGATCTTTCTGCCTTAGATCAGTTATGAGTTATGATCGTTCGTATCTCAAGTAGCGGAGGGTGCACTATCAGAAGTTAATGAAACAATCAATAGTTTGTGAATTTGTTGTCTACCAATATAATATTACTGCCGGTAGTCCCGATCGCAATAAAATATTCGTAAAGGGTTAAATCACTTCCTCACAGAGTTGCACAAATTACGGAACGCCGAACTATTGTGAATCTTGAGGGGGGGAGGTGGTATAAGAAAGCCACCGCAGTGTGGACAACCGTTGCTTTGGGCTCTAATATTCAACTGCCCGACTGTTGTCTCTGGGTCTTATTTATAGGCAGGTCAAGGAAGCTTCATGAATGTTCTAGAAGTATTGGATGTCAATGCTAAGAAGTAGTTAATTTATTCTGGTGAACTTAAGGGGTTAGGGAGGGGGGTCTTTAATGTGGCGGTATGTAACTTGTTGTCTGATTTATGATCGTGGATATCTTAACTCTAGTATGAGGTACTAGTAGAGTTATTTAGGCGGATTTGGTGAAGATTTATAGGGACTACTTTACTGGCGCCCTACGTGAATAGGCTGGGAGGTATTATTCATCAATTCACCTAAATATCCTTCTCTGGTCGAGCTGACATGCTATTCGTAATCTAGGATGGGATAAGCAAGATTTTGGCTTTGGTTAACCCTTCCTACCCGGGTTGCCTTAGGTAAGGATAGCGCGGCTGATGGGCCGGAACCCGGTATGCCTTATGTAAGGCATTTGCTTTAAAGCGTGCTTTAAATTTCGCGTGGGCATATTTTACTTTGCGGGGGCGATCGTAGCGCCACCAAGCCTCAACTACCACGCTTATCAGTTCCTACGTTGCCGCCATTGAGATCTACAAAAAAATGAAATCCGACGCGTCCGATACTGTGCAATCTCCCGCGCGTCCCAGTGCTACCCTGCTTGCAACATCTACACCTCTGCCAACCGAGAAGAAAAAGAAAGTAAGGAAAGTGAAATGTTTGCTAAGTGATAGTGCAATACAACGTGAACTTTTCAACCCGGATTTGAGCAGTGGTGAAAGCTCTGTGGACAAAAACCTCTATATTCAGAATAGAAGTGAGAGCGAAATTGACGATTTTGTGGGATTTGGTGCTGATGACAATGTTGATTTATTTGAGGGTGGTGATAGTAGTGATGATCCGGATGTGGAAGTGGTGGAGGAAGGTGCTATTGTAGTATCAAGTGTGCTAGAGCCAACCCCTTCGCCTAGTTTCGTAGCTCAAGGTAGGCCTAGGCCTAGCCCTAGCCCTACGCCTGGACCTTCCCCTTTGCCTGCCCGCACGCCCTTGAAAGTGGGTAAATACTTCTATAAACAGTCATTAGTGAAAAGTGCAGTCAAGAAAGCACGCAGGGAGGCAGAAAAAGTGAGGGAAGGCGTAGATAGTGAGAGTGATGCCGACCCAGGCCTAGCAACCACCCGCATTCCTTTGTCCCGACGCCTTGACCCGGGACGCCGGGAGGGCCACCCACAGCCCTCAGCTTCATCTGTCCCTCAGGATGACCAAAGGGCCTCTACAAGTGCGCCATTGGCCTCCCACAGTGTGTCACCACAGGCCCCGCATCATAGGTCCTTATTTCCTGCGGAAAAGTCCACGGCTAGCCGCAAAAGGAGCCCAACTCCCGAGGCCGAGGCTCCCATTGCTCAACCTCCCGCAGCCCCACACCGCCGACGCCCGGTCTATTCTTCACCAGAGTTGTCTCCTGAAGAGGATGCTGACGACCTCAACATTGCCCCAGATGCCCTGACGTCGCCTGAGGAAGAGGAAAACGAAGAGGAAGAGGAAGACGAAGAGGGAGTCCCGACAAGAAGAGTCAAAGGGCGAGGTCGTGGACGTGGTCAGCCTGCCGACGCCGCTGCCCCTGGGCCTGGGCCTGGGCGTAGGCGTGCAGGGCGTCCGCCTGGGCATCCACGTGGCCAAGGGCGTGTGCCAAGGCGTCCAGGGCGTGTGCCTGCTGCAACTCCATGCCCTCGTCCTCGAGCTGCTGAAATGTTTGTGTGGTCAGATGGGGCGGATTTTGTGCCAGATTTTCCTGCCTTTGACGAGGTACAACAGGGTTCTGGGGTGTCAGCAGCATATCCCTGTGGCCCAAATGCCACCCCCAGTGAACTTTTCTGTGGCTTCTACGACAATAAAGTCATGGAATACCTTGTCAAAGAGACAAATAACCACCAGGCTATCTGTTCAAACTTTCTTGGCAGGAAGACCAGTGCCAAGATGGTGGCATGGAGAGCTTTCACTGTGGCAGAATTATAATTATGTGTTCTTGGCACTCACAATGCTGAAGACACACATAAAGAAGCACGTTCTGGCCGACTACTGGATAACTGGCGACCTCACAACGACTCCAGCATTTGGCAAATTCATGTCAAGGGATAGGTACTTCGACATCCTCTCATATTTCCACCTGACAAATAACATGCATGTCCACGAACCCGACACACTCTGGAAGATCAGGCAACTGTATGACATGATACGTCATCGGTTTTCCACCTACCTGATTCCATTTCAGAAGCTGTGCATCGACGAGTCTCTGGTCCTGTTCCGTGGTAGGCTGCACTTCCGACAGTATATCCTGTCAAAGAGACACCGCTTCGGCATCAAGCTCTTCGTCCTCTGCGACTGCAAGACGGGATATGTGCTCAACTTTATAGTCTACAGCGGCAAGGGTGGTGAAGTCCAGATTGACCCCCTCATTGGTTTTGGCGGCGCTGTGGTAAAGACGATGATGGAGAGGTACTTACATGACAACCACGTCCTCTATACCAACAATTATTACACGTCGCCTATCCTCGCCAAGTACCTCCATGACCGCAAGACTGGAACTGTCGGCACAGTGAAGGGGAAGAGGAAGGGTATGCCAGCCTACCCAACCAAAACTAAGAAGACGGACATCTTCCATAAGAAGAGTGGCCCCATCCTCCCCATCCACTGGCATGACCAGCGCAAGGTCAACCTCCTCACCACATGCCACAAAGCAGAGATGGTCCCCACAGGGCTGGTGGACCGAAAAACGAAGAACCCTGTCACAAAACCAGCTACTGTTCTGGAATATAACCTGAACATGCGCCTCGTCGACAAGTCCGACGTGCAGATGGGCTTCATAGACTGCCTGCGAACATCTTGCAGGTGGTACAAGAAGTTTGTCCTTCATACAGTAGATATGTCTGTCCTCAACGCGTACAACATCTACCGTTTGAGGAGTCCAGTCTTCAAGTACAAAAGCCTGCGGACCTTCCAAAAACAGCTGATACATGAGCTCCTGGTAAAACATGCGGGTACACCAGGGAGGCCACTACAAGGACCAGGCATGATGGACAGAATAGGGTGTGCCGACTTCTTGAGAAAGCACCAGCTCGTCGCCCTTCCTTTCCAGGGTCCTAACAGTAGAATAAGAATGCAGAAGAGGTGCTATGTGTGCACCCGCACAACTCGACGACCAAGAAAACCCACAAAAAACCACTTGGCAATGCCTCGAGTGTGAGGTGGGACTGTGTGCTGGCACCTGCTTCAATGATTTCCACACTATGGCAAACTATTGAAGTGTAAGTGACAGTGATAGTGACACTCAATAATAATAATAATAATATAACTAAGTATAAGTGAAAGAGACACATTAGTAATAATAAGTGCCTTCAGAACAATATGAACAAGTGAAAGTGACACTAAAATATATATTCCTAACAATACAGAAGTGAAAATGACACTATCAATTACCATAGTCCAGTATAAAAAATCATAACTACTATAACAATGACTATAAAACTAAGTCTAAGTGAAAGAGACACACATAAGTAATAATAAGTGCCTTCAGAACAATATGAACAAGTGAAAGTGACACTAAAATACATATTCCTAACAATAAAGAAGTGAAAAAGACACTATCAATTACCATAGTCCAGTATAAATAATCATAACTACTCTAATAATAACAATAAAACTAAGTATAAGTGACAGAGACACAAATTACTTCAGAAAAATAACTTTATTGAGTGAAAATATCATAATAACAATAGTATATAGCATAATAAACAATAAAACACTAAAAAATCGCTTCCCGCCATAATTCAAGGTAGAGCGACGAGTCAAAACGTTCGTCGTAGCCTGGGCCGCGGTTGAGTGTTCGGACGCGGCGAGGTAAATACGCGGCAAAAGTTACCTCCACTTCCATCACCATAACTCCGGAACTACTTGAGCTAGAAAGCTCTACTCAACGCCATTCTACGCGGAAAGGTAAGGCGCCCATTTTGACATAATTATGTTTGATTAATGTAGGTAGTATCTTAAGCGAGGTTAGCCTTAGTTTACTTTTCTTGTGTTTTCAGCCAGATCGCCCGGATACAGCCTCCGTCATTAAGAAAGGCTGCCCGTGTAGGAAGGGTTAAGGATGGGATAGGATGGTATTTGGATAGGTATTTAGATTTGTAGGTCATAACCTGTTGGAAACTCACCTGTTGTCTGGCAAGAATTTGCTGGCTTGTGGGTCAGGGTAATTCTCCGCGGGGGTCGGTGGGGTCCCCGTGGGGTCGGGGGGACAGGCCGCTCCCTGAATATGGTTATCGAGAGTTGTTACGTTAATTGGTTTGAGATATGAGTTCAGGTTGTCAGGAGGTATCTTCCTAGTTAGGGTTGATCATTACATCTAGTTTTCATGTACGAGGATCACTCGTGGGGGTTAAGAATAGTGGTTTTGTGAAAATGCAAGTCATGGGGAAATTTACATTTTTAAGGGGGGACGAGAGGGGGTCGTTCTAGTCTCGCGCCGGCTATTGTTCTGGTTCAGGTTGTGAGGGGGCTAGGGAGTTAGAGGATAGTTAAGGGGGGGTACAAGGATAGGTCCTTACCTTCCATTTGTTGAGGTTAGTGAACGAACTGAGTCGGCAGGTTATAACGTTCTTATGGCGTCTTTACAGGGGGAGGGTTGTGAATTGTAAAGGGGGGGGTTTGAGGCTAGGCGCCGCGCCGCTCGTGACCTAGGGCAGTGACCCTTAATGCGCTGGACATAGGGGTGGCATTTCCCTACGATCGAACAGGTAGGGAGGTGTGTGCAGCGGGGCATGAAGGATAAGAGGACAGGATGACCCAAAACAGGGTACCACTGAGCATAGGGTCACAAAGCAAAAAAAGAGTAGTGTGGATTGTGGATACGGAGGAGGTGATTGGAAGACGTATAACAATTGTGGAAAAGTAAATGGAAGAAAGGAACACAATGGCAGATAAAAGATAATTAACCTAAGGATTAAATACATGCATGAATGACGACATTATAGCCGTCGTCCTAATATGGTTATGAAACCGGGTTGGTATGCGGGTTACATAATTAATTATAGGGGTGATATTATCATGATCGGGTTCGTTGTGGACTGGAAATCGAAGGCGTTTTGAGCTCGCCTTCGCACCTACACAAATAAAAGTACTATAACCCACAAGGTGGTTATCTAATGAGATACATACTTAGTTGGTACATCAAGAATGTCTAGGAGGAAAGTCATGTGGTTTGTATTAAAGAAGATTGGGTTTTTTTAAGAGGTGTGTAACATGCGGAGTTAAGTGGAAAAGAGAAAACATCGTGGATAACAGATAGTTACCCTAAGGAGTGAATACATGCATAAACGACGGTATTATAGACGTCGTCCTAATAAGATGATGAAAACCGGTTTGGCACATGGCACAATACGACACAAGGACAGTGCCGCTATGTCGTATCTATACTGGTGGCATACTCCGGTTAATATTGTGACGCCTGCAGCTTGGCAGAACGCCATGTGGGCTCAGCCGCTCGCTTGGCCACTCGCTAGCACTCGCCGGGGCAAGGTATTTGGCTACAGTCTATCTACAATGTTGTTCTTTCTTTCATAGTGTTCGTGTTGTTGCAGACAGTCCCGTGGTGGTCTTTATTTTCGTCTGTGACAAGGGGAAGCATTTTATATCATGAGTAGAACATAAGATGCATTGTGTATAGTTAAGGAGAGAGAATAATATAGGCAGTGGGGTGGTAGTCTGTGCGTGCCTATACATGTGCTGCCTCCCCCCTCGCTTCGTAGGCTCGCGCTCGTGCCGTCTCACGCCTCTTGATTGGCTGGTGGTTCCTGGCGCCTTCTGCAGCCCTGCTGCCTGGTGACGTAGCAGCCTGTGATTGGCTGACCACCATGCCTTTGTGTGTGATCCTGGAGGGGTCCCGAGGAGTTCCTTCCTCAGAGCTCCTCTTAGTGCTGTAACGCTAACATCCCTTTGCAATCTATCAGCCCACCTCACCCCCCTATTGCGAACTTTCTCTACCACTGCTTACCTTCTTCTCTCTGTATATCCTACTATTAATTAACTGCCCTTCCCCTTGACGTTGATTTCAAATATCCGTCACTGTATTATACAGTGAGCTCTCAGAGATATTATATGTAATTAGTTAGGCATTTTGGATCAGAGGGTTATCCATTTTAGCTTGGGGAGGTTTGACATACTCATCGTGTTGCCCCAACCTTATTTTCTTGGGTGTCTGCCAGGCCAGTCGATGCTAGACTGGGGAGAGGCTATCAGGTTACAGTTTCCTATGAGCATAGACTTCGTTGAGCCTATGCAACTGTACCGGATACCTGCGGAAGCCTAGGTCATTTTCTTGTCTGTGTACCTTAGAGCCTAGCACTGTGTTGGCGTGAGGGTATTTGCCTAGTCCACCCAGCACTGTGCTAGCTCGTTAGCTTTTGACTTAGGAGGGTCGCCAGGAGAGAACCAGGTATACGAGACCTGGATCTCTCAAGAGAGCACCCCGTCATTTAATGTAACTAGGCGCACAGACTTGAGAACGACACTAGGCTACCGAGCAGGTGGCTCGGCCCAGGTAGCCTAGCCTACGACTCCCCTGCTAGACTTTGTCCACCTGGCAGACCCCCGATTAGGGTTTATAATCTCATTGTGTATATGTGTGCAGCATTATTGTTCCTAATGTTTATAGTAAGTCGTGATTGTTGCTGAGAGACCCAACCAGAGCAGGCTTGTGCCTGGTGGGAGAAAGCACATCTTTTTGTGGTTAGAGTTTAGACTGCCGGCTGTTTTATAATTACACCTGTGCCAGATAACACCGTATGTCCCTGCACTATATATGTTCCCACAGTAATAATACACAGTTCAGAATCCGAGACGTACTTCTTAGTTGCATCTGACTTTTGCAGAAGATTCCTGCATGATGCTTTAAGACTTTCTTTGTTTCACTTTCTTTCAGACAGGAGTGACAGTTTACTGATTATTTGACGTGTCGTTAATTATCCTTCTTCTAGTTTGCTATTAAATCGTTGCTGCGATTTAATTACGCTATCTATCTTTTTCCTTGTATAACTTAATAACGTAATCGTATGTTGTATGAGTATAGGCTGCTTCAGTGATCATCAGCCTATAGTGTGCACCTTTTACCGAGTTATAGGATACCTCGTTGTCCAGGCACGACTCAGGGCGGTATAGGTGTTTTGTTCTCCAGTGGTTAAGGCAGGGGTTGGAACTAGTGTTACCGTTGTTGCATTTAGCCTTATCTAGTCCAATGATGAAGAGCCCTGTGTCTTGTAGAACCTGGATCGTAACAATATTATATATACACTTAGATACTAGAAGAACAACGCAAGGGGGGAGACTGAGCACGGGGGTACATATATCTATTCTCGTCATGGAGAGAGAGATACGAGGTAGCTTTCCTGCATCTCTCCTGATAATCGTCTGCAGATTGGTCATAGTGAGTTTATCCGAATTAACAGGCCTAAATCAATACTATAACTGGCATAGGGTTATCGGGTGTATAGAGTCGTGGTTAAAGGTTGTTACATAACTCGTAATTAACTTATCTAAATCAACAGGCATAAATCAATACAAGAACTGGCAAGGGACACAAATTGACAGACGAACAATGCAACGTGAGGTTAGGTATAGCTAACTGCTAAAAATGGGGGAATGAAGATAGGTGTCTTCTCTTTTCACAAGTTCCCTAAATTATGTTAACATTAGGGAGTTGGTACATCAATAAAATAGCAATGTGGATCTCAGTGAGTTATGGGGCTGTCTAGTGTAATTTCATAATTAATCTCGGAATTACTCCTAGGTATTTTGTCTAGTGAAATGGAGGTGGTATTAGGAAGGTTGGGAATATATAATTATAGTTAGTGGATAAAACAACGGGAGGTTAGAGACATAGAATTGCTAGGATTGGGGGGGACTATGATTGTTATATAAATAAATACAGGGCTGACGTAATCACGATCTGATTTGGTTTGAAATGGAAGCTAAGGTGTCTTAGATCGCCTCGAACCTACACAATGAAAGTATTATAGCCTGTATGGTGGTTACATAATTAAATACATACTTAGGTGGTACATCAAGAATATCAGTGAGTAAAGTATTGTGGTTTGTATATTAGAAGACTGTGATTGAGAGACGTATAATATGTGGAATGAATTGGGAGAGAGAGAGAGACCAAATCGGGAATGGAAAAGGGACCAGGGATCTCGTTGGGGATGGGGGTTTCGCTCTCAGGATTTTCGTTCCTGTGGTTCGTTAGGGGTGGAGGTTTCGCTCTCAGGTTTTTCGTTCCTGTGGTATTTTAATATTATATATATATATATACCGGTATATATTTAACAACCATGTGGACATCATACACCCTTGCTTTAACCCAACATTCAGATCAAAGAAGTAGCTCTGTTCATTCTCCACACATACTGATGCCTTTGCACCCTCATAATTATATAGGCCTACTCCACACTGCTTTCAGCCGGGGCTGTTCAGCCAGGCTGCCTAGGGAACAATAACAACAACAACAACTGCTTTCAGCAACTTACCATCTGCTCCGTATATGCTTCCTTCCCTTATCAGCGATACACCAACATCCACTGCTCTTCCTTGTATTTCTTTTATGACTCCATCCTTATACTGTATACAGTAGAACAACCATCGGGATTCGGGACATCACACACCCTTGCTTTACCAAACATTCTGATCAAAGAACTCCCTCTATTCATTCTCCACACGTACTGATACCTTTGCACTCTCATACACACTCTTCACTGCTTTCAGCAACTTGCCATCTACTCCGTATATTCTCAGCACCATAGGTGGGCCTGATAACCAAAAACCTTAACTTCGTTAATCGTTATTTCGTTAACGAAAACCTTAATGTCGTTAACCGTTAACCGTTAACCGGCGATACATTTATCGCTCGTTAACCGTTAAATCGTTAAATCGTTAAATCGCTAAATCCGATCCTTTCGATAACGATATCGTTACTTCGTTAGTATCGTTATATATCGAAGATATGGATATTTATCATATCTTAAATAAAAAATCTTAAATGCAGCAATGCTATCATTATTTTATTAGAAAAAAAAACACCTGACACTTCATTTGATTTAGTAGAAGATCATTTAGATGATTTTCAGATTTAGTGATGTCTAAGCTGGATCTCTAGGTATTTCTCCTGGATGATTTGAAGATATGTCATATGGATCATATGGATCATATAATTCATATTCAATTATTCATATGGATATTTATTTCCTGACACTTCATTTATTATTTATGATCATTGATTTATGATTTAGTAGAACTTAGAAGATAATTTACATTTACATGATTTACTGATGATTTACACAAGGTTGAAGGTTCAGACTTCAGAGCCTCAGAGGTTCTGCCGCATGTTCCCCTTCAGAAACATTAATATATTAAAATTGTGATCTGAAAGGGAGCTCCTCTTGGCCCTGAAGATGTCCTTCCCAAGGGAGAACAAGCGCTCCACCGCGGCACTGGATGGCATCGCTGTATTGTACCGAAGGAAGAGGTCAAACAGCACTTTCTCACCGTTGAAGGCTGGGTCTGCAAGACTGTCAGTCCCTTTGTCCTGCAGCTATACCTTCACGATCTAGGCAGCCTTGTGTTTAGTTGACCTGTGATGATCATGACCTCCTCCTCCGGCAGTCTCCTCCTCTGCAGCGCCACAGAGGAAGGAGTAGTAGTCGTCATTCTCCTCCTCGCTGCTGCTGCTGTTGTTGATGGCGGTCGCCTGGTCATGTTGACATAGGAAGTCCTCCACCTTCCTCTCCATCAGGGATTTGACCTTTGCCTGCTTGACCCTAATCTCCTCAGAAGCCCCCATCCACCTGAGGCAAAACTTGGGGTGGAAGGCAGTGGCCAGGAGACACTCCTCATCCTCAAAGGTGGCGGCGAATCTCCTGTCCAAGGCAGCGAGGAGGGTGTTGACCAGGGGCTCGCAGAACTTGAGGTTGCCGCTGGTCAAGAAGTTGGCAAGCTTCTTTTTGACGATGAGGAGGGTGGGGATCAGGCAGCTCAGGAAGCACTGTTTTTCTCCCTGGATCTGGTCCAGTGCTGTGGCGACCAGTGCCATGACCTGAAAATTGAAATAGACAAATAGTATTATTTATTATTGAATTAACTAGTTTTAACCCATAACTAGCGGCGTGCAACATAAGTCGAGTTAAATAAAGCTGGACTATGTGGCGGCGCTCGACATAACTCGAGTGGCAATTTCAGCACGTAATGTGGCTGAGAGAGAGAGACAAGTGGTGGCAGGAGACTAGCGAGCGTATGACTGCTCCAGACCACCGCGGCGAACCTACTGACACAAATCTCAGCTCCCTCCTCCCTCTCTCACTCGCTACATACTCAATTATGTACCGAAAGTACCGAATTACCTGCTTTTTGCACTCGCGTTGCACGGTTATTGCAAGAAAACTATCCATCATACAAGGATCGTTATGGTGTCATTCGAAAGCTCTGTTTATGCCCTTTCAGGGATAGGTACTTGTTTTACGTTCTGGGTCTTATTTAGGCATGAAAATGATCACGTAAACAGCCCTATTTTGGCTAAAAACACCCCGCTGGGCGGTACACATAAATAAACCGCATAGGCCGCTCGTAAGGTGTTAAAATAGAAGCATAAGCTAAAATCTTAAAAAGTAAAAGCATTGTCGTTCCATGACCTGAAAATTGAAATACAGTAAATAGTTAAATACTAGTATTTATTTTTTAATTAACTAGTTTTAATATAGAAGTATAAGCTAAAAAGGATAAAATCTTAACAAGAAATAAGCCATATTATAATTTACGGTATTTACCTTAGCATATTCTGACATTATGTCAATGTCTGTCTGGACAAACACAGTCAGATTCCGCTGTTGGTTCATGCACCGGTGCAGCTGGTCTTTCTTCTCCAGCAGCACCTGGTTGAGGACGACCAGGCTGTCGTACAAACTGTTCCACCTTGTTTTGGTGGGAACAGTGAGCCGCCTGTTGATAGCCTTATAAAGGCTATCGGCAAAGACAGTACTCTGGCCCTGTTTATTCCAGAGCACCTGTGCCTTGGCAATGGCGCTCCTGTAAGGCCTCTTGAAGGTTGGAGGCATGTGCCTCTCCTCTATATCGGCGCTGGCGACCAGGTTGAGAGTGTGCGCCGCACACTTTTGTTGCTTGGGCAGCCGGATGACTCTGTCCTCGCTGCCCCTCTCCATGGCGTCAAACGCGATGAACTGCAAAAATAAAAACATATTTTTAGTTATCTAATAAATTGTCATAAATGCTGCAATGCATCATTTTTTTTAAACTTTAAATCATTCTTTGAAGTACCCTTCACATTCTAGTTTCTACACAGACAGTCACAAACTCTGAAACTCACAACTTCACAAGTTCACAACACAGTAGTACAGTACTGTACTAGTAGTCTAGTAGTACTAATACTATTCAGTATTCACTATTTACTATTCAATTCACTGTACTATTCAGTGTACTATTGAAATTGGAATGTATTCAGTAATCAGTATTCTACAACTCTAGCTCTTGGCTCCCTTGGGCCTCTGGAGAGTCGGCGATGAGTTCCTCTAGCAGGGCGTCGTCGGCAGGCTCACCCTCACCCTCCTCTTCCTGGTCGCCATCCCCCGAATCTGCGCCAAATTGCACAAAGGCCTTCTGGAAATTAGCAGCATTGTCGGTGGTTGTCCTGAAACAAATAAAACAAAAAATGTGTTTTACTTTTTAAAATGTATTATTATTAATATAATAGTTGACATTGAAATTAGACCTTCATTTTGATTTTTGTCTAATGAGTTATGACCTTGTTACCTTGTATGACCTTGGCCTAAGCCCTAAGTACTCGTACTCCAAATATACTTGGTAAGTCAAGTGAGAATCTTCTAACAGTGTCAGTTATACTTATACTAAGTTACTAACTATAGTAACTAGTAACTAACTGAAACTGATAGTTAGTATAAGAATTTAAGAAAATTTTAGTCTGAAATACTAGTAAAAAAAAAAAAATTACCTTTGAGTTTGACCTTAGTCACCTTCGTCCTTAGACCTTACCCTTCAGAAGTTCAGATACATATCTAAAAATGAGTAAATTACTAAAATTATTAATTTATTAACTTACATGGTGACCTTGTCCTCAATCCCAAACTGGCTGTGGATATTTACCATGGCCTGGGCGAGAACATCATGGGTGTGGCTCCCCACGATCCTCTCGCAGGACACGACAGCCATCTTCCGGTCCCTGTGTTCGGGTCCAGCCAGTGGACAGTCATGCCCAGGTACCACTTTTTGTTTGCTGACCAGCAGTCAGCTGTAGTGGTCACCCACTTGACTTGCTCCAGTTTACTAAAATGTAAGGATAAAGGTAATTGAGTCGACTTCATTATATATAGAATAGAGATGTAGTCAATAAATTACAATAATCATATTAAATATTAATCATAATAAATTAATAATCAATATTGTATTATTATTAATTTATTATATATATTGCATTGAAAAATAACTCCATTACATAATGATTCATTAAGGAATCATTATGTATTGGAGTTCTTTTTCAATACAATATATAATATAATAAATATAATATAATTAATTAAATATAATAATTAAATACCAATATAAATATATAATCAATATTTGATTCTATGAATACAGTGTAAGTGACTGTGTAAGTGTGTAACAGCTAACAGTGGTCCCTCTCAGTTGAGTCGAGAAATTGAGAATGCTGACAAAATACTAAAATAGTATAAAATGTTAAAATTTAAAAATACTCACAAAAGTGACAAAACTCCAATACACAGAGCTGTTTGGATAGCATCAAGCGAGAATATCCCAGATTCCCAGGCGATCAGTAGCGCGTACCGTAGCGGTATTGTTTTGATGAATATAATTATATAAATATATATTACTTACAACAGGATGAATTGTGATGATAGATGATTAATGCATTGGTGGAATGCCACGGTAAGAATAGAATTATAGAATATTACTAACATCACACGTGGTTAGGTCGTTTGTTGTGGCTAGGCCTGGGCCGCGCGCTAGGCCTAGCCTAGCCTAGGCTAGGCCTATGGCGGCGGTTTAAATTGAATTCATTTACGCCGCATTTTCTCTCATATTAATTATTTATTATACATAAATTAGGTGTGACTGTGAGAGGGACCACTGTAGTCTGTACTGTTGTTTCGAAGTTTCTTAACTGGTGAGGCTCTCCTTTATCTCCTCATAGGTTTTGAGGAGCCTTCTCCCCAGCGTCCTCCTGGAGGGTACCTCCTTATTAGGGTTGAGGACGCTGACAAGGCCCCTGAAGGTCTCGCTGTCAACAATCTGCAGCGCCAGCATGTTGTCCACCGCAAACCTGACAATGGCCTTATCGACGGAGGACTGCAGGACGGAGCTACCCTGGGCCATGATGCCAAAGGTCTCGGCAATGGACATCTGGCGCCGATTCTTGCTAGTACTTGCCCCGCCGTCTGCTGACTGCTCGGATGAGGTCCTGGTCCTGCAGCTGCGGCCGCCAGCCTTGCAAGCTTCTTCAACCAGTTTTATCTTGTTAGGATGAATCCGGTTAAAGTGGCTTTTAATGTTGGCCTTGGTGCCCTTGTGCACCTTCAATTCGGTGATTTTGGGGAGGCAGGACTAGCACTGAAAGATGTAGTTGTCGCCAACTAACCTCTTATAGGGTACCCACTTGCCAAAGAATGGCCAGGGTGAGTCGGGTGACCGAGCCTCGTCAGTCACCATCGGCGTCACCTCAGGCTCAGAGTCATTAGACTCTAAATCTTGGCTCGATCCGCTCAATGCGGGCACCGACTGCGACACAGTATCTTGCGACGACATGATCACTAGTAATAGTGATTCAATGCAAATATAATAATAAATAATGTGAAGGAGCAAGCCGAGAAACACATTGAACACTGTAACACAAAAGTATACGAGACGGGGAACTGCTAGATGTTACTGCGACGAGAGTGAGGAGGAACAAGGGTGCGTCGTGGACTCGTGGTCACGTGACACCCCAAGCGGCCCGCATGGGTGGAGAAGAAATTACGAGGGTTCAGTTCGGCTTTTAGTTTACCTATTTATTGACTATTCTCCGGATTTCTGCCTGTTTGGCAATTAATTAACGATTATCGCTATTTTGGAACAAAACGTATCGACGTTACCGTTAATTCGTTAAAGCTGTAAAAAAATGTATCCGATAAACGTTAACCCGAAATCGTTAACGCGTTACATTATCGCGTTACTTTATCGCGTTAGTGCCCACCTATGCTCAGTACTTTCCACATACCTTCTCTATCAACTCTGTTATTCCGCTCGTTGCCTTCCCTTATTAGTGGTACACCAACATCCACTGCTCTTCCTTGCATTTCTTTTATGACTCCATCCATATACAGTATATATTGAACAACCACGGGGACATCACACACCCTTTCTTTAACCCAAAATTCAGATCAAAGAACTCGCTCTGTTCATTCTCAACACATACTGACACCTTTGCACCCTCATACATGCTTTTCACTGCTTTCAGCAACTTGCTATCTGTTCCGTATATTCCAAGTACTTTCTACATACCTTCTCTATCAACTCTGTCATAGGCCTTCTCCAAGTCCATGAAGGCAACATACAACTTTTGTCCCTTTTCCAGATATTTCTCCACAACACATTTCAGGGCAAAAATCTGAGCTACACATCCTCTTCCCTTCTGTTGTTGTTGTTGTTGTTCCCCAAGCTGCCTGGCCGAACAGCCCCAAGGCCCCGAGCAAGGCCAAGGCCATAACCGAGTGCCCCCACAGAACCCTCCCCGCCAACCACAATAAAGCCTGGGTGACCGAAGCCACTCCATGACGGGGAGCTGAGGAGGGCGCGGAAACGCCCGGGAAACCAAAGCCCCACCCAGGGCCCTGTGTCCCTCAGCAATTATCTTCCCTTCTTATGATGAATACTGTATGTTAACCGTTTCCCCAGCAAAACTGACTGCAAATGCCCAAATATATTGCATGTGCTCTTCTGATTTATCTAAAATATGTAAAATTATACCAAATACCAACTACATTAGCACAAAAATCAGTCAATCACAGAAACAGGATAAAAACATAGAATAAATACCCCAAAAGATGAATACGTTAACCCTTTCCCCAGCAATACTTATTGAACATGCACAAATAAATTGCATGTGCTCCTCAGATTTAGCTGAATTATGTAAAATTACACCAAATACTAACTACATTAGCACAAAAATCAATCAAGCACTTTAACAGGATAAATAAAATGGAAGAAATAGCCCAAAAATGAATTTATCTATACCGGTATATATTGCCGGACACCTTGATCCCCGAAGGGGTGACCACGAACGAAACGCCTGCGTATTTCAAGCGCGCCTGAGTTATCACTTGATCGTCTTTTAGAGCTTTTTGGCCCGGGGTAATTACCACACCATCTCGTCATAAGGAGTTTAAGGGGGTTAAATTGCTAGATACATAGAGGAAGAGGAATGCCAAGTAAAGCTAAACAAAAATATATAAGATATTTTTAGCATGAGGTTGCTTATAATAATTTGTACCTCTGTAGTTTCTCCATGGCTAACCAAAAAGGTCACATTCCTAAAAAGCCCCAACCAAAAAGGCCAAGCTTTTGTACAGAAAAAAGGCCACACTCCATTACCCTTATCGTGACCCTATCAAATACAGTGCTCCCCCACTAAATGCGCCTTCAGTAAATGCGGATTCCCTATATGCGGTGGCTAAGCAGAAATAATATATTTTAATGATTCTGTAAATGCGGCTCGAAATTCTGTATATGCGTTTTGGCCGTTTTGATTCAAGGGGAAATACGTACTTTCCGCCATATTACCGAGTGTCGTCTACCGAAAATGCGGCCGATAGATGGCGGGTTGGGAGCGGTAACGCATTCATCCCAATGTTAAGGCCATGTTTTTGCCCGCAAACACTACATCTTTGGTACAGCCACTTGACCAGCAGTCCTCTATCTAAGGTAAATTATGTTATATTTGTTGTTTTTAATTGATATTTCTAATGAAAGTGAATGTTTCTTTCAGAAATGGTTATTGGGTGGGTTATCGGGTGTATGGTAGGCTAAAAAGGGGTTTGTTCGGAGGGGCTATCTGACCATAAGCATTTAATCCCCATTGATTATTAACTCCACAATATGCTGATTCCGTAAATGCGGCGCATTTTGCAGCCCATATAGGCGCATTTACTGGGGGTGCACTGTAATCAAAACCGCCACACTTCTTAACCCAATTCCTGCGGCGCCCCTCATATGACGGAGACGATTTTCCGGCTATTTTGTAGCCTGTGAGCCAGGCCAGATTTTGCAAGCAGCACAGATGGACGTCAACCGGAGCCTTAAGGTCTCGCCACGACACTGAGGTTTGTGTGAGAGAGAGCTCACTTATGTGCAGCGTCACACATAGCGAAAACAGAAAATAATTGGTAAATTTTAGAGATTTCGCCTAACGGATTTGGTAATTTTTAGCAATTTTGCCCGTCACTTGCAAGATCTTTACAAGAAAACCAGACGTCGTACAGGGATGATTCAGGAGTAATTTGAAAGCTATTACCGTACTTTCACGAATACATAATTGTATTACGCTCTGGCTTTTGCTTATGCATGAAAATGAGCAGGGAATTAAGGCAATTTCGGGCAATTATGCCTACTCGTACAGGATTAATATCTTTAACCAAAATGGTCACACTCCTTAACACCTTTCGAGCGGGCTAGGCGGTATATTTGACCGTGCCACACAGCGTTTTTTTTTTTACCATAAAGGGGGTTGTTTCCGTGCTCTTTTTCATGCATAAACAAGACCCAGAGCGTAATATAAGTATGTATCCCAGAAAGGGCGTAAATTGAGCTTTCCAATGACACCCGAACCATCCTTCTACGATCACTGGTTGTCTTGCAACGATCGTGCAACCGAAGGGCAAAATCGCTAAAATACGGAAATTTCTATATATAATTACGTATGTAGCGAGGGAGTGAGGGTGGATGTAAGTGGAGTAAATCTCAGTAGGTCCACGGCGGCCGTGGCGAGCGGTCATGAGGTAACCCACGCTCCTCCAGTCACTCGTCTCTCTCTCAGAGCAAAATTGCGCCAAAATTGCACTCGGACTTAAGGCGGGCCCTGCCACATAGTCCAAATTTTTCGATACAGACTTAAGTCGGGCCCCGATCTTTAAGGGTTAATGGTCCAAGTGGCCATAGCCAAAATGGCTACACTGTATTCCTTTTGTACTTTCTCCATGCCCGTTAAGATACATGATATTTTGATATATGTGACACAGCCCTTGTATCCAACACAATACCCTGCGTGCAACCCTACTCGAACCCCGGACAACGTTGCTTGCAACTTTAATTATTATTATTATTATTATTATTATTATTATTAGTATTGTGTGTTTAGTATCTTTTCATCCCCAGGCTTCCATCAATCTTAGAAAAAAAAAAAAAAAAAAAAATCTTCGAAATATATGTGTAAATTTTCGGGAGAAAAATGTCCCGGTCGAAGAACAGTTCCTCCAAAATTACAAGCTCGCTATCGCTTGCCAGGAAAAAAATCGACACCTAAATAGCACGAAAGGTCTTAATATGGACAAAGAAATGAGGTGCAAGATCTTAAAATCGACAAACTAGTGAGGTGAAAGTCTTAAAATCTATTGACTATATTATTCTACAATATAAACAGTAGTTGACAATATCGGAAGTCAACAGAACCAAACAGAACTATCGTGTACCATATGTGATATCGAGAGCCCCCCCCCCCCCCCCCCTTCGCCAGATAGTACTAGATATGTACTATAATTAACTAGCCACTATCTACAATTTACAAGTCACCAAAATATAGATACTGTAGCTAAATTAGTTTGCCATAAATGTGTGAATCTTTGCTAATGACCCCAGGTGGGCTGGGGGACGGTCCGGTTTCCTCGTTAAGAGATAATCTGACCGTTTTCCAGCTCACTGGGGATTGGCAGGGATTAACTAACTGCCCCTGTCTCAAAGTCTAGACAGGAGGTCATAATACATTCCATGTACTTTAGTTGATTTACTCTATTGTATGTAAGTAAATTATTGATATATACTGTATATATACTGAATAGTGTATATGTATATACATATTACAATATAGACTGGGGAGAAGGAAGCCCAAGCATCTTCACCCTTTTGAGTCTCCGTGTATTCACATACCTGTATGCAACATTTGTATATCCTGTATTTATACCAACTTAATAAAATAATCATATAAAAACAAAAAATCTGCCAATAACTTGTAAATGTGTCTCCTGAAGCGGTAGCCGCTTCAGGAGACACATTTACATTTCCCTCATGTTTAGCCCCATTAGTTTGGAGATTTTATGACCTTTCGCCCCATTTCCTTGTCAATATCAAAAACTTTCGTGCAATTTAGGTGTTAATTTTTCCCCTGGCGAGTGATAGCGAGCCTGTAATATGGTATTAATCGGCCTTCGGCCGGGAAATTTTTCTATAAATTTGTTTACAAATTTATCTTGAAGGTGTCTTGGAGGCGTTTTTTTAAGCTTGATGGAGGTCTAGGGAGCAAAGTATAAATATAATGTAAAAATAGATAAATACACAACTAAAATCACCCATACCCCTTAAATTAATTAGTGAGCATATTAATTGTTGTTACTCCTGCACAGTACTTGTCCTCGGTTTATGTGTCGGCAACTGTACACGCATAAATAGAATCCCGGGAATAAATCGTTTGTCGGTTGCTAACAATAAAAATGGTAATTGTGTCGGTGGGATTAATGTCGGTGTTCGATAGCGATGCGAAGGTGGGCTTTGTGGCTTGGGTATTGGAATTATTCATCTCTTTTCCCACCCACCCACTCAGTTTAAAGAGAGAGAGATAGACAGAAAGAGAGAGAGAGGCACACAAACACACACATTAAATTCACATGTGCACGCACACACACACACACACACACACACATACACACACACACAATATATATGCTGTGGATTTTTTTTACATCAGCTGTTAGTCCAGGAACCTGTATATAAAAAAAACAGGAATAGTTTCGGATGCATTGAAAAGTTGGGACTGTCGTTGTCATCTCTCTCTCTCTCTCTCTCTCTCTCTCTCTGTGAGTTATACCCACGTCACACCACACCTCTCCCGCCCTCACAGAAAACAGAGAGAGAAGAGTACAAAGGGAATCAAGCAACAACAGGTCCAGCGACCCCTCAAGGCTGCTTGTCCTCCAAAACACTGGTGGTTAAGTGTCCAAACAGTAGTTTAGAGTGGGTAAAGGAAAAATGGAAAGGGAAGACTGCCCTGAGACAAATGTCCGTGGCAGGATTAGGAGATGTTAGTAGGGGACAGTTGTTAGTAATATAATAGAGGACATTTTTGTCGTGGATTTAAGGCAAGGTGTTTGTTTAGGCGAAGTTTAAAAGAATCAACGGTGCTGCAGTCTATGACATCTCGGGGAAGCCCATTCCACGAGTTGATAACTCGATTGAAGGAGAAATTCTTAGACTCGTGTCAGCTAAAAGACATACCCTTAATTTTGCAACCGTTCCACCTCATGTAGGCTAATTTGATTGGTTGAAAGTGAAATATATATTACAGTTCATATTGTCGATGCCTTTGATGATTTTGAATACTTGAATTAACCCCCCCAGACATATTAACTTACGTAAGATAGGGGTTGCCCGAGTGCCCGGTATTTCCTCCACAACAGTCTTTCTCACACTGAGGGACCATTAGAAGTCGGAGGAATTTTGGGTTGCCATCAACCGACAGATTATGATCTAACTTACCTAACTCATTACTGAGCTCAAAATGATGCAAAAGCGTCATATAACTTATTATTGAGCTATTTCACTAGGTTCATATGACGCGACCGCGTCATATGATACTTTTGGGTGAAATTGCCATATGACGCGGTCGCGTCATATGAGACGGAGAGGGTTAAGTCGCATCATAATCTGCGCTGGGTTAAAGGAAATAGAGTTAATTATCTAAGACGCCCCTCGTATGGTTTGTTCTTTAGGCTAGGTATCATTTTGGTAACTCAATGTTGAACTCAATTTAGTTTGTCTATATCTTTTTGGTAGTAAGGGCACCAGGATTGAACGCAATATTCCAGGAGAGGGCGAACTAAGGAATTGTAAAGAGTTAGGATTACATCTTTTGATTTATGCTCAAATGACCTGCCTGTAAAGCCAATTATTTTGTTTGCCTTCTTAACAAATTCTGAACATTGTTGACTCTGTTTTAGGTTACTCGATATTGTTACTCCCAAATCAGTTTCTCTGTCTACACTCTTAAGCTGGGTGCCATTCATTGAATAGTTTGCTTTCTCATTTCGGTTTCCGATATGTAATACTTTACATCTATCCACATTGAAACACATTTGCCAAATTTGAGCCCAATGTGACAACTTTTCTAGATTATGTTGCATATTTTCAACATGTTCATTTGAGAGTACGATATTTGCAATTTTTGTATCATCAGCAAACTTTAAGAATGTACAGGTGAGACCCTCATCTATGTCGTTAATGTAAACTAGGAAGAGAACTAGCCCTAGTACCGATCCCTGGGGTACCCTGCTACTTACATTGATCCATTTGGATGCTTTACCGTTTATGACTACTCTTTGCTTTCTGTCACAGAGCCAATTTTCTATCCATTTCAACACACAGTCTTCTATTCCATTCTCTTTTAGTTTTCAATAAACTTTTGTGGGGAACTTTGTTAAAGGCCTTTTAAAAATCAAGGTATATAATATATCTATAGCTTCACTCTCATCATATGAGTGTTTCTAGCATTTTATATACAACTGAGGTTAAGCTAATTGGACGATAGTTACTAGGTAAGGATTTGCTGCCTTTTATTAACCCTTCCACGCATTTATGACGCAGAGGTTGCCAGATTAGCAAAATGAAATAGAGTTCTTTCACTCTTATAATTACCTCTCCAAAATTAGTTTTCTGCCCACAGCTAACTCAAAAACAACTGCAGAGGTTGAAGTAACTAAACTAAAGGTTTCTAAATACCCCTGATGGTAACAAAGGCTTTAAAGTATCCCCAATAGGCTCAAAATCGCGTCATATGTCGGAAAGGGTTAATATCGGTAATACGTTGGCGAGCTTCCACTGATCAGGCATAGACCCTGACTTTAAAGGTTTATTAAAGAGCATTCCCTACAGCATCGCCGGTTCAGATAGATAATTCTGATGTTCCAAGCAGTTTCAGCGTTACAGAGCGAGAATTGGTTTGGAGAGCTCATACTTAGCTTCCCTATCCAAGATCTGACAGACATTAATACAGCGCTGAGCGATTCGACACATAGATTTAAATTCAGCATACTTTTAATCCACCAACAACTCAAATCATTGCTGTATTTCTTCTAGCAGCAATATTTATGGCCCAACTTCCCCATAGCTCAAAACTCGCAATTATGAAGCCAGTAAAGACAGTGAAAGATTTGCTGGTGTTGTGGTTAATAGTAGTAGTTGTAATAGTTATAGTTGTTGGTTGCTAGTTGTTAGTTGTGGTCTGTTCGTGCTACCTTCCTCTGCTAGGGCCTAGTTAATCGGACTCGGGGCAACAGGGGCATTATATGGAAGGAGGCAGATGCTTTTGGACAGGTCTCTGCCTAATGAGCCCGGTCAGATGAAAGTATTGAGGGTGCCTTTACAACGGCACCTCGTATCTACTTTCCGAAGAGTATTCAGAGGGGAGAAGGGGTGTTGGAGAGAAAGGAAGCTGTTGGAGTGTCTTTTTTTTTTTTTTTTTTTCTATGTGATTGAGGGAGGCAAAAGGCATAACTGCCTATAGCGAGTGCCTCCCCCATTGTTGAAAGAGTGACGGGGCCAAAATCAAGAGACGTTCAAGCCAAAATGCCTGGACACACGGAGTTTGAAACAATTTAAGTCATAGGAAGAGGGAAAGACTGATTCTCAGAGAGAGTTCCAGAGCTCAGCTGTTGAGTAGAAGAAAGTTTGAGAGTAACGTTTCATTCTTGGGTTGGAGAGTTGCACAGAGTAGGGGTGGAATTGAGTTGCAAGACGGGTACCACGTGCCCTACGTAAAGGAGGTGGTATGCACTGGGATAGCTCTGAGGAACACTGATTATTATAGTAGCGATAGAATAGCGAGAGAGATGCAACATTGCGGCGGAGAGAGAGAGATTGCAGAGAGTTGGTGAGTGGACGGGAGTTAATGATACGAAAGGTCTTCCTTTCAATTTTGTCTAGGAGAGCGGTGTGAGAGGAACCTCCCCACACATGTGAACAATACTCAATACAAGGGTGCACTATGCCCCTGAACAGAGCAAGAAGCTGTGCAGGGGAAAAGAAACCCCTAAGGTGGTTGAGCACACCCAGCTTCTGGGAGGCTGCCTTAGCAAGACTGGTAATATGGTCCTTCCAAATGAGAGCAGAAGAAAAAGAGACACCAAGAATATTGAGAGAAGATGAAGTTTTGATTTTTGTATTGTTGAAGAATAAGGGATAGTCCACTGGGAGATCCTGACGGGTAGATAGATGGAGAATTTGGGTTTTGGAAGCATTATAGTTAACAAGGTTTTCTCTGCCCCAATTGGAAATAGTATATAGATCAGAATTTAAGAGTTCTATGGCTTCATTACGTTTGTTGTTGAGGGATTGCTGGCTGGGGTGTTCTGAAAAACTAATGGAGTAGTGTAAGGTTGAGTCGTCTGCGTATGAATGGATGGGAATTAAGGTACAGTTAAGGAGATCATTTATAAAAATTAGAAAGAGAATAGGAGATAGGACCGAGCCCTGAGGAACACCAGAGTTTATAGGGTGAGGAAGTGAACAATGGCCGTCCACAACCGCGGCTATGGAACGGCCGGAAATGAAATTAGAGACAAAGGCACAGATGGAGGGATAGAAACCGAAGGAGGGTAGTTTAGAAATTAAAGATTTATGCCAGACTCTATCGAAGGCTTTCAATATGTCTAGTGCAATAGAAAAAGTCTCACCGAAGTCCCGAAAGGAGGATGACCAAGAGTTAGTAAGATATGAGAGAAGATCACCAGTAGAACGACCTTTAAGGAAGCCATACTGGCGATCTGAGAGCAGATTATGAGAAGAGAAATGCTTAAGAAATTTGGAAGCAAGAATAGTTTCAAAAACTTTAGAAAGACAAGAGATGAGAGCAATTGGACGATAGTTGGAGGGTTGAGAGCGGTCACCCTTCTTTGGGACAGGTTGAATGTGAGCAAACTTCCAGCATGAAGGGAAGACGTTAGAGGATAGACAGAGACGAAAGAGTTTGCCTAGGCAGGGAGTCGGCACGGAAGCACAGTTTTTGAGAACAACAGGAGGAACACCATCCGGACCGTACGCCTTATTAGTGTTAAGCCCAGAGAGGGTAGAAAGTACATCTTTAGAAGAGGTTAGGATATTAGGCATAAGTAAGAGAGAGGAGGGCGGAGAGGGAGGAATAGCACCGGAATCATCCAAGGTGGAGTTTCTAGCAAAAGTTTGAGCGAAGAGTTTAGCTTTGTCAGAGGAAGAAGTTATGGTTGTGCCATCAGAGTGGGAAAGGGGAGGGAAAGACGAGGAAGAGAAATTGTTGGAGAGGTTTTTGGCTAGATGCCAGAAAGCTTGGGAAGAGCTAGAGTTGGATAGTTCAGTGCATTTATTATTGATGAAAGAGTGTTTGGCAAGTCAAAGAACAGATTTGGCTTGATTCTGGGCAGAAACATATGAAGAATGAGAGTCTTGAGTATTAAGGCGTCGGTACCGTTTGAATACTTCCTCCTTATTGCGGACAGCAGTAGAACAGGCGTGAGTAAACCAAAAAATGTTAGCATTAGTCTGAGAGAAAGAGAATGGAATGTATGCTTCCATGCCCGATAGGATTACCTCGGTAATGCGTTCAGCACTCTCCGAGGGTCCTCGGCCACGGCAGCAGAAATCATTCCATGGGAAATCAAAGAAGTACTGCCGAAGAGCCTCCCAGTCGGCAGCGCCAAAGTGCCACAAGCGCCGCCGGCTAGGAGGATCGGGTGGCCGTACTGGAGAGATAGGACAAGTGACAGAGATAAGTTTATGGTCGGAGGAGCCCAAAGGAGAGACAAGATCGACAGTATAAGAAGAAGGGTTAGAAGTTAGAGACAGGTCAAGAATGTTGGGCCAATCTCCGATACGATCCGGGATACGGGTGGGTTGCTGAACGATTTGGGTATCATAAGGGAAGGGACTGGAGAGACGTTTTCTATTATGCTTCCCCATTCTCAAGTAGTGCTACTGGTAGACTCTTATAGTTTTATAAAGCCTACTCAACATTTTTCCAAATTTCTGATCGCGACTGTCAAAGCTATCAAGGAGAGAGAAAAGACTCATCAGTGCTCTACTCCTAATTTCTCTTCCATCAGGCCAGCCAGGGGAGACTCATCAAATTTACTAGAGCCACTTACACCAAACGAGCAGGCAGTTAGGTCTTGTCAAGTTTAATATGACCACTAAATTATACGTCAGCAACAATTAAGGAGGAGGGGGGGGGGGGGCCTGAGGGATATCTGCCAGCTTCGGGATGCTATTAGGTAATTAGCCTTCTTCCAATAACCCATCAAAGAAAAAAGAAGAATATGACCAGGCTGAATTCGGCAGGCTTAATATTTTGTATTTAAAATTCCATAGGCACGTAATATTACAAGAATGATTACATTATATAGTAGGGATCTATTATTCTATCTATCTATTGCCAGATGCCGTGATCCCCGAAGGGGTGGCCACAAACTAATCGCCCCCATGCACCTCTGTCCCCAGTCAGTTGACGCCCCTCCTCCCATCCAGCACTGCTTTCACGCATATACTTCTTAACTCCATCCTTCCACCTCTCTCTCGGTTTACATTTCCCTTTTTGTCCGTCCACTATATCTCGTACACTCTCTTAGTCATTCTCTCACTTCCAATATGTTCCACATGGCCGAACCATCACAGCTCTCGTACTTTCTCATTCGTCTGTCTATCCCTCTATGTAACTCTGCATGCACTTCTCAAGAAACTCATTTCCACCCCTCTCACTCTTGGTTTGTGTCCCTCCAACAACGTCCATGCTTCACACCCGCACGTCAATGTTGGGATTACCACACTCATGCAAGGACTTCTTTACTTCCATGCTGATCACCCTATTTCTTGTTACTTCTTTCAACGTTCCTATAACCCTCTTCCCCTGTTACACCCTCTCCCGCACTTCTTCATCCATAGTCCCATCTTTACTCAACACACTGCCCAAATACATAAATGAGCTGACATTTTCCATAGCCTGATCATTCAACCTCACCTCACAATCTGTGACTGCACCTCTTTCAAAGACCATAACCTTACTCTTTCCCGCATTTACCTTCAGATTCCGTTATTCACACACTGTTCCAAACATATTTACCAGACCCTGCAACTTCCATTCTCTATCGCTCATCAGAACTGTATCGTCAGCAAACAGCAGTAAAGGTAACTACTACTCATTTCCTTCCTTTATTACATGAACACCTAACGCCATCTGGATCCTGTGGCGGTACTAAGTAAAAAGGTATAAACAAAGAGATCTTGGAGTTTCTAAAAATATATTAACCCTTAACCATCGGGGCCCGACTTAAGTCCGTATCTAAAAATCTGGACAATGTGGCGGGGCCCGACTTAAGTCTATGTGCAATTTTGGCGCAATATTGGCTCTGAGAGAGAGCCGAGCGGTGGGAGGAGCATAGGTTACCTCATGACCGCTCGCCACGACCGTCGTGGGCCCACTGACATGTACTCCACACTACTCCACCCTCTCTCACTCGCTACACACGTAATTATGTAACGGAATGACCGTATTTTAGCGATTTTGCCCTTCCGTTGCAAGACAACCAGTGATCGTAGAAGGATGGTTCGGGTGTCATTGGAAAGCTCAATTTACGCCCTTTCAGGGATACATACATGTATTACGCTCTGGGTCCTGTTTATGCATGAACAAGAGCACGGAAACAACCCCATTTATGGTAAAAAAAAAAAACTGGGCGGCACGGTCAAATATACCGCCTAGGCCGCTTGTTGAGTGTTAAGAATACCCATACACTAAGAAATTAGTATTTTAATTTAATAACATGAGCCGAATTTATGCTCATGTGATCATAGTCTCGTCGATACAGTGCAGTTCATAAACGAATTCTGATGTAATTATGGGTTTACTATACTAAAAATGTATATGAAGAAATAGACAAATATCCATAGATCGCTGTACGACCACGATAACACTGACAAACTTTCGATTGAGGCTGCTCTGTTTAGAAATATAAACATTTTGCTATCCATAGCTCTTGTCGGCGTTGCATTCGTATGGAACAAAATGTACAGGCGTCTTACCCATGTATAAATGTAGAAACTAATTAATTATTCTTTTACTTTGACCATTTACTGATTGTGAGAATAGTCATAGAATAAGTTACTAAAGATAAGCGAGTTCACACATTCCCAATTAAATTTTCCTGCAACGTAAATTGGAAGACAAGCAGTGATAAAATAGCCTCTCGACCATAATCTCCAAAATGTGTTTGTTTATACCATTTACTTAGTACCGCCACAGGATCCAGATGGCGTTAGGTGTAAATGGAATATAACTATGTAAATACTTGAGGAGGATGACGTGTTTTGGCAGTTTATTCTGGCTATTAATTGACGATTTTATTCAGATTAGGAAGGGTATTTGGAAGTTAGAAGTTAACTTGACATGTTTTTCCGTTTTCATCCCCACAAATCTTTCCGAAGTTGTATAAAATCGTCTAATAATACCAAGCATAAACTGCCAAAACGAGTCATAATCCTCAAGAGAAACATTCGTCAAAATAGGATTAATTGTATCTATTCACAGGGTGGTCTTTTTGGTCCCCATCTAGTTTGCATCATTAGTTTGGCGATGCAAAGTTATTTTACAATATGTTACTGAATAATGTATAACATTTTCATGTCAAATATAATTATTTGAATTGGGGAAAAAAAAATATATATATATATACCGGGTATATATATATATATATATATATACTATATATATATATATATATATATATATATATATATATACAGTATATACTGAATATATACTGTATTATATATATATATACAGTATATATATATTAGCGTAGTTCGATATGTAAGTGATATTTATATATTTCTTTTAATGCCTGAGAACACTCACTTGTTCTTTTAAACAAATGTTAACTATTTATTTCATATTTGAAGAAACATATAGTAATTCATATTTTTTACTTTTACAGATACAAATCTACTGAAGATGAGCAAAAAAAGCACGAAACGTTTAGTGAATAAATAATAGGACAAACAAAATGTAAGTTGACGTATTATTCAACACCTAATTGAAAATAATAATGAACTTTGGAAACTTAATATATCATTTGAATGATGAAATCAGACATACAGTGAGAAATATTGAAAACACAAGTAAAAAGTTAGTAAAAAACAAATATGCCTTGGTCTTTAATAAATGTTGCCTCAACGAAAACATACTGCCTACTTATACAAATATATATGTACCGGGTATATATATATATATATATATATATATATATATATATATATATATATATATATATATATATATATATATATATATATATACAGTATATATTATTTTCACTCCCAACACCAAATACCTCCTAATGAAATTAACGAAAGCAAGAGATCTTCCCGGGATTCGAACCTGGGTTATCACATACAGACCTTAAACACTCTAACCATTACACCATCAAGACAGTTAAAGATTAAGTACATGACTACGATTATATATCCATTTATTGAATATTGTATATCAATCTAATCATGTACAATCGGGGGTAATAAGTGTTGTCATAGATTCCAGTGGTTTTCGCTCAAAAAGTGTTATTGGCATCTTTATAGTTACTGGGAAAAGTGCTTACCCCTCAGAGTATTAGTCAGTGTCCGAAAGTTTGTGAAATATCTGACAGCACTTATTAACCTCGATGGTACTCATACCCAACTGCACACTGAATAGCATAATGTTTAACCCTTCCCGCCCGGGCTGCCTTACTGAAGGACGGAGGCTGTATCCGGGCGATTTGGCTGAAAACACAACATACGTTAACTAAGGCTAATCTCGCTTAATATACTACTTACATTAATCAAACATATGTCAAAATGGGCGCCTTACCTTGCCGCATAGAATGGCGTTCAGTAGAGCTTTCTAGCTCAACTGGTTCCGGAGTGATGGTGATGGAAGTGGAGGTAACTTTTGCCGCCTATTTACCTCGCCGCGTCCGAACACTCAACCGCGGCCCAGGCTACGACGAACGTTTTGACTCGTCGCTCTACCTTGAATTATGGCGGGAAGCGATTTTTTAGTGTTTTATTGTTTATTATGCCATATATTATTGTTATTATGTTATTTTCACTCAATAAAGTTATTTTTCTGAAGTAATTTGTGTCTCTGTCACTTATACTTAGTTTTATTGTTATTATTATAGTAGTTATGATTATTTATACTGGACTATGGTAATTGATAGTGTCATTTTCACTTATTTATTGTTAGGAATATATATTTTAGTGTCACTTTAACTTGTTCATATTGTTCTGAAGGCACTTATTATTACTTATGTGTGTCTCTTTCACTTAGACTTAGTTTTATAGTCATTATTATAGTAGTTATGATTATTTATACTGGACTATGGTAATTGATAGTGTCATTTTCACTTATTTATTGATAGAAATATATATTGTAGTGTCACTTTCACTTGTTCATATTGTTGTGAAGGCACTTATTATTACTTATGTGTGTCTCTTTCACTTATACTTAGTTTTTTTATTAGTATAGTGTCAATTTCACTGGACTATGGTAATTGATAGTGTCATTTTCACTTATTTATTGTTAGGAATATATATATTAGTGTCACTTTCACTTGTTCATATTGTTCTGAAGGCACTTAGTATTACTTATGTGGGTCTCTTTCACTTATACTTAGTTATATTATTATTATTATTATTGAGTGTCACTATCACTGTCACTTACACTGCAATAGTTTGTCATAGTGTGGAAATCATTGAAGCAGGTGCCAGCACACAGTCCCACCTGACCCTCGAGGCATTGCCAAGTGCTTTTTGTGGGTTTGCGGGGTCGTCGAGTTGTGTGGCTGCACACATAGCACCTCTTCTGCATTCTTATTCTGCTGTTAGGACCCTGGAAAGGAAGGGTGACGAGCTGGTGCTTTCTGAAGAACTCGGCACACCTTGTTCTGTCCAGCATGCCTGGTCCTTGCACTGGCCTCCCTGGTGTACCTGCATGTTTACCCAGGAGTTAAAGTATCAGCTGCTTTTGGAAGGTCCGCACTTCCGTACTTCATGACTGGAGTCCTCAAACAGTAGATGTTGTACGCGTTGAGGACAGAAATATCTACTGTATGCAGGACAGACTTCTTGTACCACCTGCAAGATGTTCGCAGGCAGTCTATGAAGCCCATCTGCATGTCGGACTTGTCGACGAGGCGCATGTTGACATTATAGCCCAGGACAGCAGCTGGTTTCGTGATAGGGTTCTTCGTCCTTCGGTCCACCTTCCCTGTGGCGACCATCTCTGCTTTGTGGCATGTGGTGAGGAGGTTGACCTTGCGCTGGTCATGCCAGTGGATGGAGAGGATGGGGCCACTCTTCTTATGGAAGATGTCCGTCTTCTTACTCTTGGTTGGGTAGGCTGGCATGCCCTTCCTCTTCCCCTTCACTGTGCCGACAGTTCCGGTCTTGCGGTCATGGAGGTACTTGGCGAGGATAGGCGACGCGTAATAATTGTCGGTATAGAGGATGTGGTTGTCATGGAAGTACCTCTCCATCATCCTCTTTACCACAGCGCCACCAAAACCAATGAGGGGGTCAATCTGCACTTCACCACCCTTGCCGCTGTAGACTATAAAGTCGAGCACATATCCCGTCTTGCAGTCGCAGAGGACGAAGAGCTTGATGCCGAAGCGGCGTCTCTTGGACGGGATATACTGTCAGAAGTGCAGCCTACCACGGAACAGGACCAGAGACTCGTCGATGCACAGCTTCTGAAAAGGAATCAGGTAGGTGGAAAACCGATGACGTATCATGTCATACAGTTGCCTGATCTTCCAGTGTGTCGGGCTCGTGGACATGCATGTTATTTGTCAGGTGGAAATATGAGAGGATGTCGAAGTACCTATCCCTTGACATGTATTTGCCAAATGCTGGAGTCGTTGTGAGGTCGCCAGTTAGCCAGTAGTCGACCAGAACGTGCTTCTTTATGTGTGTCATCAGCATTGTGAGTGCCAAGAACACATATAATTCTGCCACAGTGAGAGCTCTCCATGCCACCATCTTGGCACTGGTCTTCCTCCCAAGAAAGGTTGAACAGATAGCCTGGTGGTTATTTGTCTCTTTGACAAGGTATTCCATGACTTCATTATCGTAGAAACCACAGAAAAGTTCACTGGGGGTGGCATTTGGGCCACAGGGATATGCTGGTGACACCCCAGAACCCTGTTGTACCTCGTCAAAGGCAGGAAAATCTGGCTCAAAATCCGCCCAATCTGTCCACACAAACATGTCAGCTGCTCGAGGACGAGGACGTGCAGCTGCAGCAGGCACACGCCCTGGACGCCCTGGCACACGCCCTTGGCCACGCGGACGCCCAGGCGGACGCCCTGCACGCCCACGCCCACGCCCAGGCCCAGGGGCAGCGGCGTCGGCAGGCTGACCACGTCCACGACCTCGCCCATTTTACTCTTCTTGTCGGGACTTCCTCTTCCTCTTCGTCTTCCTCTTCCTCTTCCTCAGGTGACGTCAGGTCATCTGGGGCAATGTTGGGGTCGTCAGTATCCTCTTCAGGAGACAACTCTGGTGAAGAATAGACTGGGCGTCGGCGGCGTGGGGCTGCCGGAGGTTGAGCAATGGGAGCCTCGGCCTCGGGAGTTGGGCTCCTTTTGCGGCTAGCCGTGGACTTTTCCGCAGGAAATAATGACCTACGATGCGGGGCCTGTGGTGGCACACTGTGGGAGGCCAATGACGCACTTGTAGAGGCCCTTTGGTCATCCTGAGGGACAGATGAAGCCGAGGGCTGTGGGTGGCCTTCCCGGCGTCCCGGGTCAAGGCGTCGGGACAAAGGAATGCGGGTGGTTGCTAGGCCTGGGTCGGCGTCGCTATCACTATCTACGCCTTCCCTCACTTTTTCTGCTTCCCTGCGTGCTTTCTTGGCTACACTTTTCACTAAAGACTGTTTATAGAAGTATTTACCCACTTTCAAGGGCGTATGGGCAGGCAAAGGGGAAGGTCCTGGGGTAGGGCTAGGGCTAGGCCTACCCTGACCTACGAAACTAGGCGAAGGGGTTGGCTCTAGCACACTTGGTACTTCAATAGCACCTTCCTCCACCACTTCCACATCAGGATCATCACTACTATCACCCCCCTCAAATAAATCCACATTGTCATAATCACTAAATCCCACAAAATCGTCAACTTTGCTTCCACTTCTACTCTGAATATAGAGGTTTTTGTCCACAGAGCTTTCACCACTGCTCAAATCCGGGTTGAAAAGTTCACGGTGTATTGCACTCTCACTTAGCAAACATTTCACTTTCCTTAGTTTCTTTCTCTTCTCGCTTGGCAGAGGCGTAGATGTTGCAAGCGGGTTAGCACTGGGACGCGCGGGAGATTGCACAGTATCGGACGCGTCGGAATTCATTTTTTTGCTGTAGCTCGCAATGTCGGCAACGTAGGAACTGATAAGAGTGGTAGTTGAGGCTTGGTGGCGCTACGATCGCCCATGCAAAGTAAAATTTGCCCGCGCTAAATTTAAAGCGCGCTTTAAAGAACATGCCTTAGGTAAGGACGCCCGGGTAACTTCCCTTCTGCCGAGCTGTCCTTACCTAAGGCAGCCCGGGTAGGAAGGGTTAAGTGAAAGGAAAGAATATTTTATGGGGCACATATCTCTAAGCACCGACCTCGCTAAGAAATGTTCCTGAACCTATAGTAATAACCTTCGCTCCATTCAGATATAGAGTTTTTCCTGGCGAGCCATAGCGAACCTGTAAAAAAGGACAAACCGGCCAGTTTGTTCTTAGTTCTTGTCATTTATCTCTTATCCTATCCCTTTCTTTCCTAACTCTAACTCTCTCTCTCTCTTTCTCTCTCTCTCTTGCTCTCTTCGCTGTTAACATATTAAATTTTCATCCATTTCCCCCTTCCCTGTCAACAATGGGAATATTTAATTTTAAACCTCCCGTTATATGCAATTCAGAAAATGTAATTCGTTATACCGTATTTCTATCTATCTATCTATCTATCTATCTATCTATCTATCAATCTATCTCGCTATCTATATATATATATATATATGTTAGTAAAGCCAGGTAATAAATTTTCTTTAATACATACGAGGTTGAAAGAAATGGCAATTTCTGCGTTGGAAATTTTATTATTCAAAGTTTCCAGGTCTCTGATGAGTTTTCGCTGGGTGGCAGGAAGTAGATGAAGGAGATGAGCAAAATTCATGGTGGTACAGGGTCACATAAATGTAAATGATGATACAGGATATACGACGCGTTTCACTGGACAACCAGCATTATCAAGTTAGGATGGAATGATATAAAAGGTAAACAGGAAGGGTATATATAGAGGGTGGAGGATCAGAGGAGCCGAAAAACAAGGGGCAAAAGTCTACTATTGGTGGAGGGGTATTTTGGGAAAGAGAAAGGGGGGAACCGCTTCATGCATGCGCACTGGATGCGGGATGGTGGTCGGTTGGTGGGGTCGAAGCTGATTGGCTGCGTGTCGAGGGGCGTGGCACACAACTTAGGCCACGCCCCTCGACACGCAGCCAATCAGCTTCGACCCCACCAACCGACCACCATCCCGCATCCAGTGCGCATGCGTGAAGCGGTTCCCCCCTTTCTCTTTCCCAAATCCCCCTCCACCAATAGTAGACTTTTGCCCCTTGTTTTTCGCCTCCTCTGATCCTCCACCCTCTATATATACCCTTCCTGTTTACCTTTTATATCATTCCATCCTTACTTGATAATGCTGGTTGTCCAGTGAAACGCGTCGTATATCCTGTATCATCATTTACATTTATGTAACCCTGTACCACCATGAATTTTGCTCATCTCCTTCATCTACTTCCTGCCACCCAGCGAAAATTCATCAGAGACCTGGAAACTTTGAATAATAAAATTTCCAACGCAGAAATTGCCATTTCTTTCAACCTCGTATGTATTAAAGAAAATATATGTATATATATATATATATATATATATATATATATACTGTATATACAGGGTGTCCCAGGAGGAAAGAGCATAACTTTGGGAAATTATAGAACAAAATATTCCAAGCCTAAAATGTTCTATAAGAAATATTCCAAATCTCGACCGTTATAGAGATATTGCATGTTGAAAATGGTATTTTCTTCAGATTTCCCCATAAGGCTAGCCTAGCTGTCCCAGTGCCAATCACACCTACATCTTTCTGCAATTATTTTACCATGTTATTATTAAGATATTATAATTCTGTAAGTTGCAAAATGATTATAGACATATTAGCTCACTATGGACCAGTTGGAAACTATTTGACATAGAAGAGTCCATTACTGTGATGCGGGGAAGGACCCTAAATTAAATATTCAATATCTTTTTAATCGTTAAGATTTGGACTTTTTGTTATAGAACAATTTATGCTTAGAATGTCTTGTTTTATCATTTACCAAAGATATGCCCTTTCCTCCTGGGACACCCTGTATATATATACTGTATATACAGGGTGCTTCAGAATTGCATGCATAAAATTGGAGGATGGCCTCTTTGGGTAATTTTAAATATCAATGTATCTGTGGTAAAATGTCGAATTATATATAGTTTGGCTGTTACAGTACATTTACGATGTTGTATTAATGAGGGTGGAAGGTGAAGGGAAATCCCCATAGAGTTTTATACACATATATTTTCAGATCTGGACAGCATGCTCCTCTTTGCTACAGGCTATAGAAAATGTTCAAAGTGGCCCCATGTGCCTGCAACACACTGTACTCCTGTACTCAAGACGTGTTGAAAATATCTTCGGAAATCTACGCGGGTTTCCCTTCACTTTCCACCCTCATTAATACAACATCGTAAATGTACTGTAACAGCCAAACTATGTATAATTCGACATTTTACCATAGATATATTGTTGTTTAAAATTATCCAAGGAGATCGTCCTCCAATTTAATGAATGCAATTTTGAATCACCCTGTATATATATATATATATATATACTGTAATTGAGTACTGTACCGGCAATAATAATGTGAGATAATTAGACAGCATTTAAAGAACTTCACCCCTAATATAATTACATTCTATGATAGCTATGAGGGATGGCTTACTTAGAGAGCTGTAATTAAGACATTATCCTGAAAAGCTAAAATGAAAGTGTTATAGCGTTCGAACTTGATTACAAAGTGGAGAGAGAGAGAGAGAGGGAGAGACAAAGATTGGTGATATAACCTAGAAACGAGTGCCGCGTAAATTAATAGGGAAGGTATTATTATAAGAGGCTTAACCCCTAAGTGTCGGGGCGCAACATAAGTCGAGTTAAATAAATCTGGAGTATCTGGCGGTGCGCGACATAGGTCGTGTGGCAATTTCAGCACGTAATGTTGCTGAGAGAGAGACAAGTGGTGGCAGGAGAGTAGCGAGCGTATGACTGCTCCAGACCACCGCGGCGAACCTACTGACACGAATCCCACCTCCTCCCTCCCTCTCTCACTCGCTATATACGGAATTGTATGGGGAAAGTGCCTAATTACATGCTTTTTGCACTCGCGTTGCACGGTTGTTGCAAGAAAACTAGCCATCATAAAAGGATCGTTATGGTGTCATTCGAAAGCTCTGTTTATGCCCTTTCAGGAATAGATACATGTTTTACGTTCTGGGTCTTATTTAGGCATGAAAATGATCACGTAAACAGCCCTATTTTGGCTAAAAACACCCTGCTGGGCAGTACATATAAATAAACCGCCTAGCCCGCTAAATAAGGGTTAATAATGGCTATTATAACTCACCCAGCTATAAGAACCCTCATAATAACTATATCTGGAAGAGCCGTAATACAGGACTGAGAATGGTAAGGATTTATTTATAGATACTAAAATGGGGGATAATGCAGTAAAGAAACTGTAATTACTATATTTCAGAATTTGACTACACTTGCAACACAAATGATATAATTTGTCATATACACTTAATACAATTATATTATACAGTATATATATCTATTTACAATCATTTTCAACATTTAATTTGATAAGTTATACTTTATATGAAATAAATTGGGTCACAAATTATATATTTTTGTATCACTTTATAATGTAAAACATATTTATTTCGTGATTTAATTAATAGTGGGAGTTCTTTAAATTTTCATCAAGAAATATCTTTTTGAAATTATACTTGAAAAGCCAACTATTCCTTCTAGCTCTCAATATGGTGTAGTACGATATTATGACTGCCTCCACATATTAAACCTCCACCAAGTAACCCCTACACCTTCACATATTAAACCTCCACCAAGTAACCCCTACGCCTTCACATATTAAACCTCCACCCAGTAACCCCTACACCTCCACATATTACACCTCCACCCAGTAACCCCCTACACCTCCACATATTAAACCTCCTCCACCCAGTAACCCCCTACACCTCCACATATTAAATCTCCACCCAGTAACCCCCTACACCTCCACATATTAAACCTCCACCCAGTAACCCCTACACCTCCACCAAGTAACCCCCTACACCTCCACATAAAATAAACCTTCACCAAGTATGATCACCTATTATATCTCCCGGCCCCTCTAATTAAGCTTGATGGCTATAAGGCCTTTATTACACCGCACGTCTTCCAGATAACGTCTTTATTGTAGCTCTTCAAGGAAATTATGGCACACACTCATTCAGAAGTCACGATGACACCTCTCTCACTCTCCCACCCACACACACACTCTCTCTCTCTCTCACTATATATATATATATATATATATATACAGTATAATTATACAGTCCTCCTTTCAACATAAATGTGTACTTTTTTTGGTAGAAAATTGTTCCTGCCCTCCTAAAATTACAGGCAGCTGGTAATGCCCATGCTTTAACAATTTCTCCTCCACAATGCAGAACTTGTACATTTCCAAACATATTTATTCCCCGAACCAATTCTCTGTGGAACCTACTTCCTTAGAGTAATATCCCACCAATCTTCAACCCACACCAGTTGAAATACAATAACTGTTAAAGACTCTTTATGAAAGGAGGATACCATTATAGGCACATGGACTTTGTTTTCATTCAATTTGTTTGTCCTTCCTCCCTTCTTTTTTAACCCTTACAGTACCAGCGACGTCTCTTTGTTTATATTTCAGTTGCATTTGGACGATTTTATGAAGCTTAGGAACGATTAATTGAGTTAGTGTTTAGCCTTTTAATGGGTAGACATCCTTCGTAAGCTGAATACAACTTTTTAATAGTTGCCAGAATAAAATGAGAAGGGCGTCACCGGTACTGTATGGGTTAACAAAAAAATAGATACGTATACAATTTCCGCCACCTATAGCTATGTAACACCAGGCTAGTTACAGATACAGCATGAACACCCTCCAAATGGTGCACAGAACAAAGATGCCAATCAAATCTAGCTGGAAAAAGTGTTTGAACCCAAGGTGAACCTCGTGTGAACCTTGTGTGAATCTCTTGTGAAACTCATGTGAACCTAGTGTGAACCTAGTATGAACCTCGTGTGAATCTCGTGTGAACCTAGTATGAACCTCGTGTGAACCTAGTGTGAATCTTGTGTGAACCTAGTATGAACCTCGTGTGAACCTAGTATGAACCTTGTGTGAACCTAGTGTGAATATTGTGTGAACCTAGTATGAACCTTATGTGAACTTAGTATGAACCTCGTGTGAACCTAGTGTGAATCTCGTGTGAAACTCATGTGAACCTAGTATGAACCTAGTATGAACCTCGTGTGAACCTAGTGTGAACCTCGTGTGAACCTAGTATGAACCTAGTGTGAATCTCGTGTGAAACTCATGTGAACCTAGCATGAACCTCGTGTGAACCTAGTATGAACCTCGTGTGAACCTAGTGTGAATCTCGTGTGAAACTCATGTGAACCTAGTATGAACCTCGTGTGAACCTAGTATGAACCTCGTGTGAACCTAGTGTGAATCCCCCTCCATTCAGTGTGGACTGGTATGTTCACTGCCCGAACAATGCAATCAAGTCAAGAACCCGCACACCAAACTCCAAACTCTTGTTGGGAGTAATGAAAAAAAAAAAAAAAAAAATGAAAAAATATTCAGTATAAGAGGGGTTGGGGGGGCATCTGACTGACCGCTGGTTTGTACTCCACTCAGTACCCTAGACCTCTTCCTGCTATTCTATCTATTCATTTCTGCAACATTCACGGCAGTTCCTCTGACTTCCTCTGTGGGGAACACCATATATCTTCTACCAAACCTGACTAACTTTTCCTCACCGAAACCCAGTTGTCTAAGGCAACAGACAGCAAACCCTTCTCTGTATCCTCCTAATATCTACTGTATATCCTCAATTGAAAGCCAAAGGTGGATATTGTGTGTACCAACGCAACAATCTTAGTTGCTCTCATTTGGGAAGGGTAAGCCAGGGAATAGTTGTGGAAATGTACAGACTATACATTTTGCTCTAGCCCTTTATGAGTTACAGAGGTTAGGGCTTAAGAGATTTGGCCTACCTATTTGGAACAGGGTATAGTAATTGTGGCATAATTGCATGAAATATACTGGCAGGGATATACAGTATGCATGTGAAGACAGAGACTTTCTGGTCAGCGCCACAAAGTGACACACAAAATATACCAAATAATTTCTTCAACTAGTGAACAAAGCAATTAAGTGAAGGGCACCACACGAAACTGGAAACTGTTGTCTGGAAAATACAAATACCGTCGGTGGATGCAGTCAGCCCTGAAACGAATTTCCGCATACGTGATGTCTGTTGGAGATGTGTGGATGTGTGGGTGTGGGTGTGGGTGTGTGTGTAGGGGAGAAGTGTGTGTGTGTTAGGGAGTATGTGGGTGTGAGGCAGGGTGTGTGTGTGTGGTGTGGGAATGTGTATGTGTGAGGCAGTGTGTGGGTGTGTGGTAGTGAGAGAGAATAAAAACAAACTTCTAGAAACCCTTGGAGATAAGCCAAGTTTTGTTGCTGTGACAAAGGTACGAAAAATTAATGGAAATTTGTTTAAGAAAAGAAATGGCAATGTTGAGATTTGTGAGGTGTGTGTGTGCGTGAGAGAGAGAGAGAGAGTATGTGTGTGTATGAGTGTATAATGTGTTTGTGTGTGTGTGTGTAGACATGTCTCACCAAGATATGTCAAAGGGTAAAGAGTGTGATGGGTGGAGAGATAACAGTAAAATTGTTAAGGGCAAGCTCCAAGCAAAAACACATTGGCTGATAAAACACACACACACAATATGTCTGTGAAACATGTCATTGTGAAGGGGTTTTCACACATTCACGAATATGACCAAGAGTACGAAAGACCGGGAATTCATGGCATTGTCGGGATCAAACGGCCCTGAGTCCATCAACCACCGAATGATACACACATTAACTACGCATGAGCTATGAGTTACTACGAGTGTTGGAGTGTTGACAACCAACCTACTAATCCGATACGATTTATGACAAAATTTTAATGCTAAATTTCAACGGTCTAAACAGGTCTACGCATCGCCACGACCGACCTACGACCGATTTACGAGTAGCTACAACAACACTACCACCATCTACGAGTAGGTACTACCATGTTATGAGTGTCCACAGATGAAGAGCCTATTAGAGGGTAGATTATACAAATATTTTACGTATTTATGCATGTTTCAGGTTGTGATAATAGTATAATAATATTGTACAGGTACTAATATTATACATATTAACGCCTTACGAACAGGCGGGTGAGTTTTTTTCCACTACGTGCCCTGCAATTTTTTTTTTACCATAAATGGCCTTGTTTCCGTGCTCTTTTTCATGCATAAACAAGAGCCAGAGCGTAATACAATTATATATCCCTGAAAGGGCGTAAATTGAGCTTTCCAATGACACCTGAACCATCCTTCTACGATCACTGGTTGTCTTGCAACGATCGTGCAACCGATGGGCAAAATCGCTAAAATACGGTAATTTCGTTACATAATTACGTGTGTAGCGAGAGAGGGAGGGTGGATGTGTGTGGATTAGATGCCAGTAGGCCCACGGCGGCCGTGGCGAGCGGTCATTAGGTAACCTACGCTCCTCCCGTTGCTCGTCTCTCTCTCAGAGCCAATATTGCGCCAACATTGCACACAGACTAAAGTCGGGCCCCGCCAGATAGTCCAGATTTTTAGATACGGATTTAAGTCGGGCCCCGATGGTTAGGGGTTAATGTATTATGTAACGTATTATGCCTTTTGTGTCCTCTATACATATAGAAAACAAAAATGGAAACAAAAGGCAAGCTGACTGAAACGAGTGTCTCTCCCAAAACCAAAGGAGTGACAGAAAGCAAAATTCAAGTGATGTTGAGGTTAAAATGCCCGGTCACACAAAGTTTAAAGCAGTCTAAGTCATAATATTAATGAAAGTTTGATTGATGAAGAGAGTTCCAGAGTTCACATGTTGAGTAGAAGAAAGACTGAGAACATTTGCTAATTCTTGGATTGGAGCGCTGGACAGAATGAGAGTGGGATTGTGTTGAAAGGCAAGTGCTCACCGTAAAGGAGGGGGTATGCACTGACAGAGCTACGAAAAACACTGAAAATAAACACAAGTAAGCGAAAATGCCCTTGACTATTCAGAAAACACACAAACCCCCGCCGATTGAACTAGTCACAATATTTTTTTTTTTTAGCCAAGAATGATTTTCCCCGAGGTGGATATAATGATAATGCAGGCATCACGAGAAATATTTGTTATCGTCAACTTCTGAATCAATCGCATTTTTTTTTCCAAGTCTATCCAGCTGCTTTTTGGCGAGCGATAAGGAGCCAAATCAGCAATAAATGTTGGCTTGCGAAAACAAAACAAAATAATAACATTAAAGAGCTGGATAACCCTGAAAACTATGGATGAATGTTGGCACGTTATTGTTAGCAATTTTTTTTTTATAAATAAGTAAACAAATAAATACAAATAAAAACAACGACTGGATATTCTTGGAAACTAAGGATGAATGTTGGCTTGCTATGACCCCCCTCCCAAAAAAAAAAAAAAAAAAAAAATAATAATAATAATAATAATAATAATAATAATAATAATAATAATAATAATAATAATAATAATAATAATAAATAATAATAATAATAATAATAATAATAATAATAATAATAATAATAATAATAATAATAATAATAATAATAATAATAATAATAATAATAATAATGATAATAATAATAATAATAATAATAATAATAATAATAATAATAATAATAAAATAAAAATAATAATAATAATAATAATAATAACAAATAGAAAACAGATGGATAATCTTGGAAACTACGGATGAATGTTGGTTCACTATCGCTCGCCAAAGAAAACACGCATAATTCTAATTAAGGCATCACTCGAATTATTTTTATCATCAACTTCTGATTAATATATGCATGAAAACCATATTTTAGCTGGTAGTTATGTCCCGGCCTCCGGAAGAAACATTTTTTCTACCGAAAAATGTACACATTTATCTCAAAGTTGGGGTCTTGGGAGTCTTGTGAGTATGTATTTAAGCTTGATGTAGATCTAGGAAGCAAACTATATTCCTCCCCTCAAGGGGGGATGGTTAATTTTTTGGTTGATTTTGTCATAACTTACTATTTTCTTAGTTTCCTCCCTAGATCTCCATCAAAAATAGAAAAACAACCCCAGGATCCCCCTTCAAGATATATTTGTACATTTTCCTCGGTAGAAAAATTTCCCGGCCGAAGGCCAGTTCCTCCTAAATCACAGGCTCACTATCGCTCGACAGGAAACAATCAACAGCTAAATGACACGAAATGTCAATGTTGACAAAGAAAAGGGGCGATAAGGTCTTAAAATCGCCAAACTAATGGGACGAACGTCTTGTAATATCAAAACTAATGGGGCTAAGCATGAGGGGGAAGGGGATCCAAAAAATCAGACCACCTCCCCTTAAGTCGAGGTTCTCCATAAATATAGCTGGCTGAATGTTGCAATATTTTCCCAACTTCTTAATGCCGGAAGTTTTATTTTTCATCTGGCCTAAAAGCACTGACATTATAAAGTTGTAAAATAGAAGATAAGTTCCTTTATTTTAAACTTACTACGTGTGTATATTCTTGTATCTAAAGAGATAAAAATAAATAGATATATAAACCCTATCTATTTAGACAATTTAACACTGGCAGAAAGAATGTTTAAGATTCATTTGGTAAAGACAACCACTAGATTGTTTTTGTTCACACTCACTCTCTCTCACTCTAACTCACCCTGACACACACAGACACACACACTCTCTCTCTCTTATATTTTCTTTACATGCCCCACAGCATCACACGAAATATTATATCGTTAGCTTTCATATCGTCTTGTACTTATTAGAAGTTCACGCACTGACAATTGGCTTCTTCTAATTACAGGCTCACGAGATACCGTAGCAATTGCATAACGGTACTCTGCATAGAGTCCATACGATACGTTGTCCCAGGCACTGGCAATAAGACACGTATACGTAAAAGGCCCAAGTAAACCCATCCAAAGTCCCTGAAAGACTCTTATAAAGGTCAGGACAGTTAAGAGACTTCCTCTGACCCCTGACTAGTGCGGACGTCCCCAGTGACCGCTAGTGAACCGGTTTACCCTTAGTGAGGTCCTAGTGAACTTTTTAGTGATGGCTGTTGTTGATGAGTCTGCTGTCTCCTCCCATACTCTCCAACTTTGTCTTGCTTTGCAAGAAAGACTGGAGAGTGTGGAGCAGGAGATTCAGTGTCTCAAAGATGAAAATTTGGCCTTGAGACTAGCTATGGCGGAAAAGAAGTGTGAGGCTACCGGAAGTGTTCCCAGGGATCGTGAAACCCCTTGGAAAGTGGTGTCAACCAGTGCAACGGCCTGCAAGCTGAAAAGGCAGCCACTCAAGACCCACAACAACTTCAGCACCTTGGCTGATGAGAGTGATGGCGAGGAAGTGGCGATCATCGAGGCAGTGAGAGCGGAGGGGGGGAAGTCTGCTGTTGTTGCTGCTACAACTCCTGCTACACGCCGACAACGGAAAAAAGCTAAGTCTATTTTAATTGTAGGAGATTCAATGATTAAATACCTTGGTAGGGCTACTAACACACATGTTGGTAAAGTTGTCTGTCTGCCTGGTGCCGGAGTCGAGAAGGTGTCAGAAAAGCTAGATGGTGTCATGGAAGCGAGTGGAGAGGACCCCATCATCTTCCTCAACGCAGGGAGCAACGACATTTGGAAATGCAGGACTGAGGAGTTGCTCACCACGTACCAGGAAATGTTGGAGAGGATCAAGGAGAAGGGTGGAGTTCCTGTGGTACACAGTATCCTACCAAGAAGAGGGGTAAGGAAGGAATGGTCCTCCAGGGCTATTGGTGTAAATAGCCGGCTGGAGAAGTATTGCAAGGCAAATACTATTCCATTCCTGGATAACTGGACCCTCTTCTACGGTAAGGATGAACTGTATGCCCAGGATGGAGTACATCTCTCTCGGCTAGGAGTTTCGACCTTAGCCAGCTCACTCGACAAGTTTGTTGCGGGGTTTTGTTAATAAACCATAGGTGTGTAAGTAAAATAGAATCCCAGCCACATCAAATTGATAGTAATAACGAACATTCTGATAGCGTAGATTTTCCGTCTAGGTCCAGTAGTTCAACAGGTAAAAATAAATTAGTTAAAAACAATAGAAAAATAGTTGCAAATACAAGTAATAGTTTGAGTGTTTATTATACAAATTGCAGGAGTTTATGTAACAAAATGAACGAACTTAGAGCACTGGTTAGCAAAGAAAATATAGACATAATAGCGCTAACTGAAACATGGATTAATACAGAAACCAGGCATTTTTTAGCAGAGTTTGATATACCGGGATATAGTTTGTTTAAATATGACCGAACAAGTAAGAGGGGTGGCGGTATAGCAGTGTTTGTCAGGAGTTCATTAAAAAGCTGTACTAAATCAGGTATTAGAGTAAATAATGAAAATGAAAGTGTTTGGGTAGAAGTTAACGAAGGTAGTGAGACTTTAGTTATTGGAGTTATGTATAGACCGCCAAATATGAGTAGAAATGACGGAACATCATTATGGGAGGAAATTAAAATAGCATCAAGGCTTAGCAACGTGTGCATTATGGGGGATTTTAATTTCCCTAATATAGATTGGCAGCAACAAATAGGCGACTCTGATTCAAAGGAGTTTATTGAGGTAGTACAAGATAGTTTTTTATCTCAATTCATAGATACGCCAACTAGAGGTGATAATATTCTCGATTTAGTTTTCAGTAACAATGAACATATGATAAATAGTGTAGAAATCGGGGACCACCTAGGAAATAGTGATCACAATTCTGTGTATTTTAATATACAATGGAAAGGTAATACCAGAGAGAATACAACATTAATACCTGACTTCAGAAAAGCCAATTATGGTGGGTTAAGAGAAGCCCTGTTAGCGGACCCTATGGTCAAAAAATTAAGTCGATCCAGGTGTCCAAATGAGTGTATCCTTTCTCAGGCACCTGTCATCTTAAGTCAGGGGGAGACGTCAAACTTGGTAGATACATACGATAATTTTATCAAGTCAGTATTCAATGCGCAAAATAAATATATCCCCAAAAGAAAATTTAGATCAACACAGAACCAACCCAAATGGATGAATAATAGACTATTAGATCTTCTAGGACAAAAGAGAGGAATATATAGAAAAATTAGAAAAGGCGAAATTCACCTACTTGCTTACTATCAGAATCTATCAAGACAGGTAAAAAAGGATATTAGGAAAGAAAAAAGAAATTATGAAATTAAGGTTGCCAATGACTCAAAAAATAATCCTAAAGCTTTTTACCAACTATATAAATCCAAGGTTAGAGATGTAATTGGTCCCCTTAAAACTTCTATAGGAAAATTGACAGAAAGTGATTTAGAAATGTGCAGTACATTAAATAGTCAATTTCTTTCCGTTTTCACTAATGAAAATTTGGCACAGTTTCCAGAAGTCCGTAAGGTATACAGCGATAGTATAGACAATAGGTTAAGTACGGTTACTATAAGTAGAAATGATGTGGTTAAGGAAATTGACAGACTGAAACCTCATAAATCGCCTGGTCCTGATGAGGTATATGCTAGAGTATTAAAAGAATGCAGAGATGAGTTAAGTTATCCATTAACATTTCTATTTAACAAGTCATTAGAAACAGGTATAGTTCCAGAAGCTTGGAAGCTTGCAAATGTAGTTCCGATCTTCAAAAAAGGTGATAAATCAATAGCATCCAATTACCGTCCCATTAGTCTCACTTCAATCATAGGAAAACTACTAGAGTCAATTATTGCTAGGAAAATGAGAAACCACTTAGAAACATTTAACTTAATCAATTCTTCTCAGCATGGATTCACTCAGGGACGGTCTTGCCTTACTAATTTGCTTAGTTTTTTCTCAGAGGTATATGAAGCAGTAGATAATGACAAGTCATATGATATTATATATTTAGATTTCAGTAAAGCTTTCGACAGAGTCCCTCATGAGAGATTGATGAGAAAGGTTGAGGCACATGGAATAGGTGGGGCGTTGTTAGGATGGATTAGGTCATGGCTAATTGGTAGGAAGCAGAGAGTCAGCATAAATGGTACCAAGTCAGAATGGGGAGCAGTCAAAAGTGGTGTCCCCCAGGGATCGGTATTAGGTCCCCTGTTGTTTCTTATATACATAAATGACCTAGATTTAGGTATAACTAAATACCTAATCATAAAGCAGGCCCTACAGCTCAAGACACCCCTCGCATGGGCACGGCTCCTGGGTTTCTCCTATGGGGCCCTCCGAAAACCACCCAGAACCAACATACACTGGTGGAACCCCCCGAACAGCAACCAAACAGGGCCCAGAAGCACCAGGACGTAAGAGGGTCGCTGCGACACCTTCCGCCGCCTTGCCACAAAGGTGAACTAGTAGGATAAGTAAATTCGCAGACGATACTAAAATAGGGAGATCAATTGATTCAGATAGCGATATAGAGTGCCTCCAAAGGGATCTAGATACCTTACATGAATGGTCAGTAAATTGGCAGATGAAGTTTAACATTGACAAATGCAAGTAACACTTAAAGATAGGGAAGATGCAAACAAATGTTAAATATAAACTAGCTAATTTAGAATTAGAAAATTCAGACTGCGAGAAAGATCTAGGTGTGTTTGTTAGCAATGATTTGAAGCCTAGAAAACAGTGTATAAGCGTTCGTAATAAGGCAAACAGGATTCTCGGGTTCATCTCTAGGAGTGTGAGTAACAGAACTGCTGATGTTATCTTAAAACTTTACTTGTCATTAGTGAGACCCCACATGGATTATGCTGTCCAATTTTGGTGTCCTTATTACAGAATGGACATAGATTCATTGGAGAGAGTACAGCGTAGAATGACAAAAATGATCCATAATATTAGAAATCTTTCGTATGAAGAAAGGTTGAAGAAATTAGGTTTACATTCGTTAGAGAGACGCAGAGTTAGAGGGGATATGATAGAGGTGTTCAAGTAGGTTAGTGGGATTAACAAAGGGGACATGACAAATGTGCTAAAGCTCAGTGATAGCGAAAGAACTCGTACCAATGGTTTCAAATTAGATAAATTTCGTTTCAGAAAAGATATAGGCAAGTATTGGTTTGGTAACAGAGTTGTAGATGGGTGGAATGGACTACCAAGTGCTATAGTGGGATCTAAAACTGTAGGGAGCTTTAAGATAAAATTGGATAAGCATATGGACGAGAAGGGTTGGGTGTGAAGGGGGATCAGCCGGGTTGGGCCAATCAGCGCTCTGCAGACCTCCATAATCCTGCGTTAATCTCTAACCGTTTTGGTAAGATGATCCTCAGGGTATTAGAGTGTGAAGCCTATAATTGGGCTTTGTAATTGAATTGGGGTTGTGTGGGACAGGGATCTGCCTTGCTTAGGCCAATCGGCTTTCTGCAGACTCCCATTTTCTTATGTTCTTATGTTCTTATGTTCATATCAACCCTCTTACGTTAGTCCGATGATACGATATGTATAGCACTGGCAGAACAGATTCGTATTAATTTAAGACCCCAAACCCAAGAGTACTGTAAGTACTGTAATGACTCCTATAAAGGTTAGGATAGTTGAGCGAGACAGTATAACACTGGTATAACATCTCACGTTAATCCGATGATATGTTACGTATAACACAGGTAGAACAGAACATATTCATTCAAGACACCAAACCCATGAGTTCTAAAACACCATCCATCCTGCTGTCATCTCCACACGACAGGACCACCACCACGGCCCAAGAACCTCGTCATAAGTGCCACGGAAGTGCCTTATTGCCGGAAGTGCTTAGTGTATATCCCGAAAGTGCATAGTGTCATCCCCATGGAACTTATTGTGGATCCTCGTTCGTGCTTGACAACTTGTATATATACCTATCCATGTCTGACAGTAACTCTACTGTATATCACATTATAGTTACACTGAATAACATAACCTATGGATAAAAAACACCATCTGAGGAAGAGCACTTTATTGACAACGTTTCGCAGATAGCTTCATCAGGTCAGTGACCTGATGAAGCTATCTGCGAAACGTTGTCAATAAAATGCTCTTCCTCAGATGGTGTTTTTTATCCATTCGGTCTACTTTTCAAGTACCACTCAACAACATAACCTATGCTTACACTCTGCATTATATTTATCCTCTATTACCTTTGTGCATGTGTTCATGTGGATTCAACTTCTCCAGTAGAGTAAGAACCTACCTAAATAGTCCAGTTAACCCCAGCAAAAACCTGGCATAATACACACACACACACATATATATATATATATATATATATATATATATATATATATATATATATATATATATATATATACTGAATATAGCCTACATATGTATGTGTATGTGTGTGTGTGTGTGTGGACGTGTTACCGCATAACTTTAATATTTTTCTTTGGCTAATTATCAATCACATATTATCTCTTATTGTTTGACTGCTTCTCTCTCTCTCTCTCTCGCCCTTGCTCTCTCTCTCTCTCTACTCTCACATCATTTACTCCTCATATTATTATCTGGCTGGCCCCAATAATCCCCCCGTAGAGACCTGGCTGGCGGAGAAGATTACATACCCCCCCCCCCCCCCCCCCACACACACACACTGCTGTAATGTGATGGTGGCGGAGCAGCGTTTTGTTGGGTGTTAGTTGGGGGGAGGGTGGGGGGGGGGGAGGATGGTAGTGACTGTTAGTAAAAGCGTGGGTATTGCAATCACTCTTCTCTGTCTGTCTGTCTGTCTCTCACACACACTCTCTCTTTCGCTCTTTTGCTGGGTATTCTGCAGAACAACAACTCCTCGATTACGGGATTCATGTCTCATGGAATTATTTTATGTTGCTCTTACCTTACTCAGGGGACCTTACTGATGTGCGGATTTGTGCTACTTTTCGTATTTTGTCAATTTTATTTTCACTTCCCTATAACATTATCAGAGTTATTTTTGTACAGCCGGTCCAGGACACTTTGTTTACATTCTAGCCTCCTTGGAGGCTCCTCCCCGATGTTTAGTAGCCAATCAGAGTGGAGGGCTGGACGGTAGCTTGTCAGGGATGGCCAGGGGTGGGTTGATAGGCTCTGTATTCTCGTCCTCCTTTTGGTACACCACAATAACTGTTCAGTATCTTGTTTTTTGGACATATTCACCTACAAGAAGTCATTAATTTGAATTGGTACTTTCCTGTTATCGACAGCCAAAGCTGAAGATTGCAGAGTAAACACCATAGACTTTATCCCATCAATGTTCTATAGTTTTAATACCCAATCAGCGGGGGTGTGGGCGCGGCAGCCCCCACCCATATTACTAGGATAGGTTAGGTAAGGTTGTTAGGCTAGGCTAATGCCTTTTCAAAGTTGACTAAATCGAGTAAACTCATAGATTGTTGGGGTATCTGAATTACAATTAACCCTTGTCTAGCGGGGGGTTTTGGGCTTATTTGGGCATATTCTGGCCCTCCTGCATGATAAATCAAGTATCTGCATGAAAAAAAAATTATTTAGCAAAAAACTAGGCGTTAAAAGCTTCAAAATGAGACCAGAACGAGCTACGTAGCACTCGTGGTTCTCATACAGTGATACCAGTAACATGGGAGTTTAGCGTATAGCGGCATATTTTTCCCAGCTATGCTCACTACTGGCTACACTGCCGGCCTCTCGAGAACACAGGGAACATGAGTTAATGGGCGGCGGTAAGCCCTGAGAGTCGGCTGTCTGGCCCGCTGTGCTCCCAGCCATTTGCACTCGATTTTAACCCTTTAAAAGCCTTAATAATGCTCCTAACTTGCTGCAAATTGGAACCGGACTTAAGTCTGACCCCGATCTTAAAGGGTTAACAATGCAAATGCTAATAAAAAGTGCTTTCCACACTTTCTAACAATAAATTACACACTTTCAAAGCATTAAAATACAAAAATAAAATAAATAAAACCTATAATAACAGGAGTTGTAGTTATGCAGAGTTACCCTCTTTCTGTGTGTGTGTGTGTGTGTGTGTGTGTGTGTGTGTGTCAAGGAGACAAAAAGTTGTAAGATAAGGGACAGATAGACTGAGAAAGAGAGAGAGTTCCAGAGTTTACTTGTTGAGTGGAGGACTGACTGGGAAAATCGGTCCACTCTTGAGTTAGTAAGATGGACAGATAATGGGTGGGAATGTGTTGAAAGACGGCTACCACCTACTCTTCGTATAGCAGGAAAAGCCTCCTCAAACACACATTTATTTATTTACCCCTGCAGTACCGGCGACGTCTTTTTCATTGTATTCTAGCTGTAATTAGACGATTTTGTACGTCTTAAGAAGGATCTGTGGTAGTAAAAATGGATAAGTGAGATAGTTCGATGCCTGTTACCTGTTCGAGGCCCTTTTTAAACTGAATAAAATAGTGTAATAATAGCCAGAGTACAGCTAGAAGGACGGCACCGGTACTGAATGGGTTAATTATTAAATGGACACTACTGTAGAAAACATCACCCAAATTCCAGAGCATTCTACAGTAAACTTGTCTCTCTCTCTCACCTGTTCTCGTATTATACCTGGGGAGATACGCAACACCGTTAACACGAGCCGGACCTGGCCTGCTAAATCCGTGTTGAGGAATGTCCAAGTTACAGCCATAATTTGTTCCGATCCCATTATTTAGGCCCCTCCGTGGTGGCCAGTAATGACCTATGCCTTCAACTCAGTAGTAAATATTGTTAGAATTAATTTCGAACTGCCTAGTAGGGACCGCAAGGTCTATGCACTCTGTGTATCTATGTAACTCATTCAAGGGGATTTTGTTAACCTCTTATTCTTAGCCCCATTGTTTTTCAAATATTAAGACATTTTTCCATTTTGTTGGGGAATTTTAAAACCTTTCGTACCATTTACTGTAGGTGTTGATTGTTTTCCTGGCGAGCGTAAACGAGCCTGCAATTTTGGAGGAATCGACCTTTGGCCGGGAAATTTTTTCATCGACGAATGCACAAATAAATATTGAAGGGGGTCTTGCCAGTACATTTTTAAGGTTGATGGAAGTCTAGGGAGGAAACTAAGAAAACAAATATATAAAAAAAGATAGTAAATATATAACTTATCAAACAAACATATAAGAATCACCTATTTATTATGTTACCTCCACCAACCGACTTTACTCTTAAACTCAATTAATGAAATCAACAAATACATGTGGCAGTCCAGGGATTCGAACCTAGGATGCTCACACCGAAATTCAGTGCATTTATCCATTGCGCTACGAAGACAGTTAAAGAATGGTGGACAAGCCTACGATGTAGTATGCAGTTTCGAATCCTGCATATCAATCTAAGCATGTATACAATTCCAACTGCGCTATAATAGGCTATGGATAGATGAATGGAAGGAGTAATTAATGGGGCCTTAACCCTAAGGAATGCCTCTCTATAAACTACCCCTGAACCTGAATGAATTATTATGTTACCTCCACCAACCGACTTTACTCCTAAACTCAATTAATGAAATCAACAAATACATGTGGCAGTCCATGGATTCGAATCTAGGATGCTTACACCGAAATTCAGTGCATATCATTATCGAACATAATGTAATGCTTATTATATGCCAGATGCTTCAATCCTTGGCTTGGAAGGTACAGAGATTCAAATATGTGTAACTTTAGCGAAGGTTCGAACCATGAGGAGACAGTAGAGTTTGTGAGGCTGGTTTCTTACATGTAAACAAAATAATACAAGCTTAAATATTATACCACTGTCACTACTACTATCTACTGTTTCACCTCCTGTACCTTGTCTCTGTCCAAACCCTGCGACAGATCCCGCTACCCTTCATTACTTTCTTCTTCTTTTGTATCTTCTTCTTCTTCTAAGAGAGAGAGAGAGAGAGAGAGAGAGAGAGAGAAAGAAGAAAAAGATAAACTGTAGAGACATAACTCAAAAGAAGAGAGAAAAAAGGGGGATATATATATATATATATATATATATATATATATATATATATATATATATATATAGAGAGAGAGAGAGAGAGAGAGAGAGAGAGAGAGAGAGAGAAGCCTCAGAACAGAATGGTGAGTAAGTCTTTTTTTATTTGACAATGTTGAGAAGAGTGGCACCATAACAAGACTCGTATATAACAGCCGTACTACTGTATACCCGGTTCCAAATAAGTAGGCCAGAAATCGTGAGCCCTAACCTCTATAACTCAAAAACGTCTAGAATAATCACGCTAATATTAATAAAGTAGATGTGCAGTTTTCGCAATTACAAAAAAATAAAAAAATAAATAAAAAATAAAATAAAACTGCATTCCCAACTCTGCGACCTGGAATTATAAAATTGGTGTATAATCTCTTTACAAATAACGGTATATATATATATATATATATATATATATATATATATATATATATATATATATATATATATATACTGTATATATATATATATATATGTATATATACTGTATATAATTATATATACAGTATATACAGTATATATATATATATACATATGTATATCAATTATATCTCTCAAATACAAGTGAGCTGCTAAATGTTTATATACTCCCAGCCGGACTCGAACCATCAACAGTCAGGGCGAGTGTCCATACTTTAATCCAATACATCATGGCGTGATAAAGGATACTTTTGTGTAGTGGATTAAAGCATGGACACCCGTCCTGACTGTCGGTGTTTCGAGCCCGGCTGGGTGCATATATATATATATATATATATATATATATATATATATATATATATATATATATATATATATATATATATATATATATAGAGAGAGAGAGAGAGAGAGAGAGAGAAGGAAAGAGAGAATATAAATTTTATTTATATTCTCACGCTCCGTGTTTCCAGGCACTACCGTAAGACGATTTAATGTAATTATATTCTATTATATATATTTAATTTTATTTTAATTCTGTTTGAGAAATAGGTGTGTCAGACTTGATCATGTTAGAGTTCCGTGCCTCGGGACTGACGGCTGCCGGGGACAAGTTAGAGTTCCGTGCCTCGTTACTGACGGCTGCGGGGGACAAACTTCATCAAGAGGAAGGACCACAAACTTTAAGACTTCTCATTTGGCTCAATCTCACCAATGAAACCCAGTATGTGTGTGTGTGATAGATAGATATATATATATATATATATATATATATATATATATATATATATACATGAGATGACGGGGTTGCAAACCAGGGGCAAAGCAAACCCTGCAGAGATCCTAACAATGCAGGGAAGTGAGCAACCTACCAGAGCCAAAATAACTATGGTAAAGGAGGGCAAAAGAACAAGGAAGAAGATGCAGCAGAGGATGGAAAGAGAAACACAGTTTCCACAGATTTACCTTGCTCTAATACCTGTAGCAGTAACACAGTCTACCAAGCAAGGAAGAAATACCCATGCTCTAATCCCTACAAGAATAGGACAGTCTGCCCTCCAAAGGTCACCACATCTGGGGCCTACCAGAAGCTCAAACCCGGACCAATCACGAAGATACCTGTCCAGCCAATTATAGAGCCTGGGACAAACATCAAAGGCAACTACTCAGCAACAGCCGGATTTATTATACAGCGAAGAAGACTTTATGCAAATGTCGCATAAATATCCAATGCAATACCTCTACAGATGGGACCAAGAGAATCACCTCTACAGTACCTCACTTGAGGAATGGAGTTGATAGAAGAAGAAGTAGGTGGAACCAAAGCATGGCCTGCAATATAGAAAAAGTCAGGAAGAGTGAATACAAAAAAAAAAATTATCATGCAGCCATGCAAGCCTTTTATATAAAGAGTATAATTTTACGAGATAGATAATAACCTTGTACAGTTGGTCAAGGATGAAAGTATACAGTTGTTCGTCTGCTAAAGCCACACATAGTTTGTCATGTTGGCAGTCCTGGTAGCCATATCTCAGAGCCCGCCCACCTTATACAGGGTGTTTAAAAAACGTGTTCCTGGACTTAGTTGTCAGACGGAAATATGAATATATTACTCTATAATCTTTGACGTTAATATCACTTCGGAGATATTAAACACTTAATGTTATTGATAGATATACAAGAAATGCGAGAGTGAAAACACAAATAAAAACGTCTACCTAAATACGATATTTCAGTGGAATACAGGTCCATTTTCACACGTGGTAATATGTGGCTAATAATGTAGGGTATGGTATATCAATGTTGCAGTTGGTTTGCAAGTGTTCTGCTGATAAAAATAAAAATAATAATAATAAATAAATAAATAAATAAATAAAAATCACAAGTAAAGCCTCATTATGCTTCGAGGACTGACTCATAAAGCAATGGCGCTCGCAAGATGAGTAAAATTGCTAGGTCATTACCCTATTGAACACACAGGCTTCCTTACGTCCACGTTTAGGAATTAGATTTTTGTGTATCTAAAGTAGACGAATATGGAGTGGCTATACAATATATTACGATATACACTTAACATTATAACATTCATAATAAATAATGAGTAGAAAGAGGAATCTAATAATACTTGTTAATTAATAAGTAGGTAAATATTGATATTTCACTTTCATCCCCAAGACTGGATTATATGTGATCCAAAGGGCAATGAAACGGAGGTGAGCGCCGCGGTTACGCGCTGTTCCAGCGTATGCCCCCAGCTTTGTTTTCTATCTCCATAACAGTATTTAGTCACCCTGAAGGTTTATGAATAATTCTCTAACTTTTGATATTTATGGAAACGCTTTTTCGAAGCACTCCGTATATTAATTAATATATCAATATAATAAACCCCATGTGTGTTGGGATGGTTTGGGCTAGTGGAAAGGCTGTCATGGCTGCCAACATGACAAACCATGTGTGCCTATAGCAGACGAAAAACTGTATACTTTCATCCTTGACCAACTGTACATGTATTATTAGGGTAGATATATTTTTAGAATAATGATTACCTTCACAATAAGAGAAAGAATGAAATCCCCATGTCCCTACTATACTGAGATAGTTCAAATTATCATCCAAATATAGCCTGACTGAAATTCAGGGAAGATATGCAACTACGGTTCCTACCTTCCACTGGTTCAGCTTTTAGTGAGTAGAGAATAGTGTTGGCTAGACTCTATAGGACAAACCTGTCCCTATAGTAAAGTCCAACTAGGGTGGTGAATGAGAGTGTGTTAGAGGAGCCAGGAGCAACCTTCTCTAGTGTCCGTGAGAGAGGCAGCTCCCTTTGACGTCCAGCCAGAGGAAGAACTAAGAGTCCTACGTCGTCCAGATTCTCCCTCATGGAAATTTCTCCTCTACCCCGTACCCTAAGTGTCTCTGTGTGTTATAAGTTTTGGGAATTATTGTGAAGGTAATATAAAATATGCAAGTGTTCAGCTTAACTTTTTCGTAGAGATCTGCTTCTAGGTCTTCCCTTGTCAATTTAGTACACGTGTGAGATTTATCAAACTTTGATCCGTGCAGTGATCTTATATAATTAAGGTATATTGTTTATGTGATTCATGTTCAAGTATTTGTTGACTAATTTTAACCTACGTTACGTAGTCGATCTTACACGTGATATTTAGTGAATGCTCTCAGATTGCATTCTATTGTGTTATTATTCATTGCGTATCCAAGTCGATGTGAAGTGTATAACGGAGGCTTTTTCCTTCTAAATATTTTAAAACCTAAACTTAACTCCTAAACTCAGGACCATATTATGTCCAATTTTACCAAGAGAATACTTAGTGTATAATTATAGTCGCCACCGCTGAAAGTAAAGAACCAATCCGTTGAGTTAGAATTAATCTCTATTCAAGATATCTAATTTGTATTAGTTCTTGTGAATACTCTAATCATATACGTTGCCCGGGCTATATAATTCTTTCGCCACCGATTTAGGAATTCAGATTTTATATTCCTAAACTCATCAAGCCTGTAATTTGGCTATTGATATATTACTACGTTGTTCGGTAATTAAATCATTATAACGATTATTAAAGTTATAGTAAAGCACTACTTAGTTCTGAGTTCTATTCAGCAGTTTGTTAATTTATTCAAACATACTTGTCTATAGCTATTGTACCGCTATAATTTGTTCACTATATTTACTGTGAATATGATTTCCTTCCTCCGTGTAATTTGAACTAATTTACAATTGAATTCATTTTTTGTGTATTGTGTGAGAGATTATTCACAATAATTCTTTGATAGTTAAATTCAGATTTAAATTATCAATCTCCATATAATAAAGCGAAGTTAATATTTTCCTAGCTCGGTTTAACGTTGCACTAAACCGAGAATATATTTAACCTGACCTCAGTCCGACTCACCTGTACCCCCGAGAGCGGTACCTTTGATAGTACACCTGAGCGCGGCATTATTTGTCTTTCAGGCCGCGCATCCTTATGCGCAGCTGAGTAGTTGACCTCAGTTGCCATACCTTGTAATTATTATACCTCACGTTATACACTTGACCCGTATAGGTATTGTCATCAGTGTTTATATTTGTGTATGTATTTTATGTATTTGTGTATCTCCTAACTTTGATGCTTTGTAAGTGACAACATTATTTCATTAAGGAGTAAAACTTATTGAATTCCTTACCAGTCACAAGTGTATTAATATTGTAATCCTACTCCTTATAGTAGAGGTTTTAATAACAATGTCCTGTATCTATGTTCAAACAATAAATATGAGTGTAATTTATTCTGTGTGTTTATTGTGTTTTGAGAGAGCGATTGAGTAATTTAAAAGTAATATTCATGAAGAGATGTATGTTTCTGTCGAGCATTATCTAATTCTAAATATCCGAAACCCCGGATTAATAAAGAATACATGTAAAGCGAGTTGGATTATAACCCGGCATAACAATATATATATATATATATATATATATATATATATATATATATATATATATATTATATAATTATATATAAGCTTAGATTGATATGCAGGATTCGAAACTGCATAATAAATCGTAGGCTTGTCCACCATTCATTAACTGTCTTCGTAGCGCAATGGATAAATGCACTGAATTTCGGTGTGAGCATCCTAGGTTCGAATCCCTGGACTGTTTCATTAATTGAGTTTAGGAGTAAAGCCGGTTGGAGGAAGTAACATAATAATATATATATATATATATATATATATATATATATATGTGTGTGTGTGTGTGTGTGTGTGTGTGAAAGACAGTATTCCTGAAACCCCCTGCTTACCAATCTCTCCCCATACTCTTCATCCCCAGTTCGCTTATATATACATATATATGAACGTAATCCTTCAATCCCTTTCATACCTACCAACTTCTACCCCCAACTCTCCATCTCCAGTTCCTTCACATTATGTCCACATCAAACCTTTGAAGGCCGACAGACCATTCCAACTTTGCTACAGGGTCAGACTTTAGTGGTCTGTAAACATGATTATAGTCCAGTGATCTACTATATTCCGGATGAGGAGTCTGTGTAGTTTTGTACAAAGTCTTCACATGTGTTTCTCTCTCTCTCTCTCTCTCTCTCTCTCTCTCTCTCTCTCTCTCTCTCTCTCTCTCTCTCTCTCTCTCTCTCTCTCTCATATTTTTAATAGCTACGTAAATAACAGATACATAAAAAGCGGAATTGGCCCATTAACTAGAGATGATCAAATAGTGACAGCCGATATAGATATTTCAAATACACTTAACGAATATGTTTTCTCTGTTTTTTACAAACAAAGTAAAGAATAATACAAAACATAGGGCAGTAACAACGCAAGAAATGGGAAACTTTACTATCAGCGCAAGTGAAGTATTATGTAAATTAAATACATTAAATATCAACAAGACTCCGCGGCCTGATAATTTCCATAATAGGATAGTAAAACAAGTAAAAGAGGAAATATGCGAACCCCTGACCATTATCTTTAACTCATCACTACAGCAGGGTTGCGTCCCTAATGATTGGAAAATAGCCAACATTACACCCATTCACGAAAAGGGTGATCGAGTCAAAGCTAGTAATTACAGACCTATAAGCTTAACGTCAGTAATAGGAATAATTCGTGATACCATTATAAGAGATACAATAGTTGAGTATCTTGAATCTAATGAATTATTAAGAGACAGCCAGCACGGGCTTAGAACCAGATAATCGTGCCTAACAAACCTCGAATTATATTATAAATTATTAACTCTTAATGACTCAACTAAGGTGATTGACATAGCCTACCTAGATTTTCAAAAAGCGTTTGACAATGTACCTCACAATACATTATTAGACAAGTTAGAAATGCTCGGAATAAAGGGTTATTTATATCAATGGATTAAAAGCTTGCTTGCAAACAGAAAGCAAAAAGTTGTTATTAATGGTATATAATCAGATTGGGTGCCTGTTACCAGCGGTGTGCCTCAAGGATCGGTCCTTGGTCCGGTTATATTTATCAATCATATATATAATGATATTGATGTAGGTCTGAAAAACTTTATTTACAAATTTACTGACGATACAAAAATAGGGAACATAGTCTTGAGTGAGGAAGACAGAAATAGCCTACAGTACAGTCTGACTTAAGAAAAATAGTGGATTGGTAAAGTGGCAAATGCCCTTTAATGTTAACATATGTCTAATTTTGCACGTTGGTTCAAAAAACAAAAAGTATGATTATCAAATGAAAGGCCAACCAATAATAGGAGACTCTAAGGTTAAATATTTAGGGGCTATAATATCAGAAAACCTAAAATCCTCAGTGCAATGTGCGGTTACGCTAACAAAACCTTGGATATTTATCAAAAGAAATGTTACCTATAAAACCGAAAACATTATGTTGCCGTTATTGAAAAGCATTATTAGACCCCATAATGAATATGGCGTTCAGTTCTGCTCCCCGTATCTCAATAAAGACATTACAAAACTCAAATATGTGCAGCGTAGAATAAATAATCTAATTCCTTCTCTAAAGAACAAGCCATATTATGAAAGGTTATAGAAATTAAATTTGTTCTCGTTAAATTTAGAAAAGGAGGTTGTGAGGCCAACTTATCGAGTCTTTTAAGATACTTAACGGATTTGACAGAGTAAATATCAGTGCACTGTTCACGATTAATAACAATGCTGCAACCCGAGGTAATGGAATTAAATTAATTAGAAAAAAGGCATCCTTAGGTGTGACACAACATTTCTTGACATACAATGTGGTTAAAGAGTGGAATAGTTTACCAAGGGAGGTGGTCGACAGCAATTCAGTTAATACGTTTAAGAAAAAAAATGGACTATCATCTGATGAAGATTGGATTAACATGAATTCATGAGTAGGCATGTGTAATTTTCCTTTCAAACTGATTTCTTCCTATACTATATAAACACTTTCCTTGTGGGCATTTCCTGACCCATAAGGTTACACTTCATCCTATTTTCCGGTATGGCTTTTTACCGGAAGGGGCGGAGGGTGGGGAGAGAGCCTTCTGCTTTACTGTTTTATTCTTCCACTTTAAAGTATCTCTCTCGATATATATATATATATATATATATATATATATATATATATATATATATATATATCTCATAACGTGGATATTAATGCTAAGCAACAGTTAAAAGTAGACAAAACGAACAAAAACTACTCATAAAATACAAATGTCTTTAATACTAAGGGCACAGGTTAGTTTATATAATCACCGAACATTAGGGATCCTCGGAGATTAAACCATAAACATTAATCCATCACTTTACCTTACACTTTGTCTGTCAATCAACTCTTTGGATGTATCAGTTAGCATCATGTTCACCTGAAAAATATATTAAACATTAATTAAACTTATACTTCATTCTATCCTGTTTAATGTCCAGTCTTTCTACTTTGATGGGATTCGTATAATGTATCACTCGGAACATTATATACTTTATAATGGCTTGATATTGATTGTGTACAAATATGCACTCAAATGTTATAGGCATATCACTCTGCACAATATAATAATATAAATTTGATCACACAGTAAATAATTATTGATAATTGAAATATATACGTTTCCCCGACTGAGGCAAAGTAGATATTGTTTAGTAGATGCAATTGTCGGTCCGAGGGGAGTCTTTTTTAATCTCCCCTATTTTGCTCCATTTATTTCGAGATTTTAAGATGTTTCGCCTCATTAGTTTGGCGATTAGACGCTTCATCCCATTCAGGTATTGATTTTTGTGTGAGCTAGCGATGGCGAGCCTGAAATTGGCATTCGGCCAGGACATTCTTTTATCGAAAAATGTAAAAAGTTAGCTTGAAGGGGTTCCGGAGGGATATCTTTTAGTCTGAAGGACGTCTGGGAAGGCGTTTTGTTTGCCTAAGGAACAAACTATAATATTTTGCTCGAAAATGTAAAAAACAAGCAAAATCCACATAAATAATTACACCAACTACCCTAACACCCCACAATAGGTCGGATCAGATAGTGTTAAGTTTGGTCAGAGAACGGTCAATTATTAAGGTCAGAACAAGAGGGTGTGGTTACTTCGCTTCAAAACTGCTTCCATGATTAACCCTTTTGTATACTTAGTTAGTTAACCCCTTCTGTACTAGTGACGTCTCTTTTATTATATTCTAGCTATATTTAGACGATTGTGTGCAGTTTAGGAAGGACGTCTACCCATTAAAAGGCCACAGATTATCGCAATTAATTCTTTTAGCTACCATACATCCTTACTAACCATAATACAATCGTCTAAATGTAGCTGAAATCAAATAATAACGACGTCTCCGGTACAGGAAGGGTTAAGATAGGATATCACCCCTTCTGGATTATTTAGCCAGCACACTGTAAGTCAAGAATAACGTCAGGACTGGAGCCCCTTTTCGAGAGCTCCAGTCCCTTGTTTTGTATACGATGACACTTGTCTTCCTTATGTTCTGGGTGCCATTAGTCGATTTTCTTCATTATGGGAAGGGGTCGAGGGAGTCGAAGGGTTATTCGAGATACACATTACCCCTTCCATTTCTAGAGGGCCTTCCCAAGCTTAGTAAAACCGTCTAATGTTAGTGAAAACTCGTCATGATACTGAAGGAGTTAACTTTGGGTGTTGATGGACCCGCACAGTGTTAATCCTTTCAAGAGCCAATACCCATTCCTTTTATTAACCCTTTGAATACCAGCGACATGTGTTATATTATATTCTAGCAATATTTAGATGATATTATGCATCTTAGGAAGGATCTGTGGTAGTTAAAAGGGTTGGTTGAGATAGTTTGAAGCTGTGTTATTGCTAGAGAGCCTTCCTAAGCTTAAACAAACCGTCTAATAGTTGCCAGAATATAATGCAAAGGATGTCACCGGTTCTGTACGGGTTAAGTTTTCTGGCTATCATCAAATGTAATGCAAAGGATGTCACCGGTTCTGTACGGGTTAAGTTTTCTGGCTATCATCAAACGATTTTATTCAGGTTAGGAAGGGTAGGCCTATATGAAAGCCATAGGGTTAACGGAGACCGTTTATACTCTTTGAATTCCCATAGATCCTTCCTAGACTTTATACAATCTTCAAATGATAGCCAGAATAAAGTGTTAAAACGCGACATTCAGTGGTAAATCTTAGGCAGCGGAAGCACGGGAGTTGGGATAGAAGGGTTTGGACAGTTAGCATAATCTGATAACTGGTATATAGCTAGTCTAGATATTATATGGACTCTTTCTCTCTCTCTCTCTGTCTGTCTCTCTCTCTCTCTCTCTCTCTCTCTCTCTCTCTCTCTCTCTCTCTCTCTGTCTCCTCATATGATTGCACTAGTTCTGTCGTGCTATTATTTACAACCAGTCAATTAGTAATTCAGTCACGACAAGCTCTTTTTATTTTCAGGCTAATAATAATGAGCTACGTATATACAGCACATGTGCCAATTAATTGAGGAAACTATAATTATATAATAACACATCTGAATAATGCCTACCTGATTTATAAACACAAATATGAATGTAACCAGACGACGATGCTGTTGTTTCAGTGGAATAATGGCTCTTTGAGCAGTATGTATCGCATTACCAGTGGTTGTCCCCTCACAGGATGGGAGGCGCTGCTCAATAAAGTCACCCCTCAGGGCAAAATCAAAATATCTCTCTCTCTCTCTCTCTCTCTCACACACACACGCACACACACACATTATATCTCTCTCTCTCTCAACAACACACTCTCATTCGCTCTCACTCTCACACACACTCTCTCTGTCTCTCTCGCACACTCACACACACACTCTCTCTCTCTCTCTCTCTACAGTAGGTGGTTTAAATAGTCTGGATGCCTGTTACCAAGGTTTTGCATCGATTTATGATTCATAATTCAATATCTTCCAGCAAGAACAAATTTAGCGACCATCAACAGAGCGGCTGATTTAAAGTGTGTGGATGTTTAGCGAGAAGAATATTTCCACGAAGGATTTAAAGAGGGATGGTTGTTTTTTCGGACTCCGCTGCTCCCTCATGTTTAGCCCCATTATTTTTGAGATTTTAAGACGTTCAGCTCATTAGTTTGGCGATTTTAAGACCTCTCGCCCCATTTATTTGTCAATAATAAGACCTTTCGTCCCACTTATGTGTCAATTGTTTTTCCTGGCGATCTTGATAAAGGTCTAAGGAGGAAATTCAAAAGACAATAAATAAACAAATATATAAACCAAACACTAAACCCTACCCCTCTTAACACCTTACGAGCGGCCTATGCGGTTTATTTATGTGTACCGCACAGCGGGGTGTTTTTAGCCAAAATAGGGCTGTTTACGTGATCATTTTCATGCCTAAATAAGACCCAGAACGTAAAACAAGTACCTATCCCTGAAAGGGCATAAACAGAGCTTTCGAATGACACCATAACGATCCTTGTATGATGGATAGTTTTCTTGCAATAACCGTGCAACGCGAGTGCAAAAAGCAGGTAATTCGGTACTTTCAGTACATAATTGAGTATGTAGCGAGTGAGAGAGGGAGGAGGGAGCTGAGATTTGTGTCAGTAGGTTCGCCGCGGTGGTCTGGAGCAGTCATACGCTCGCTAGTCTCCTGCCACCACTTGTCTCTCTCTCTCAGCCACATTACGTGCTGAAATTGCCACTCGAGTTATGTCGAGCGCCGCCACATAGTCCAGCTTTATTTAACTCGACTTATGTTGCTCGCCGCTAAATAAGGGTTAAAGTGTGTAGGTACTTAGCGAGGATAATAATATATTTCCCCGATAGATTTAATGGAACCACCGAATTGTAAATATCAGGTAATTAATTCATCCTTTCACCACCATAACGTAATGTTCACCCATCTTCTGGTTACCATTAGACGATTTTCTTTAGGGTATAATCTACCTATAGGACTCTAATGGGTAAATACGACTTCAATAAACCCTCTTAATAATATAGGTCCTTCTTAAACTTCATAAAATCATCTAAGTTTAGCCAGAATCAAAGGTAAGAAGGCGTCATGGTGTTGTCTTGTCATCTATATAAACTGGCTTCAGGATAAGGGGAGCTGGGTCAAGTGTAGAGGTGGCCTTGGCTTGGCGGTGGGTGATTTACTGGACCCCCTTCTCCCTCATGTTTAGCCCCATTAGTTTTGATATTTTAAGGTGTTCGCTCCATTAGTTTGGCGATAGTAAGACTTCTCTCCCCCATTTCTTTGTCAAATCACATTCCGTGTAGGCTACAGCTGTACTATATTGTATTGTACCATTATATTACCTTATTAAGTTAAACATCATGCAATATTTAACGAGCATACTATAAAGGTCATACTAAACTAGTTTTTATGATATAGGTGGGAAGGTCATATATTATATATATATACTGTATATATCTTACTATCAACTTTTGCAATATTCGTGGCCTTTCCTCTAATTTTCACTCTATCGTACATCATCTCTCCTCTTCCAAACCTGATCTTCATTTCCTCACCGAAACCCAGGTATCCGAGACAAATCCCAGCAGCCCCTTCTCTGTATACTCCTACTTTCTCTATCCTAGTTTCAAAGCAAAAGGCGGGTTTTTTTTTTTTTTTTTTTTTTCTATGTGAGTGACGGAGGCAAAAGGCAGAACTGCCTATAGCGAGTGCCTCCCCCATAGTTGAAAGAGTGACAGGGCCAAAATCAAGGGACGTTCGAGCCAAAATGCCTGGACACACAGAATTTGAAACAATTTAAGTCATAGGAAGAGGGAAAGACTGATTCTGGGAGAGAGTTGCAGAGCTCAGCTGCTGAATAGAAACAAAGTCTGAGAGTAACGTTTCACTCTTGGGTTGGAGAGTTGCACAGAGTAGGGGTGGGATTGTGGTGCAAGACGGGTACCACGTGCCCTACGTAAAGGAGGTGGTATACACTGGGAAAGCTCTGAGGAACACTGATTATTATAGTAGCGATAGAATAGCGAGAGAGATGCAACATTGTAGCGAAGAGAGAGAGATTGCAGAGAATTGGTGAGTGGACTGGAGTTAATGATACGAAAGGCCTTCCTTTCAATTTTGTCTAGGAGAGCGGTGTGAGAGGAACTTCCCCACACATGTGAACAATACTGAATACAAGGATGCACTATGCTCCTGTACAGAGCAAGAAGCTGTGCAGGGGTAAAGAACCCCCTAAGGCGGTTGAGCACACCCAGCTTCTGGGAGGCTGCCTTAGCAAGACTGGTAATATGTTCCCTCAAACTGGGAGCAGAAGAAAAAGAGACACCAAGAATATTGAGAGAAGATGAAGGATTGATTTTTGTATTGTTGAAGAATAAGGGATAGTCCGCAGGGCGGCGCTTGTGGCACTTTGGCGCTGCCGACTGGGAGGCTCTCCGGCAGTACTTCTTTGATTTCTCATGGAATGATTTCTGCTTCCGTGGCCGGGGACCCTCGGAGAGTGCTGAACACATTACCGAGGTAATCCTATCGGGCATGGAAGCATACATTCCATTCTCTTTCTCTCAGACTAATGCTAATTTTTTTTGGTTTACTCACGCCTGTTCTACTGCTGTCCACAACAAGGAGGAAGCATTCAAACGGTACCGACGCCTTAAAACTCAAGAATCTCATTCTTCCTATGTTTCTGACCAGAATCAAGCCAAATCTGTTCTTCGACTTGCCAAGCACTCTTTCATCAATAATAAATGCACTGAACTATCCAACTCTAGCTCTTCTCAAGCTTTCTGGCATCTAGCCAAAAACCTCTCCAACAATTATTTTTCTTCCTCGTTTTTCACTCCCCTTTTCCATTCTGATGGCACAACCATCACTTCTTCCTCTGACAAAGCTGAACTCTTTGCTCAAACTTTTGCCAGAAACTCTAGGTTGGATGATTCCTGTGCTAGTCCTCCCTCTCCACCCCCCTCTCTCCTATTTATGCTTATCCTAATCTCTTCTAAATATATACTTTCTACCATCTCTGGGCTTACTACTAAGAAGGTGTACGGTCCGGACGGTGTTCCTCCTGTTGTACTTAAAAACTGTGCTTCCGTGCTGACCCCCTGCCTAGGTAAACTCTTTCGTCTCCGTCTATCCTCTAACGTCTTTCCTTCTTGCTGGAAGTTTGCTCTCATTCAACCTGTCCCAAAGAAGGGTGACCGCTCTCAACCCTCCATCTATCGTCCAATTGCTCTCATCCTTTGTATCTCTAAAGTTTTTGAAACTATTCTTGCTTCCAAATTTCTTAAGCATTTCTCTTCTCATAATCTGCTCTCAGATCGCCAGTATGGCTTCCTTAACCTCTCCGCGGCGCACAGGGGGTTTTCTACAGGGTAAGACTGTGCGCACCTATGATGATTTTGGGACCTATTGCCAATTTCGATAAAAAGTACATCATCGTGTAGGGAATGTTTGCGTGCATCGGCCCATATATATTTGACCCCCCAAAAAATGTCTGGGGGGGGTAGTAGAACGGTCCGTAGTTGAAAAATGTGGAGCGAATGGCACCGCGTGGCTAGATTGTCATCGAGCGGCGAGATTTCCCTGCCGAATATTTACGCGCGCAGGGGATAGAAGGAGAGGGAGGAGGGGGTGGGTTACCGCGTATTATCACGTATATCTCCTTTTTCGAGCCCTTTTAGGCTATTTAGAGTATGTATACATGTGTAGGGCACCCATATAACAATGAATATGCCTCATAGTGACCAAAAATTGCAATATATAAGGGAATTATTAGAGAATATTTAGGCGGGAATGAAGATGTGTTGGAGGTTTGCCGGCAATTTATGAGCTGAGAGTGTGGTTTACGCCATACATATCACGTATCTTGTACGTAGAGCACTGTCACGCTATAATACAGACTTGTACGTATGTATACGTGCCATACATCAAAATATATACCGCATATAAACCAATTCATGCGATATTTACGCACATTATCAATGAGTTTCTATGCGTGAACCAAGGTGTGAGTGAGTTGTGGTGGGAATGAAAGGGGGAGAGGGTGTGTTACGCCATAAATATCACGTCAATCTTGTATTTAGAGCACTCTCATGCTATAATAAAGACGTGTACATATGTAGGCGTCCCATATAACAAGGAATATACCGCATATAGCCAATTTGATGCTATTTTTACGCAATTTGTGATTTTGTTTCAAGCAGAGGGAAGCCAGAAGGGGGGGGTGGGGGGTGGGTGGGTGGGTGGGAGGGAGGCATGCAGGGGTGCAGTGAGTGAGTGAGTCGTGGAGAGATGGAAGTCAGGCAGATCTCTAGATAGATAACCAGCTTAGTGATAATTGTGGAGGCGCCCCAGGCGTATTGATGTTTGGTATTTTGACCCTTATGTCTACCAGATGGCTGGTGTTCGTTGCCATCAACAGGTCTACAATAACATGAGTCAGGAATGGAGAGAGAGAGAGAGAGAGAGAAACTGAGACATGCGTATGTCGTACATATAAATGGACTTCAGAATTGCATTTTTATGCAAGCAGACATTGCATTTTAGACACATGTGAAGTACCACAGAAACATGTAGGCCATTGACTGTAAATAAAGTACTATATTTATAGACCACCAGCGACGGTGCTGAGTCAACACAGGCAGATTGCCTGTTGTGATAGAGGGCTAAATATAGACTGGTGTCTCCTTATACCTGCGAAAGGGTAGATTGCCACCAGAGAAACGTTTACTTATTTATTTCGAAGTAATATGCAATCTAAATGTATATTCGAGACCTACTGCAATTATTTGTATGACAGTCATGACTATGTATAATCCAATATACGCGCGTAGGCGAGACATAAGAAAGCTGGTTGAGCAATTTTCGACACCCACACAGTTATTCATTTTTATTTATAATATTATACAATACAAATGTATTTGTGAAGAGTATTTTATCCATTATTGTATTTATACCAATTTTGTTCCCAGACAGAGCTGCTGTAGCTGGAGAATCAAGGAGCGGCAAGGGTCACCTCGTGACCGCCTGACCGTGTGAAAATGAGTGGAGTCACACTGAGAGGGGCAATTTTTGCTGAGTGTTTGGGCAATTTTTGACAGAATAAAGTTATATAATTACTAATTCTTGACAGAGCCAAACTATTATAAACCTTGGCATGATATAATTGATAATCCCATCAATTTACAAACGTAAATTGGTGGGATAATTCATTTTTTTTTGTATATTGTCATTTCGATTGTAGACACGAAGTTTTGAGTGATATTTGGTATGAGCTCCTGTGGCATGGTTGGTAAGGTCGCGGACTGGAAAACTCAAAGTGTCGTAGGGTAGTGGGATCGAATCCAGGAGGGGGTTATGGGGAAGGTTTTATATTGTCTAGAAACAATTTTATAAATTGTTTTTTTTACAAGATCATGCCATTGTATTCAAACAATATGAAATATTCATAGAATATATCATATTGTAAGAATACAATGACATGACCTTGTTTTCTTTTTTTCTTTTTATTGTTTTATTTTATTATCATAGTAGGTTTGACATGATTTATTGAAACATATTTATTTTTGTACAATTCATTTGAGGTAAGAAAATAATTATATACACATTACTTAGGCTAATAACAAACATATATATTGATATACTAAAAAAATAAGGCATATAACATGTAAATCTTTGAAACTTATAAACTAAATAATGAAACATACAATTATATAATGTAAAAGCTATATCACAGGGACATCTTTGGAACTTATACATTATATAATATATATGTTACATTATGAGGTAGCGTGATCAATTAGGTCAGGTCAGGTAAGGTAGGGCGCGAGTCCAGGGCAGGGCAGGGCAGGAGGCGAGTCCAGGGCAGGGCACGGGGCGAGTCCAGGCAAGGGCAGGGCAGGGCAGGGGCCGACACTCAGTAGTTCTTGAAGGTGTGGTAGTCCCTGAAGCACTCACCCAGGCAGAGTGCAACTTTGCACTCGGCGCACATTGAGGTGACTCTTTTGGTCACATGGGGTTTCCTCACACTGGAGCTGCAGACGGTGCACTGCACCTGCCTGTGACGAGTGCCAATCAGCTCGGTGTTGGTTGTGTAGTGTCTTTCGACACCCAGCTGGATGCGGTCAGGAACGTGATCCCCACGCCATGCCGTACGTCTGTGAGTGGTGGTGGCATACTTCTCCAGGAGTTGGTAGGAGACGTTGTACACGAACTCCCGGAATTTCAGCTTCTGGTTTGGGGCCATATCCTTCTTCACCAACCACAAGTTGTAGGCGTTCAGCATCGTTATGTCAACTAGGTGGAGGAAGAGCTTGTGATACCACTTCACAGTCTTCCTCAGACACTCAACACCTGACAGCTGACAGTCAGACTTGTCCACCAGGCGCATGTTTTTGGTGTAGTCCACTACCATGTCGGGCTTGTAGATTGTCTTCCTGGTTCGGTAGTGGATTTTGCCAGAATCCACCTGGGCACCTGTGTGGACGGTGGAAAGCAGGTGGACGTCTCGCTTATCCTTCCACTTCAGGGCTATCAGTTTCCCACACTTCTCGAGCTGCTTGTATTTCTGCCCCTTTCGTCGCCTTCTTCGCACATGCCTCTCGCGGTGTTCCTGGGCCAGGTCGTCTTCTGAAGGTGTGTCACTGGAGGAGGCATCTGTGAGAGGAATGACATCACCTGTGAACTTTGGCATAAACTTTCTTGTCTTTCTGACAGTCCCACATGACCCCGTTTGGTTGTCATAAAGAAACTGGCAGAGAGCAGGAGAAGTATACCAGTTGTCAGTGTAGATGATGTGGCCTTTGCCCAGGTAAGGTGCCAACATTTTCCTGACGATGGCACCTGACATGCCCATGGGGTCATTGGCAGCGGCTTTCGGTACGTCAATGTCAGTTCCTGTATACACGATCATGTCAAGCACTATTCCAGTTTCACAGTCGCACAACACGAAGAGCTTGATTCCGAACCTATGCTCTTCAAGGGGATATACTGCTTGAAAACAAGACGTCCTTTGAAGAGCACGAGCGACTCATCAATCACCAAATGAGGAAGGGGTAAAAGTATTTCCTATACCTCTCCAACAACATGGTGAACACCTCCCGAACTTTCCATATCCTGTCAATCCTGTTAGGATTTTCGTTGTCTGCAAAGTGCATAAATCTTAGCAGCAACAAAAATCTGTCACGAGTCATGAACTTATTGAAAGTTGGGGTGGCGATGAGAGGGTCGTGCTTCCAGTAGTGTTGCAACACATGCTTCTTGATCAGAGGCATGAGGAACAACAAGGCAAAGAACGTCAGAAATTCTGCCACAGTCGTATCCACCCAGCCTCGTATTCTCGCTTTTGGAGAAAGGACGTCCAATCTGCCAAACACCCACCTGTAGTAGGCGTTTGTTTGGGCAACGATGTACGTCATTACCTCCATGTCGAAAAAAGCGAGGAAGAAGTCGCTTTCGTTCGCTTGATCATCACAGGGCCAGTTGTCAGTTGTTCCTGACGTCCCAGGATTGAACTGGGGCACGTCAGGTACAAAATTGACCCCGTCAGACCAATCGAACGAAGGCATGCCAGGGATCGGAATGTCGTCTGCGTCTTCTTCTGCGTCTGAAATATCGCTTCCATGGTCGCGATACAGCACTTCATCATCATTACCCTCCTCTTCACTCGACAGACGATGCCCTTCCTCGTTTTCGTCACCGACGTCGGACTCACTCCCACTGTCCACTCCCAAATCCCCCCACCCTTGGTCCCGTGCTAGGGCTTCGTCGTCGAAACCCGGGCTGCCAATGTCCTGCGAATCACCATCAAACAGCAGGGCGGCATACTTAGATGGTGTAAGAGTTTTCCGGGTCACTTTGGCACGTGCGGGAGTCTTATGGACAGGGACAGCAGAGGTGGTGGCAGGGGCGGCGGCAGGGGCGGCGGCGGCAGGGGCGGCGGCGGCAGGGGCAGCAGTGGTGCGGGGCCTTGATGGCAAGATGATGGTGGTGCCTGTCGCCCTTCTCTCTGTTCCTTGGGCAGGGGCGGCAGGGGCGGCAGGGGCGGCAGGGGCGGCAGGGGCGGCAGGGGCAGGGGCGGCAGGGGCGGCAGGGGCAGCAGGGCCGGCAGGGACACCAGGGCCAGCAGTCGCTTTCCCAGTCGCTTTCCCTCTCCCTTTCCCCTTCCCCTTCCCTGTTCCTTGGGCAGGGGCGGCAGGGGCGGCAGGGGCAGAAGGGGCGGCAGGGGCGGCAGGGGCAGCAGGGGCGGCAGGGGCAGCCGGGCCAGGGGCGGCTGGTGGTGTTGGTGGTGGTAGGGGCACTGTGGCTGGCGTACGGGTTCTTTTCCCTACGCCCGTGCCTTTCATTTTTCCTGCCCCCGCAGGTAATGCAGCCCTAGGGCGGCCTCCTGCGTCGCTGGTACCGGTGGCAGGGGTGGCAGGGGTGGCAGTGGTGGCAGTGGTGGTGGTAGTGGTTGTTGCAGTGGCCTGGGTCGTGGTGGCAGTGTCCCGAAAGACCAATGACCTCTGTGCCATTGCCCTGCTTGCACGTGTTTTACGTGCTTTTGGTGCTGGTGATTCGTCCTCTGAGCTGTAGGGCGTGTCGTACTGGTAGCTAGGGTCTTTGGCAGCCACCCTCTGCCTTCCACGGCGGCTAACACCACCAGAAGGAGGGCTGGTTGTGTCATCAGGGAGCGAGCGTGAGGGACGTGTAGGCTCCATGACTAGTGCGTGGTTACTGGCGCGGTGGTGCTTGCACGAGTGCGGGGCGAGCGTTTGGTGGGGTGGTATCGAGAGTTGACATGTAGTAAAATACCCACACCAATTTTCAGCCGCCTGGCTATAAACGCGCGGTTTTGGTACGTGTTCAAAGTCTCTGCTCTTAAGAGTCTACCCGCAGTGCGCCGGGGGAACTCTTAAGAGTCTCCCCGCAGCTCCCGGGTTAAGGGTCGCTCTACTGGTGATCTTCTTTCTTATCTTACTAACTCTTCGTCATCCAACTTTCGGGACTTCGGTGAGTCTTTTTCTGTTGCACGAGACATATCGAAGGCCTTCGATAGAGTCTGGCACAAATCTTTAATCTCCAAACTGCCCTCCTTCGGTTTCTATCCCTCCATCTGTGCCTTTGTCTCTAATTTCCTTTTCGGCCGTTCCATAGCTGCGGTTGTGGATGGACATCACTCATTTCCTCATCCTATCAACTCCGGTGTTCCTCAGGGTTCTGTCCTATCTCCTATTCTCTTTCTAATTTGTATAAATGATCTTCTCAACAGTACATCCAGTCCCATCCATTCATATGCAGACGACTCTACTTTACACCACTCAATTAGTTTTCCAGAACGCCCCAGCCAGCAGTCCCTCAAAAGTGAACGTAATGAAGCCATAAAATACTTATCTACTGATCTAGCTACTATTTCCAATTGGGGTAGAGAAAACCTTGTTGCATTTAATGCTTCCAAACTCAATGTATCCATCTTACTACCCGTCAGAAACCTCCAAAGGACTATCCCTTATTCTTCAACAATACAAAAATCAACACTCCATCTTCCCTCAATGTCCTCGGTGTCTCTTTTTCTTCTGCTCTCACTTGGAAAGACCATATTACCAGTCTCGCTAAGACAGCCTCGCAGAAGCTTGGTGTGCTCAACCGCCTCAAGGGGTTCTTTACCCCTGTGCAGTTTTTTGCTCTGTACAGGGGCACAGTGCATCCTTGTATTGAGTATTGTTCACATGTGTAGGGAGGATCCTCTCACACCGCACTCCTAGATAAAGTAGAAAGGAAAGCCTTTCGTATCATTAACTCCCGTCCATTCACCAACTCTCTGCAATCTCTCTCTCTTTGCCGCAATGTTGCATCTCTCTCGCTATTCTATTGCTACTACAATAATCAGTGTTCCTCGGAGCTTTCTCAGGGTATGCCACCTCCTTTACGTAGGGTACGTAGTACCCGCCTTACAACACAATCCCACCCCTACTCTGTGCAACTCTCCAACCCAAGAGTGAAACGCTATTCTCAGACTTTCTTCTATTCAACTGCTGAGCTCTGGAACTCTCTCCCAGAATCAGTCTTTCCCTCTTCCTATGACTTAAATTGCTTCAAACTCCGTGTGTCCAGGCATTTTTAGCTCGAACGTCCCTCGATCTCGGCCCTGTCACTCTTTGAAATCTGGGGGAGGCACTCGCTGCAGGCAGTTATGCCTATTGTCTCCCTCATTCACATAGAAAAACAAATATATATATATATACTGTACTGTATATATACAGCATATACTTTATATTGCATATATTGGTATGATTAATATTTCCCTAACCTGTTGAAATCACGGTAAAAAATAACCCATAACAAAAATTCCCAAATAATATATCTTTGCTGGGTAATATGTCCATGATGCTAAATAAAAATACCATCCAGCGTCCACTGATTTCACTCGCAGCCAAATATTTTATAACGTGCATTTCAATCATGGAAATTAATGACTTACATATGGCGTATTGATTATTACCCCTTTGAAGATCGTGATGCGTTTTGACAGTTTATTCTGGTTATCATTTGACGATTTTATGCAGCTTGTAAAGGATCTTTGAGAAGTAAAAGGGTTAAGACTATCTCACTTAACTCTCTGATTTCCATATAACAATCCTAATCTGAATAAAATCATCTAATAATAGCCAAATATTGAAAAGGAAATGCGTCACCGTGCCTTGAAAGGGTTAAATATAATCGTCTAATAATAGCGAGAAATCGGAAAGGAAATATGCCCCCGTATCTTAAAAGGTGTAACCCGTTCAGTACCGGTGACATCTTTATTAATGTATTCTGGCAACTATTAGACAGTTTAATTCAGCTAAGGAAGGGCGTCCACAATAAAGAGGCAACCAACTATCTGTATTAATCGTTTCACCTACAATATATCCCTTCCAAGCTTCATCAAATCGTCTAAATATGACAGAACATAATGTAAAATGGCGTCAACGGTACTGAAAGGGTTACAATCAAAGTCGTCTATAATTGCACTCCCAAAAATGTCCAGCTTGAGGCAGGTGGGTTGAGGAAGGTGGTGGGTTGAGTTAAGACAGGTGGTGAGATGAGGCAGGTGGTTGGTTGAGGCAGGTGGGTTGAGGAAGGTGGTGGGTTGAGTTAAGACAGGTGGTGAGTTGAGGCAGGTGGTGGGTTGAGGCAGGTGGTGGGTTGAGGCAGATGGTGGTTTGAGGCAGGTGGTTGGTTGAGACAGGTGGTGGGTTGAGGCAGGTGGTGGTTGTTGAGTCAGGTGGTTGGTTGAGGCAGCTGTTGGGTTGAGACAGGGGGTTGGTTTGAGGCAGGTGGTGGGTGAGGCAGGTGGTGGGGGTTGAGGCAGGTGGTGGGTTGAAGCAGGGGGTTGGTTGAGGCGGGTGGTGGAGTGAGGCGGGTGTTGGGGTGAGGCAGGTGGTGGGGGTTGAAGCAGGTTGTGAGTTGAGCCAGGTGGTGGATTTAGGCAGGTGGTGGTTGAGGCAGGTGGTGGGTTGAGGCAGGTGGTGGGTTGAGACAGGTGATGGGTTGAAGCAGGTGGGTTGAGTTAAGACAGGTGGTGAGTTGAGGCAGGTGGTGGGTTGAGGCAGGTGGTGGGTTGAGGCAGATGGTTGGTTGTGTGACGCCTCCCGGCGCTGGCAGAATGGTTGCGTGGGGCATTGCAGCTCGCTAGCGCTCGCCAGGATGGGGGGATGGGCTACAGTTGTCCTAGAATTATCTGCTTTATGTTATTAGTGTCATGTTGCCACAGACAGTCTAGAAATGGTCTTTGTTTTGGTCTGTGACCGCACCTTGTATTTTATATTCGCTATAATATAAATGTTGCTTGTGTAAGAGGCGAGCGAGAGCGGGTGAGGGAGTACACCTGGCAGCGGGGGGTGGGCTGTGACGCGGCTCGCTTGAGCGCTGACGGCGTTGGCGGCCGGGTGGTCAACTAGTCCCTTCCCGTAGCATCATGGTTTTTTACCCAGATCAGAGCTGGTTGACACGCGTATCGTCTACATCCTTTGCAATTCTGTCCCCCATACTCGCCACTTTGCATACTATTTCTCTCTCTCGACTTCTCCTTTCTCATTCTCTAATCTTTATTAAACTCAACATCCCTTCTGGTTTCAGCATAGACGTTCACCGTCGGCAGTGTTATTGTACGCGAAGCTCTCAGATATTTATGTATTGGCTTTGAATACGCGGACTTTTCCGGTGTGGTTCTCTCTCGGAAGGTGTAGACCGGTATATGTCTCCTGGCAGGGTGTTGAGTGATTTTAGTTGTAACCCTTAAAAGCGGCTCACCACATAAGTCGTATTTAATTATTATGTGGCGGCGCTCGACATAGGTCGTGGCAACAGCACGTAATGTTGCTGAGGAGAGAGAGACAAGTGGGTGCAGGAGACTAGCGAGGATGACTGCTCCAGACCACCGCGGCGAACCTACTTGACACGAATCCAGCTCCCTCCTCCCGCTCTCACTAGCTACATACTGAATGAATTACCTTTTTCGCGTTGCACGGTTATTGCAAGGAAAACTAGCTATCTAAAAGGATCGTTATGGTGTCATCGAAAGCTCTGTTTATGCCCTTTCAGGGTAGGTATTGTTTACTTTCTGGGTCTTATTTGGGAGGATGTAAACCAGCCCTATTTTGGCTAAAAACCCCGCTGGGCTGGTACATATAAATAACGATTAGGCGTCTCTGTTAAAGCTAGACTAGGGGTAAGGTTACTGTGTTGTTGTCTCCGATGTGTGCAGTGTTAGCTAAGCCCTGCACGACATCGAAGGTACTGTGGGAGCCTAGGTTGGGGTGGGTTTACTTTGCGGGCGCAGCACTGGGGTGTGAGGGGGCGATAGCCTATCCCTCACCACATAGTGCTGCCTCTTTGTGTTGACTTCTGAGGGATCGCCAGGATAGAACTAGGTACTAGAGACCTAGATTTATCAAGAGAGCATCCCCGTCATATAACGTAATCTTCATTATACCACCTTCGGACAACGTTAGGTACGAGCCGCATGCCCATTGTTGCCCTGCCTTGATACCCCAGCTAGACTTATTAACCGAGCAGACACTGGTTAGAGATAAGCCCCCATTATATATGTATGCCACATTATTATTCACTGCACTTTTGAGCCGAGGTTGTTGTTGAGTTGCACAACCCTAGTAGGCTGTTGCGTTGTGTCATGAAGCATTTCTTTAGTTGTCGATCATTACTACCTTTGCGCAGTCTTTATTATTGCGCCTGCCTATTATTACTATATGTCCTAGTATTTATTGTGACCCGTATTCTGCATTATAATTGTTCAAGATTCTTTACGAACATCTTCCCAGCATCAGACTTATTTCAGAAGTTTCCAGTTGATGTTGCAGGACTAGCATTGCACTTCTTTAATACAGGAGTGCCAGTTATTTGAGTATCTACCGTAACGTTAAATAATCACGTTAATAATCTTTTTTTGTGTAACCTAAACGAGTAATCTTTTACTGTTTGAGAATAGGCTGTTTCATCGAGCGTCAGCCTAGTGTGTGTGCACCAGTTACCGAGTCATAGGATACCTCGGGTCCAGGCACGACTCAGGGCGGTAGTGGTGTTTTGTTTTCCAGTGTTTAAGGCAGGGGTTGGATCTAGTGTTACCGTTGTTGCATTTTTGCCATTATCTAGTCCAATGATGAAGAGCGCTGTCTTTGAGAACCTGGATCGTAACAACTGGCGACCTAGCTCAGGATCTTGTGAACTAAGAGATAATTGCAGGATTGTTGTGGTCATTTGTTTTATTGAGGAATATGGTGGGCACGTTAATTTTGTTGGCAAAGTAGTATAGCACTTGAGAGTCTTCAGACATTTTTGGCAAGTGAATAGTGCTACATACGAGTTTGGGGTACTCTTTCTGAATATTGTGGTGAGAAATTTTTGAGAGCATCATTGTCTATACCTGGACAGAGGAGAATGGAGACAAGGTACGTAATGTTGGAACTGAGGAACAGCAGCATGATGAAAGGGTTAATCGGGTGAACTGTGAGGAGGATGCTAGGATATTTTTGCAATGGTGTTACTGCCGAGCGGTTGGAGGGTATGGATCGGTACGGTCTTCAATGCCTGGCCACAGCTATCGGTCATGCGGTTACTAGCAGCATGACCAGGGGATAACTTGATAACGTGTGTACTGGGCAGGGTGACTGGTGAGCGAGATGGGTTGAGTGCTCAGAGCCCTTCGGCCATGCTTCCCTACACTCTACTCCCAGCCATCCCAGTAGTTTGCCGACCCCGGGTAATTCCGCAGTTGGGTGGTGACTGGCAGGGTGGGTTGACCCTGGAGGGACCACCGGTAATTTCAAACATTGTAGCACTTCACCTCCTCAAGGTTAACTCCAGAATTATTGCTTCAGCTCGAATTATCTAAGATCTTCAAGGCACAAAGGCAAGGGCGTGTGAGCTTCAGTAGCAATTAGAATTAGCCAGGATAGAAGAGAGAAAAACTATCAGTCAAGCAAAAATCCAAGCTGAGTCGACTAGGTACTGTGCCGACATGGACGTAGAGAAGTCGCGAGTAGAGACAACGGGACAGCGACTTGGGGCTGGTAACCGTGTTCATGAGCAGTCTCTCTCGCACTTATTGAAACTGGTTCCGGTGTTTGATGAGAGTGGTGTAACAGAATTTTTCACACGCTTTGAGAAGAAGTTCCAGGTACACCAGTGGCCAGAGAATAAATGGGCAGCACTTGTATCCTCTAGATTAATAGGCAAGGGTCTTAAAGCCTACGATGCGTTGCCTATAGAGTCTTGTATTATCTATGAGGAACTCAAGGAGGCTGTCCTGAGAGCATACGAACTACAACCAGAGACGTACAGGTTGAAGTTCCGGGGTGTTACCAAGGGTCGGGAGAGCACCTTTTTGGAGCATGCCCGGGAGCTGTCCGATGCTTTTGGGAATTGGCTGAGGTCGGAGAAAGCTACTACGTTTGACGACATTAAACAGTTGGTGCTTTTAGAGCAGTTTTTCAAATGCACGGGCGGCGACCTGACGTTAAACCTTAAAGAAAAAGCAACCAAAAACTCTACAGGAGGCAGCTGAGATGGCTGACCTCCGGCTATCACTAATTCGTGGAGTGCGGGTCTGCCCAGCGTAGTGAGGTAGGTAACAAGGGGCGTGACGCCCCACCCCCCCGAGTTAGTGATATACTTATGCAAACAAGTACAAGAGCCATGATACCAAGACTGACCACAAGACTAGCACCGTCCAATTTAGGAAGGGGCCGGGCCCTTCCCAGTACCAAGGGAAGCCCAAAGGGGAGTTGGAGTGTTATCATTGTCATAAAAAGGGGCACTTTGCAGAGTCTGTCCTAGCAAACCACCTACAGCAGCTGTGTCTTTGGCCTGCAACATTGGTGTGTCTCCGAAGTCATCTGAGTTTGCCCGGGGCAGTTCGTCAGAGGCTGAGGCACAGCCAATGCAGAAGCACCTGGGATGCTCGAACCCTGCTCAGGATGTTTTTTGCGACCATAGAGGGCGGGGTTGCGTGATGTGGGCGGGGCGCAAGCATGGAGTAGAGGTATTGCGTGATACAGGTGCTTCCCAGACTCTGATGAAAAACTTGACTGGCTACCCTATAAACGCGGCTCGGGTGGTGGTGGTGCAGGGTATTAATGCAACTCGGTCATACCCGCTGGTGCGGTTGGAGTTGGAGGTGGATGGTGTGGCACGTGAATTGGATGTCGGGATTGTGAAGAAACTGCCAGTGGAGGGCATCGACCTTCTTCTCGGCAACGACTTTGCAATGCCCGCTTCTGAGGTTCTACCCTTAGTCGTTGACGAGAGGCCGGCCGACGTGAGTAGGGAAGAGCAAGAGTGGGTCGAGCGGTGCCAGACACAAACCATGGCGTGTGTTGTCTCCGAGCTCGGGCAGCTAAAGTGTCACAGCCTAGTCCTCCGTCTTCAGACCAGCGGAGGAACGATCAACAGGAGGAGGCTAAAGCTGGAGTTGGTTTTAAGAGTTTTGACTCGGCGGCTCTCATGGGTGATTCAGTATTAGCACCATTACTTAATTCTGGAGTAGCCCCTGGGCCTGTCATCGAGAGTGACGAGGCTGGGCATTACGAGTCTCCACGACAGCAACGTTATGTACATCGAGAGAGACAGAGGGAGCAGCCCAGTATCGGGGAAGGTCATGCATTGCTCCGGGAGCAGTTGGATCGCTTGGCACCCTCAGATATATGTCGGTTGCAACTAGAGGACCCTGAGCTCCAAACGTGTGCTAATGGAGCTGTAGAGCTCGACGAGGACGGCGATGCACCGCCAGGAGATTTTTTTTATTTAGAAGGCATCCTCTATAGGCGTTTTCAAGACCCTAAACGTAGTTGGCCAGAGGGGTCCGGAGTAGTGGACCAGTTGGTGGTGCCACGGGAGTGCAGGGATAGCCTACTGAAGTTGGCGCGTGACATACCACTGGCAGGACATCTAGGGGTGAGAAAAACGGTGGCGGCTTTAGAAAAATTGTTTTGGTGGCCGGGGTTGAAGGGGCAGGTGGTAACCTGGATAGCAAGGTGTCATACGTGCCAGAGGGTTGGAAAACCTACCCAAACAATTCCGAGAGCCCTGTTGCACCCCATTCCTGTCAGTGGACCGTCCTTCAGTAAGGTCATCATGGATATGGTCGGACCCCTAACCCCTACTAGTGCCGGTAATAAATTTCTAGTAACTATCATGGATGTGGCCACTCGTTATCCTGATGCGTATCCAATGAGAAATGGCACGGCGAAAACTGTTGTCCGGAACCTGCTCTTGTATTGCTCGCGGTATGGTTACCCGCAAGAGGTGCAATCGGACCAAGGTTCTAGTGTTACATCTAATCTGTTCAAACAAACTATGATTCAGCATGGCATAAGCACTGTCGTCTCTTCTGCGTATCACCCGGAGAGTCAAGGAGTGTTGGAGAGGTGGCACGCCACGCTGACAAGCATGCTTCGGTGTTATTGCGCAGAGAACGGAAAGGATTGGGACCTTGGTCTGTCGTATGTTGTTCACGGCAAGAGAAGTACCTGGAGAGAGTCTCGGTTTCAGTCCGAATGAGCTTGTTTTCGGGCATCAGGTTAGGGGTCCTCTCCACATGGTGAAGGAGATGTGGGAGGGCAATAGGCATGTTGTTCTGCGAGATAAGTTGCAACCTCTTGTTCCTGAGCGACAAGAGGAGTTGTTTGCTAGGCTGTGGCACAGTCCGTCCCATGTTTGTTGCTTCTCCAGGCCTGATGTGCGGGGTAGAATCCGACACGGAGGCTGGAGACGGTTGCAGGGCTCGAGTAGTTGGTTCCATGCCGTGTGAATCCTGCTCGACAGCCTGTTTAAGGGCGGAGCTGGACAGCGTGTGGAGAGGTATGAGGTGATGAGGATATGGGAGTGGTCTGTTGCCAGTGGCTTTGCAACCTGAGTTTGGGTGGCAGAGTCTGTGTGTGTTGATTGCAAGAGTTTGGAAGCATCACCCCTGACAATCGCCCATCCATTCCCCAGAGTTCACGACACCATAGACCGCTTCGGGGCTGCCTCGCTCATCACGAAGGTAGAACTAGTGAAGGGTTATTGGCAGGCCCCGTTGCCGGGAAGAGACGAAGAAAGAGACGTGCCAGTTTTTGCGATGAGCTGGGCAGGGGAGTTCAGTTTGTTTTCAGTTTTTGTAGGCCAAGGTGTTGTTTGTTGGAGGACCTGCCGGAACACAAGTTGGATGTGTGGCATGCTAAGCACAATGATAATGTTTTGGCTTTGTTTGACAGGGGAGGAAAAGAAACCCTCGCTGTTTAAGTCAGATGTGTCTGGAAGTCGTGGTGGAGGATCCGGGGGCTAGGCTATACCACATGTATGTGGTGGTATAGCCTCCTTGTCCCTCTGGAACTCTGCGTGTTGTTATTTTTGCGCTGGTTGCTGTGTTGGCCTGCGTGTGTGGTTGTGTAGCATCAGCCGGTAGGGTCCGCAGGGTAGGATGTTTTTGTGGCTCTTGGATTTATTAGACGAAATTAGGCTACATCTATAGTAGCCGCCCAAAAAACGAACATTAAAATAAAATTAAATATGAACACAATTAAATAAAAACTTTGTTCTCTTTTATATCTTAATTTTTGAAGATAAGATTGTAGCTGAGTCCTGTTTGCAGATGATTTTCTCTCAGTAGGCTGTGCTTCTTAAAGCTCGCTCTGGGTAAGCACAATGTTATGATATTTAAGATATTATGTTGGGGAAAGGGTGATTAAGATTTGTTTATATATAAAATGTTGTTGTATTGTTTTTTTTTGAGGAGACTCGAGACTTGCATTCCATGAGCTGGCAAGATAGTAGGCTAGGAGCATGGCAGGAGCAGATTCTAGACGACATTTCTGCCTGTTCAGATATTGGGCTCAATGGTTGAGTGTCCACCAGGTATCTTGGGTGCGGGGAGGTGTGTCTTGTAGTGTGACGCCTCCCTGCGCTCTGGCAGAGTCAGATTGTTGCGGTGTGGGACAGGGGCCATTGGGGGGGGGCAAGCGTCGCTAGCGGGGGGGGCTATAGCCAGGAAATGGGAGGGGGCTAGAGTGGGCCTACAGTTGTCATAGAAGAAAATGATCTGCTTTATGTTATTTAGTGTCGTCTGCCACAGACAGTCTAGAAATGGTCCCTTTGTTTTGGTCCTTGTGGACCAGCGCCTTGTATTGTATATTCGCTATAATATAAAAGATGTTGCTATGTGGTTGAGAGGCGAGCGGATTAGTGAAGAAGGAGGAGCGGGGTAGCAGAGCGGGAGGTAGAGCGGTAACACATACTGGACAGCGGGGGGTGGGGGGGGGTGTGTTGGATGAGGCTCAGCTTGAGCAGCTGACGGGAGTTGGCGGCCGGGTGGTCAACTAGTCCCATTCCCATCGCTGGGGCCTCATAAGGGTTTGTTTACCAGCTCAGAGGGCTTGGCTCTGACACGCGTATCTAGTCTACATGACCATTGCAATTCTGGCCCCCAATACTCGCCACCTTTGTCATTTGACTGTTGTCTCTCTCTCGACGTCTCCTTGCTCATTCATCTAATCTTCATTAAAACGTCGAAACATCACCTTCTGGTTTTTCAGCATAGATCCAAGGTTTCACCGTCGGCCAGTCGTATTGTACGCGAAGCTCTCAGATATGTCTTGGTAGTAGGCTTTAATGAGGTTTGGAGGGACGGAACTTTTCCCTGTGTGTGTCCTCTCTCGGGCAAGGTTGGCTAGACCGGTGCTATATGTCGCACTGGCATGGAGTGTTGAGGTGATCTCTGACTTATATTTAAAAGGCTAGAAAGGGCGTGTTGAAGGTCTCACATGTGTCCTGTTGGTATCCTCCGATCTGTGGCAAGTTAATGGTGTAGCCTAAGCCATGCACGCCATCGACGGGTACTTGGTGGTTAGGAGCCTAGGGTTTTGTCTGTCGGGTCTGGGTTTACTTTGCGCAGACGCACGAGGGGGGCACGTGGTGTGAAAGGCCATAGCCTATCCCTCACACCATAGTGCTGTCCTCTTTGTGTTGACACTTCTGAGGGATCGCCAAGGATAGGATAGAACAATAGGTACTAGAGACCTAAGTGATTTATCAAGGGGAGAGCATCTCCCGTCATATAACGTAACTCTTTCATTATACCACCTTGGGACAACGTTAGGCTACGAGCCGCATGCTCGCCCATTGTTGCCCTGCCTTGATAACCCAGCTAGACTTTATTAACCGAGCAGCCACTGGTTAGAGATAAGCCCCCATTATTCAATATGCCACATTATATTTTTCCACCTTTTTGCACTGTGAAGCCGAGGTTGTTGTTGAGTTGCACAACCCTAGTAGGCTTTTGCGTTGTGTCATGGAGCATTTCTTTAGTTGTCAAGCATTTCTACCTTTGCGCAGTCTTTATGATTCGCCTGCCTATTATTACTATATGTCCTAGTATGTATTGTGACCCGTATTCTGCATTATAATTGTTCAAGATTCTTTACGAACATCTTCCCAGCATCAGACGTCTTTCAGAAGTTTCCAGTTGATGTTGCCGGCCTAGCATTGGCACTTTCTTACAACAGGAGTTATTATCAGTGTTTGAGTATCTACCGTAACGATAATAATCCCCGTTTACTATATCTTGTCTTTGTGTAACCTAAACGAGTATCCTTTACTGTTTGAGGAATAGGCGGTTTTCATCGAGCAGTACAGCCTCGTGTGTGGGACCCAGTTACCGATCATAGGATACCTCGGTGGCCAGGCACGACTCAGGCGGTTAATGTGTTTTGTTTCCATGTTTAAGGCAGGGTTGGATCTAGTGTTTACGTTGTTGCATTTTGCAGTAGCTATTCCATGTTGAGAATCTTGTGTTAGTTTTTGCCTGGTAGTACTTCTTAGACAGGTGTTCGTTACATTGGTTTACAGTGTTTATTTTTAAAACTTTAAAATTGGTTTTTTTTTTGTTTTAATTCCTGTTGACATCAATGTATTTTGAGGCATGGTGTGTTTAATTGTGGGTGACGTTATTTCAATAGAGGCGTGAGTGTTATACATTTTGAGATTTGATGTGTTGAACACAGGTTGTGAGTTGAGCAAGTTTTTATTGAATTACTGAGAAATTTACTATACTTGAGGGAACATAGGTACGAACTTGATAGTTTAGTGAGACAGTGGTTATCTGTTGGGGGTGAGAAATTGTCCTCTATTTGTTTAGGAAGGTATTCGATTGAGCAGGAATTTAGGTGAGGATGTTATTGATGATATGTGGAAGGGTGGATGAGCAGGTGGTGGTGGGTTTAGGTGAAGGTTGGTGGTTGAGAAGGTCTGTGAGAGCTGGTGGGTTCAAAGGGTGGCTTGAGCATTTGGGGTTTTTACTCTGTTTACACAGGCAGATGGTGGGTTGATTTTAACTTGATAGTTAAAAATATGAAGGTTATTTGACATGAGGGTTGAAAGAATTTTTTATGTCTGATTGACTGGGCACATGGTGTTGCATCAGTTGAGATATGTGCAGGGTGTGGATGGTGTTCTGACCCATTTAGGTATTGATCGGAGATATGGTGTTTTGAGGATGGGTTACAGGGCATTAAAGTGTTTAGTTATCTACAATGGTGTACCTTATGTTGAGGAATTTTAATAAAGATGTTTAAAACATTTAGAAATGGTTTTCTGGCAATTATACTTAATCTATAGAGGCGTTTTCGGTCCAGCTGACACTGGTGGGTTTACTTTTTGTTTCATGAATCCCAATCTTTATAGTATTTAATTGAGAGTAAAATCTTAGGGTTTAGCATAATTTAAATAGTTTGTTGAGATTATAAACCAGAACTCTTTTTGTTTGTGCATTCTGGGAATTTTGGAACCTTTAGATAAAAATTGTTGTTTTGAAAGATACAAACCTATGGGTTTTTAGGAATAGGAGGGGGTTGGTTACAGAGAACTCGTGGGTGGTGTGAACGGGTGCATCACTGGTTGGGAGGTTGGTTGAGACAGGTGGAGTTTTGACAATGGTGGGTTATAATGGTTTATAGAAGGTTCGGGCGTTGTTGGCTTTGATTTTAATAATTAAAGCAAATATTATGGGTTACATGTCAAACGGGAACAGTGCTTTTTGATTTTTGTTGTAGCAAGGTGTTCCGGTGTAGGCAAGCCATTAATGTTTGTAGGAGTTCGCTGTTTAGAAAAGTTTGGGTGAGGCCAACTGTGGTGTGAAATAGGGTTATAGGAGGTTTTCGTGCTAAAAGGGGGTTTTGAGGCTGGGGTGTTAGGGAAAAGGTGGGTCTAGTTTTCGGCAGGTGTTCTTTCTGATGATTGAGGAGTATGTTTTGTTGTAGGCATGTTCGGTGGTTATTATATGTTTAGATGCCTCTATGGGTGTGTGTTTGGCGGATATATGTGGCCATTCTCGGCCTTAGTATGTATAAAAAGGTGGGTCATTGACTGGTGGGTTATTAGGGAGATGGTGGGTTTTTTGCCAGCTTATCTGAGGAAGTCACTTGGAGGAAATGTAGAGTTCTGGTAGAATCCAACATGTGAGTGTTTGTGATATTATTGTAAAACAATTGGTCTAGGTGTATTCGTGTGAGCTGATTTTGTTTCATATAGTTCTTTTTGTAATGTGTTTACAGTTATCACTCATTACAATTGTTTTTTCACATTTATAACAATGGTTTTGTCGTGCGTACAGGCAGGATGTTTACAGGCCATTATGTATCAAGGTAGGCTTTGAAGCAATTGGTGTTAACTTGTGTGTGGGTGGGGAAACTTGATGACATTGTAGACATCGGTTAACTTACTTTCATTTACACATTTCTCAATAGTTAGAGCCCTGGTTTGTTTGCAACTAGAAGTATGATTTGTAGGAATGTTGTAACATTTGTGTTTTCATACTAACACGTTTACGTGGAATTTGACATAATTTTAAAAAGGAACTATGGTGGATTCAAGAGAAATGTAGGTTTCGAGGATTTGGTGTCTAAGGTTGTTTGTTGTGACAATCGGGAAAAATTGTTGGAGATGTGGTGGAGGGTGTGAAAATAGTCTTTGAATGTTAGGACTCATTCGGTTTTTATCGTGACAATAGATTAGCCAGGGTATGTTTAGTTATGGTCGTCTTTTTTGAGGAATGGTGTTAAATGTTTCAGGTGGTGGTTGAGCAGTTTTGAAGACAGTGTGTGGGTTGAGGCAGGTGGTTGGTTGAGGCAGTTGGTGGGGGTTGAGGTAGGTGGTATGGTGAGGCAGGTGGTGGGGTGAGGCAGGTGTACAAAGGAGTACAAAGGAAATCAAGCAACAACAGGTCTAGTGACCCTTCTAGGTTGCTTGTCCTCCAAAACACTGAGGATCAAGTGTCCAAACAGTGGTTTAGAGTGGGTAAGGGAACATTGGAAAGGGAACTACTGCCCTGCCACTAACCTGGCAGGACTTCGAAGTTAGTAGGGGGCATAAAGGGTAGTAACTGAGGGGAGGATAAAGTTATTCATTTACAAACGCAGTCAGTCGCGGGTTTGATGCGAGATATTTGTCTAGGCGGAATTTAAATGAATCAACGGTGCTGCAGTCTATAACGTCTCGGGGAAGCCCATTCCACAAGTTGACAACTCGATTGAAGAAGAAATTCTTAGATTCGTGCGAGTTAAAAGATTTACCAATTTTGCAACCGTTTCCCCGCGTGTAATTAGATTGGTCGATAGTGAAGTACTTACTACAGTTCATATTGTCGATGCCTTTGATGATTTTGAACACTTGAATTAAGTCGCCTCTTAATCTGCGCTGGGTTAAAGGAAATAGATTTAATTCTCTAAGACGCTCTTCGTATGGTTTGTTCTTTAGGCTAGGTATCATTTTGGTAACTCTACGTTGAACTCGTTCTAGCTTGTTTATATCTTTTGGTAATAAGGGCACCAGGATTGAACGCAGTATTCCAGAAGAGGGCGGACTAAGGAATTGTAAAGGGTTAGGATAACTTCTTTGGATTTATGCTCAAATGACCTGCCTATAAAGCCAATTATTTTGTTTGCCTTCTTAACAACTTCTGAACATTGTTGACTCGGTTTTAGGTTACTCGATATTGTTACTCCCAGATCAGGTTCTCTGTTTACATTCTTAAGCTGAGTGCCATTCATCGAATAGTTTGCTTTCTCATTTAGGTATCCGACATGTAGTACTTTACATTTATCCGCATTGAAACTCATTTGCCAAATTTGGGCCCAACATGACAATTTATCTAGATTGTGTTGCATATCGTCAACTTGTTCTTTTGAGAGTACGCTATTTGCAATTTTTGTATCGTCAGCAAATTTTGAGATTGTGCAGGTGAGACCCTCATCTATGTCGTTGATGTAAATTAGAAAGAGAATTGGTCCTAGTACCGATCCCTGGGGTACCCCGCTACTTACATTGGTCCATTTAGATGCCTTACCGTTTATGACTACCCTTTGCTTTCTGTTGCTGAGCCAATTTTCTATCCATTTCAACACACCGTCTTGTATTCCATGCGCTTTTAGTTTTAGCAGTAAACGTTTGTGGGGAACTTTGTCAAAGGCCTTTTGAAAATCAAGGTATATAATATCTACAGCTTTACTCTCATCGTAGAGGTTGAGGATATCGTGGAAGAAGTCTAAGAGGTTTGTTAAACAGGAACGTTTTTTACGAAAGCCGTGTTGAGTATCTTTAAGTATGTTATTTTCCTCTAAGTGATTTACGAGTCTGTCTCGTATGACCGTTTCTAGCATTTTACATACAACTGAGGTTAAGCTAATTGGACGATAGTTACTGGGTAGGGATTTGCTGCCTTTTTTGAATATCGGTGTTACGTTGGCTAGCTTCCACTGATCAGGCATAGTTCCAGACTGCAAGGATTTATTGAATAGTAATGTCAGTGGTTTGGAGAGCTCATTCTTAGCTTCCTTTAGAACTCTAGGCGAGATTGTATCAGGTCCTGGCGTTTTATTTACCTTGAGTTTATCTAAACAATTCAATACTTCTCTCTCTGTAACGGTGATATTGCTTAGAACATCTGAATTATCAATCTGAATCGGCGATGGTGTAGGGATATCACTGAGGTCTTCTGTTGTAAAAACTGATGCAAAGAAGGTATTGAGGGCATTACTCATTTGTACTTCGTCTTTGGTGTATTCTCCTTTTTTCATCGACTAACGGTCCAACAGTTGAAGTAACTACTTTTTTCTTTCTGATATAACTATAGAATTCTTTCGGGTTTGTTTTACTTTGATTCGCAATATGTAACTCTAAGGTCTTTTTACTTTGCTTAATTAACTTTTTGGCTTTGCGTCGTAGCTCTACAAATTTCACCCGTTCTTCGTCATTTTGTGAGGATTTTAATCTATCATTAGCAAATTTTTTAGCAAGCAGGCAGTTTGAAATATCTTTATTCCACCATTTGGGCTTATTATTATGGCCTGGACGCCGTATTTTCGATGGTATGCAGTCTTGCACTGCTTTTAGGTAAGTGGTTTCGAATAACTTCCAAGATGTATTTATGTCGTTATTGTTAATTAAAAAGCTCCAGTCAGTTTCTTTAAACATAGCTCTAAGTTTATGGAAGTTTGCTTTCTTGAAATTAGGGACTTTTTCGATGCTACTATTTGGTTCGTTACTAGTAAACTTTAAAGTGAAAGTTATCGTACGATGGTCGCTGTTACTGAATTCATCACCAACATTCAAATTCTCTATCAATTCTTCTTTTGTTGCAAGTACAATGTCAAGAACGTTATTACCACGGGTCGGCATTCGAACAAATTGATAAAGCGAACTCTCTTGCAAGTTCGTATACAAGTCATGTCCGGAGTGTGAAGTAAGAGTATCGCCCCACTTGGTCACAGGTAAATTAAAGTCGCCAAAAATTACGGTATCTTGTGAGTTACTTACATCTGCAATTTGTTCGTAAATTTCTCGGTCAGTTTGCACTGATTGAGCTGGAGGTCTGTATATTAACGCAAGTATTATTTTTGTACCTTTATTATTCTTTATTAGCACAAAAGATGTGTCGACGTTCACAATTTGAGGTTTTGACACGAGGGTCGGGTTAAGACTTTCTTTGATATAAAATAAAACGCCACCTCCATTTTTATTTATTCGGCTGTTCTCAAACATTACATAACCGGGAAGTGAATACTCTGCTAAAAAGTCTCTATCTACTGTATTGAGCCAAGATTCTGTTATGCCAATCACATCATAATTTTCTGTAAACACTAGTTCCTCTAAATCTGAAAATTTATTGCGTATGCTACGAGCGTTTGCATAGAAAACCTTTAAAGTTGCGGTTTTAGAACTCGCAGATCGTTCTTTCATCGAATTTTTGGTTCTGGTCGGATCTACATTTACATTCATGGCTGTCCTCGGTCCTCGGTCGTTATCCCTGTGGTGTGGTGGGGGTGAGGCAGATGGCGAGGACTTGAGGCAGGTGATGGGTTGAGACAGGTGGTCGGAGTTTGAGGCAGGTGGTGTGGGGTTGAGGCAGGTGGGGGGGGTTGAAACAAGTGGAGAGTTGAGGCAGGTGGAGGGAGGTTGAGGCAGGTGGTGGGGAGTTGAGGCACGTGGTGGGGGGTTGAAGAAGGTGGTGGGGGTTGAGAAAGGTGGAGGGAGGTTGAGGCAGGTGGTGAGGGGTTGAGGCAGGTGGTGGGGTGTTGAGGCAGGTGGTGGGGGGTTGAGACAGGTGGTGGCGGGTTGAGGCAATTGGAAAGTTGAGGCAGGTGGAAGGTTGAGGCAGGTGGAGGAAGGTTGAGGCAGGTGGAGTAAGGTTGAGGCAGGTGGTGGGGGTTGAGTCAGGTGGTGGGGTGAGGCAGGTGGAGGGAGGTTGAGGCAGATGGTGGGGGTTGAGGCTCGGACACAAGGTTAACTTTGCCACACCGGGGGTAACTTGTCTGTATTGATTGATTCTTTCTCTAAAAGATTTATGAAGGTTTATATCCAAGGTGGGGAAAAAGCTTAACTTTTTCAGTACCGGTCCCATCCTTTTAAACTTAATCTGGCTATTATTAAACGATTTTATTTTGTTTAAAAAGGGCCTCCAGCAATTATCACCTTCTGTGCCGGCGACGTCTTATTCACTTTATTCTGGCTACTATTAGCCGATTTAATTTAATTTAAAAAGGGCCTTCAGCAATTAACAGATTTCGAACTATCACACATATTCCTTTTTACTGCCACAGATCCTTCTTAAACTGCAAAAAGATCGTCTAACTATAGTTAAAATAAAATTAAGATGACGTCGCCGAAACAGTGGGGTTTAGGGAGAATGTTTTTAGTTTGCTCCGTAGAACTCTATCAACATTATAAAAACACCCCTTCAATATAATTTTGTAAATTTTTCGGTAGAAAAATGTTCTGGCCGAAGGCCAATTCCTTCAACATTACAGACACCTGAATGGCATGCAAGGTCATAATATTGGCAAAGAAATTGGGAGAAATGTTTTAAATTCGCCAAACTAATGGGCGAACGTCTTAAAATCTCGAAACTAATGGGGCTAAACATAAGAGAGAAGAGGGTCCAGAAATAACTAAAGTTATATTAAACATAGCAGAACATGACAAGTTAATCAATGTTAAAAACCTATGTTTAAATCAGTATTGCTGATTTGTTCCTACTACTTTTGTACCTATAATATTCAAAAGCTGCCAACTGAGAACACCTGAAAAAGGGCCATAAATAGTATTCGTAGGATTTCCCCATTTTGGTTTTCCTTTGTTTCTCTGATTTGCTTTTTCCCTGTCAATGTTTAGCTCTTACATATATTATTTTGATATATTTGTCTTCTGCTATAAACACTCTTTTATTATTATGCTTAATATCTTATGTAATTTGTATAAATTTAATGTTTCTGTTTGTATATACTGTACACACTCGTTTCCTTGATTTTTTTTGTTTCACACACACAATTTATCTCTCTCTCTCTCTCTCTCTCTCTCTCTCTCTCTCTCTCTCTCTCCTAGCCGAAACATATATATAGGAAGGGATGGTAAGATGGGGGCCTTGATTGTAATCCAGCTTCTCATATTTGTTTTTGCTCCCTTTTTTCCCGTACAATTTTCTATACATCCAGTACTTTTAGGGGGTAAATACCCTCTCAGTAAACCGTCTGAATAACAATAGTTATTTTTTAAATTGTATAAACTTTTCAAATTTAGCCATAATAAAAGGTAAATTTTGTCATCGTGCTAAAGGGTTTAACTAAAACAAAAAATGTTCAATCGAAAGCAGATCTCCAGGCTAGTAAGTATATTATGCCAGTAACATTGACCCGGGAACAGGGAGAACACACTTAAGAGGATCTGGTGGGCAAAGGCGGCGATCATCTTAAGAGGTAAGGCCTAAAAAAAGCCTTTTAAAAGGCCCCAGTAGCACTTTAAATAAAATAATAGGATATTAAGTGAGATAATTCCCCTCCATACCTTCTATCACTCCTCCATATGTGTCAAAATCCCCTCCTCCCCCTCCCTTCAATTATCACCAATTTTGCCTCTTATTTCCTTGTTTATCGGTGTAATTACCGTGCCAACATCTCCAATCCGGTTCTAAGGCGCCTACCGCCTACCGAGTGCATATTGTGAGAGAGAGAGAGACTCAGTCTGCCTCTAGGCTTGGGAGAGGGACGGTATACGTCGCGTCTGCCTCAGATTTCATGAATGAACGGTCGGCAATAATTCGCGATGTTCACCCTCCAAACACTACTCCCACTTGTTTTATTGGTGTTACATGTTAATATCTTCATATTAACCCCCCCAGATATATTAACTTACGTAAGATAGGGGTTGCCCGAGAGCCCGGTATTTCCCCCACAACAGTCTTTCTCACACTGAGGGACCGTTAGAAGTCGGAGGAATTTTGGGTTGCCATCAACCGACAGATTATGATCTAACTTACCTAACTTACTGAGCTCAAAATGACGCATAAGCGTCATATAATTTATTACTGAGCTATATCACTAGGTTCATATGTCGCGACCGCATCATTTGATACTTTTGGGCGAAACCACCATATGACGTGGTCGCGTCATATGAGACAGAGAGGGTTAAACATAAAATAGGCCATATGAATAAGTAATAACGATATTTATCGTAAAATGACGATTTTAGGCGGGAATGAAGCCTAATATGGCCGCCCAGTATTAGGGTGTTCACTACATATATAGCTCGCTTTTTAAATGTTAAAGGGAATTTTCTGTCTTTTTCTGCATCATGTTAACAACTTCTCCAATGTCACTTGTTTTTCCTTAGCTATATGCAACATATATATACTGTAAAATGGTCTTATCTCATAGTTTGTGTGCAGTCAAACGGTTTTATTTCTTCGTCAGTCAAAATAATCATCTTCCTCTGAACGATAACTTTATTAAAGTATTTTATCTCCCTATCTATCTGTCTCACTCTCACTCCCTCTTTTAATCTCACACACACACTCTCTCTCTCCCTCCTCACTCACTCACTCACACTCTCTCTCTCTCTCTGGGCGCGCTCCTCAGTTAATAATTGCTCTGTAATAAATTGCTCAGGGATGACAAGTTTCACTCTCAAAAGTTTATCCCACGTTATATTTGACAGACACCTGGATATTCTCCTGGATATTCTCACCAACCATGACACAGTTCAGGTATATGTCAATGTATATTAACAGAACACAGTGATATTGAGAGCGAGAGAGAGAGAGTACAAAGTACAAAGGAGTACAAAGGAAATCAAGCAACAACAGATCTAGTGACCCTTCTAGGCTGCTTGTCCTCCAAAACACTGAGGATCAAGTGTCCAAACAGTGGTTTAGAGTGGGTAAGGGAACATTGGAAAGGGAACTACTGCCCTGGAACTAATGTCCGTGGCAGGACTAGGAAGTTAGTAGGGGACAGATGGGTTAGTAACTGAGGGGAGGATAAAATAAAGTTATTCATTTACAAACGCAGTCAGTCGCGGGTTTGATGCGAGATATTTGTCTAGGCGGAGTTTAAATGAATCAACGGTGATGCAGTCTATAACGTCTCGGGGAAGCCCATTCCACAAGTTGACAACTCGATTGAAGAAGAAATTCTTAGATTCGTGTGAGTTAAAAGATTTACCAATAATTTTGCAACCGTTTCCCCGCGTGTAATTAGATTGGTCGATAGTGAAGTACTTACTACAGTTCATATTGTCGATGCCTTTGATGATTTTGAACACTTGAATTAAGTACCTCTTAATCTGCGCTGGGTTAAAGGAAATAGATTTAATTCTCTAAGACGCTCTTCGTATGGTTTGTTCTTTAGGCTAGGTATCATTTTGGTAACTCTACGTTGAACTCGTTCTAGCTTGTTTATATCTTTTTGGTAATAAGGGCACCAGGATTGAACGCAGTATTCCAGAAGAGGGCGGGACTAACCCACCCCGGGCCTTTCCCCCCCACCCCCCCTGCGGACGGACTAGCGGAACTGTAAAGGGTTAGGATAACTTCTTTGGATTTATGCTCAAATGACCTGCCTATAAAGCCAATTATTTTGTTTGCCTTCTTAACAACTTCTGAACATTGTTGACTCGGTTTTAGGTTACTCGATATTGTTACTCCCAGATCGGTTTCTCTGTTTACATTCTTAAGATGAGTGCCATTCATCGAATAGT